>CM052801.1:62058067-62076812 GCA_028533885.1 Nasua narica | reverse complement strand
GATCAAAATTCCACCGGTTTTTTTCAAAGAGCTGGAACAAATAATCCTAAAATTTGTATGGAACCAGAAAAGACCCCGAATTGCTAAGGAAATGTTGAAAAAGAAAAACCAAGCTGGGGGCATCACATTGCCTGATTTCAAACTTTACTACAAAGCTGTGATCACCAAGACAGCATGGTACTGGCACAAAAACAGACACATAGACAGTAGAACAGAATAGAGAGCCCAGAGATGGACCCACAACTCTATGGTCAAATCACCTTTGACAAAGCAGGCAAAATATCCAGTGGAAAAAAGACAGTCTCTTCAATAAATGGTGCTGGGAAAATTGGACAGCTATATGTAGAAGAATGAAACTTGACCATTCTATTACTCCATACACGAATATAAACTCGAAATGGATAAAAGACCTCAACGTGAGGCAGGAATCTATCAAAACCCTAGAGGAGAACATAGGCAGTAACCTCATTAGCCACAGCAACTTCTTTCAGGACATGTCTCTAAAGGCAAAGGAAACAAAATCAAAAATGAACTTTTGGGACTTCATCAAGATAAAAAGCTTCTGCACAGTGAAGGAAGCAGTCAACAAAACAAACAGGCAACCCACAGAATGGGAGAAGATATTCGCAAATGACACTACAGGGAAAGGGCTGATATCTAAGATCTATAAAGAATTCCTCAAACTCAACACTCACAAAACAGATAATCACATCCAAAAATGGGCAGAAGACATGAACAGACACTTCTCCAAGTAAGACATACAAATGGGGGCGCCTGGGTGGCTCAGTGGGTTGAGGCCTCTGCCTTTGGCTCAGGTCGTGGTCTCGGGGTCCTGGGATCGAGCCCCGCATCAGGGTCTCTGCTCAGCGGGGAGCCTGCTTCCCCCTCTCTCTCTGCCTGCCTCTCTGCCTACTTGTGATCTCTCTCTCTCTCTCTCTCTGTCAAATGAATGGATAAAATCTTAAAAAAAAAAAAAGAAGACATACAAATGGCTAACAGACACATGAAAAAATGTTCATCATCTTTAGCCATCAGAGAGATTCAAATCAAAACCACATTGAGGTACCACCTTACACTGGTTAGAATGACCAAAATCAACAAGACAGTTAACAACAAATTCTGGAGAGGATATGGAGAAAGGGGAACCCTTCTCCACTGGTGGGAATGCAAGTTGGTGCAGCCACTTTGGAAAACAGTGTGGAGATTCCTCAGGAAATTAAAAGTAGAGCTACCAGATGACCCTGCAATTGCACTACTTGGTGTTTACCCCAAAGAAGCAGAGGCAGTACAAAGAAGGGCCACATTTACCCCAATGTTCATAGCTGCAATGGCCACAATTGCCAAACTGTGGAAAGAACCAAAATTCCCTTCAAATGATGCATGGTTAAGGAGGATATGATACATCTATACAATGGAATATTATGTCTCCATCAGAAAGGATGAATATCCAAATTTTGTATCAACATGGACAGGATAGAAGAGATTATGGGGAGTGAAATAAGTCATGCGGAGAGAGCCAATTATCTATGGTCTCACTTACATGTAGAGTATAAAGAAAATCATGGAGGGCATTGAGAGAAGGAAGGTAATGGTGAATGGTGGGAAATCAAAGGGGGAGATGAACCATGAGAGACTGTGGAAAAATTAAAATAAACATATTTGGGGAGAAAAAAAAAGAAAGCCATATTTGCAAGATTTTTTTTTCCAGATGGGGCCAAAAGGTTGTGATGATGCAGTGGACATTATTTTTTTGTCCTAAATTAAGAATTTTTATTCTCAATCCTAAATGTAAGAGCAAAGAGAACAATAGTTAAGAGTTAGCCTATTGGTCCAAGATTACTTAAAAAAAAATGGAATCTTATCCTAGATCAAATTTTATATTTATTTAAATTTTATTCTCTGTGTGTGTGTCACCATTTTAAAAATGTGGTTTCAGTGCATTTTAGTGGTTAAGCCTATGTATGTTAAGATGTCCATCATTTTCAATAATGTTAAGTTTAAAAATTATGCCTTCACTTACATTTTCTCTCTGTGAGAATCTTCGCTATGGTAAGCATTGTTCTTTGGCAATGAGAGTACAATTAACACATCCAATTAACTGGTGATAATTCATCTAAATTTCCAGAAAGTACCTTATTGGTAATAGTCTGTTGAAATCTAGTTTAATAATGACAGTACTTAACTATTTCCCTCTCCCAAAAGTGGTAGTTATTAGGATAAATAATTTCCAAGCCATCTTTACTTCAAAGATGTAAAGATGATTCCTTCAAGATTCACAAGAAGAAGGAAACATTCTTCATGTGAATCCACCTTTTGAAAGTGCTTGGTTCATTCATTTCAAATTACCTGGACAACTCTTCTCTACCACTGTCATTCTTTTATATCACTTCCCTCAAAATCTCACTCAATAGTCTAGGAAAAGACTAATAAAATCAGACAAAATTCTTGCCCTCTTTCTTGCCTTTTATCTTTATATACATATACATAAATATATACATACATATACATAAACATTAGCAAATGAGGGCTTATAGAGAATTTTTAAAAATAAATATATGCTAAAATTTGAATTTCTGGATAAAATGGGTAATTTTCTAGAAAAAAAATTGCTAAAGTGTTTCCAGAATAAAAATACAAAATGGAACAGTAACTATAAAGGAAGTTGGGAAAAGTTTAAAGGAATTTCCTGAGAGGTATCTCAGGTCTAAATGTTTTTATGGCTAATTTGTCTTAAACCCTTGAGAAGCTGGAAACTCCTAAACTTTTAAAATTTATATTACCAGAAAATAAGCTCTTCAAGGACACAAGCTCATTTACATAGCTAGTACAACAGCATAACTCTGATGCATTACTTTGGCAAAGATAATCCTTATCACACATAAATTAGTTTAATCTCATTTACAAATATATGTGTGTGTGCAGGTGTGTGTTTGTAAACATATGCATGCCTACTAAACAATGAAATAATATAGGTGAGTATTATGTAATTGTGGAGCTGTAGAAGGATACTGTAAGCAGGACTTCTAAAAAACTATATAAGAAAAATTAAATAATTGACCGATTTAATCGCATACAACTTATAAACAAATTCAATGAGTGTCATTGAAAACATAAAGAAAAAAGAATGAAAATGACAAACTTGAAAAATAACAAATGAAGGCTTAAGTATTTTCAATATATGAATATCACATGCATATCAATTAGAAAACATGAAGCATTTAGGAGAAAACTGAATAAGGGACATAAAGATAAAATTTATCAATACTGTTAATCTATGAAAACATGTTTAACCTCCAAGTAAATCAAAATTCAAATTAAAATGAAATAGTTTTTTTTTCTAGCAAACTAGAAAAAGATTTTTAATGTACAGCTAGTTCTGGTGAGAATATTATAAAACTGTCATTTATGTACACTGACAATGAAGTTTAAATCAGTGCAAATTATCTTAAGGGAAACTTGGCAATATGTGTGAAGAGTCTTAAACAGCTTTACTTCCTGTGACCTAGTAAATCCACAATTTGGAAATTATCCTAAAGAAAGAATCAGACACATGTAGAAAAACATATTAAAAGGATGTTTACTACAATATTACTTTGGTAGTAAACATTTGAAATCACCTTAAAAAATAGCACAGAGGATCATAGGAGAAGAGAGGGAAAACTGAATGGGAAGTAATCAGAGAGGGAGACAAACCACAAGAAACTCTTAACTATAGGAATCAAATGGGGTTGCTGGAGGGGTGGTGAGTGGAGGGATAGGGTAATTGGATGATGGGAATTAAGGAGGGCATGTGATATGATGAGCACTTGGTGTTATATGCAACTGATGAATTATTGAACTCTACCTCTAAAACTAATGATGTAAATACCCAGTAGTGCAATTGCAGGGTCATAGTGTAGCTCTATTTTTAATTTCTTTTTTTAAAAAAGATTTTATTTATTTATTGACATAGAAAGACATAGCAAGAGAGGGAACACAAGCAAGAGGAGTGGCAGAGGGAGAAAGCAGGCTTCCTCATGAACAGGGAGCCCGATGTGAGGCTTGATCCCAGGACAATTGAATCATTACCTCAACCGAAAGCAGACGCTTAATGACTGAGCCATCTAGGTCCCCCGCTGTTTTAAATTTCTTAAGGGATCTCCACACTGTTTTCCAAAGTGGCTGCACCAACTTACATTCCCACCAACAGTAGAAGAGGGTTCCCCTTTCTCCACATCCTCTCCAACATTTGTTGTTTACTGTCTTGTTGATTTTGGCCATTCTAACTGGTGTAATGTGGTATCTCAGTGTGGTTTTGATTTGAATCTCCCTGAAGGCTGATGATGATGAACGTTTTTTGATGTGTTTGTTAGCCATTTGTATGTCTTCTTTGGAGAAGTGTCTGTTCATGTCTACTGCCCATTTTTTGACGTGATTATCTGTTTTGTGAGTGTTGAGTTTGAGATGTTCTTTATAGATCTTAGATATCAGACCTTTGTCTGTAGTGTCATTTGTGAATATCTTCTCCCATTCTGTGGGCTGCCTATTTGTTCTGTGGACTGTTTCCTTTGCTGTGCAGAAGCCTTTTATCTTGATGAAGTCCCAAAAGTTCATTTTCGCTTTTGTTTCCTTTGCCTTTGGAGACATGTCCTGAAAGAAGTTGTTGTGGCCAATGTTGAAGCGGTTACTGCCTATGTTCTCCTCTAGGATTTTGATAGATTCCTGCCTCACATTGAGGTCTTTTATCCATTTCAAGTTTATCTTTGCATATAACGTAAGAAAATGGTCAAGTTTCATTCTTCTATATATAGCTGTCCAGTTTTTCCAGCACCTTTTATTGAATAGACTGTCTTTTTTTTTTAGACTGGATAGACTGGATATCACAGCTTTATAGTAAAGCTTAAAATCAGGCAATGTGATGCCCTCAGCTTTGTTTTCCTTTTTTTTTTTAAAGATTTTATTTATTTATTTGACAGAGAGATCACAAGGAGACAGAGAGAATCGGACAGAGAGGGAGGAGGAAGCAAGCTTCCTGCTGAGCAGAGAACCCGATACCAGGCTTGATCCCAGGACCCTGAGATCATGACCTGAGCCAAAGGCATATGCTTTAACCCACTGAGCAATCCAGGTGCCCCCAGCTTTGTTTTTCTTTTTCAAATTTCCTTAGCAATTCAGGGTCTTTCTTGGTTTCATACAAATTTTATGATTGTTTGTTCCAGCCCTTTGAAAAAAAGGAAAAAATATTAAACCTAATGATGTACTATATGTTGGCTAATTGATTTAAATAAATTTTTAAAAAGATAGGATTTACCCACAGTCAGGCAAAACAAAAAAGATGAAATCACCTTAAATATATGAAAATTGGGAATTATTTGAACAAGCTATGATGCATCTAAAGGATGGAATATTGATGTCATTAAAAATAATTTTTTAAAATCATATTTGGTGACATGGGAAATTTACATGATTTAATTTTTTTGTTAATTAACTTTTTTATCAACATATAATGTATTATTTCCCCCAGGGTACATGCCTGTGATTTGTCAGGCTTACACATTTCACAGCACTTACCATAGCACATACCCTCTCCAATGTCCATGATTTAATTTTATGTAAATAAAACAGTAATTGAAAGATGTCATAGTATTTATATATACATCAATAATAGAAAATACTAAGTATATAAAATTTTTAGTAGTATTTATGTCTACAGTGGGATATTGAGTAATTTTTATTTTCTTATGTTTTCTTTTTTTGTTTTCTGTATTGTCTAAATTTTCTACAATGAGTATGTGTTACTTTCTATTATTTAAAAAATAATGATTCAAAATGTCAAAGTGTCTATACTGAATTACTGAAATGAATTCCTCCATGAAAATCTCATTAAAAAGTTAATATGTATCCATCAGAGCCTACCTACAACCAGTGAAGTACTCAAAATTCGTTAGAACTCAGTAGATGGGAACTCCTGGGTGACTCAGTTGGTTGGGTGCCTGCCTTTGGCTCAGGTCATGATCCCAGGGTCCTGGGATCGAGTCCCACTTTGGGCTCCTTGCTCGGCAGGGAGCCTGCTTCTCTCTCTGCCTCTGCCTGCCTCTCTGCCTGTCTGCTTATGCTCTCTCTTTAAAAAATGGATAAAATAAAATCTTTAAAAAAATAAAAATAAAATAAAGATTAAAAAAAACCTCAGTAGATGACTCTGAGAAACAGACTGAGGGTTTTGGAAGGAAAGGGGGTGGGAGGATGGGTGGGCCTGTTGGTGTGTATTAAGGAGGGCACATATTGCATGGAGCACTCACTGGGTGTGGTGCATAAACAATGAATCTTGGAACACTGAAAAAATTAAATTAAATAAAAAAAAGCAACTCTGTAGACATAAAGAGAATAGTATTTTCAAAATCTGAAAACCCTCAAAGCAGTAACAGGTCTGCTTGAATAAATTTTCTTTATAATATATTGGTGACGACCAAGTACAGGTAGGAAAAAGATAAATTCAACAAATAAGCACATAATTATATCCATCATCATGAAGGAATTAGTGCAGTTTTTTAGATGGCTATTTGAGAGATCACATTTTACTAGTTCCTAGGTCTTTTGTTTTTCATTTAACGTTCTCCTTTTTATATGATGCATTAAATTTTTTCAACAGATCCACTTTGCTATAAGGATATGATCACTTAGCATTGTATTATCAGGAGTAAGCCCACTAGATCATGCATTCAAGGTAATTTCATTTATATCTGTGAAGTATAATTGAAGAATTGCATTTTCAAATTTAGAAGATCCTAGCATGAACTTTGGTCAACTGGGATGCAATCCTATTTAATAGTGCCATTGATAGCATTCATTTAAAACTCCAATGCCAAATTCTAGGGAGAAAGAGACCTTGAATAAAATTAGTTTCTAAAAGAACAAGGAAGGTAATATGTGATTCTTTCTCAGAATTGACGACAATCTTAAAATATCAGATCTTCCTGAATTTAAATAGCATATTCATTTAAAAAGAAATGAACTTTTCTTGTATAGCATAAAAAAATACACACACACACACAGTCATAAAGCTTCTAGAGGATAAGTACCTATTTTTATCTTTTCTTTATATTACCACAAAATAGGCTGAAATGTACCCTAGTACCCTACAAAATGGCTTTTAAAACATTGACCAGAGAAGAAAAAATGGCCAAAGTGATTTGATTAAACTTCCAATAATTATGAGATTAAAATACAATTTATTTATCAGTATTTTAACTTTAGCCCTTTCAAATAAAAAGTGCAAAGCTATAGGGCATAATGAAGTCACTTATTCCCATTACAGAGAGTGAGTCACACCTATTACTATATGAATTAATTGATACAACATAAAATTTAGAAGGATTTACCTATCTTGACAAAGATAATTTTTGGAAAGATTTTATTTATTATTTGAGAGAGAGAGAGAGAGAGCACATGAGAACACAAGCGGTGTGTGGGGGGGGAGGCAGAAGGAGAGGGAGAAGCAAAATCCCAGCCAGCAAGGAGTCTGATGAAGGGCTTGATCCCAGGACCTGAAATCACCAGTAACCTATCCAAAGGAAAATGCTCAACCAACTGAGCCACCCAGGCACCCCACAAAGATAATTTTGTAGGTGGCTACAATTTGGAGCATACATTATGTTTTTCCTTCACAGAAGTGAAAAACATGATTAGCACTAAAGTTAAATGAGCAAGAAGGATATTTTAAGATCAACAAAGTTTATCTTTTCTCATTATGCTAATAATAAAAAGCTGGTGTAGACAAATACAGGAGTTACATTATTTTCTTGCATGGACAAAATTTTGTGGAATACGAAAGTGTGTGTGTGTGTGTGTGTGTGTGTGTGTGTGTGTGTATAGAGGACAGGGAGATGGAGAGGGAGAGGAAGCACATTTGAAAGAGAGTCAGCAGGGGACAAGGAATGCAGGGGAGGGTCGAAGGATTAAATGATAGGGATCCACTCAGGTTATTATTTTCTTAAGTCATCTAAACAACTGTCTGGAATAATCATCAAGTCAGCAGGTCAGGCCAAGGATTTGTATTTTAGTCACTAAAATATATAGTGAAAACTTCATATCTTCCTTGGTTCTTACTGCATCTAATGCTCCTAGGTAAAATATCTTTAAGTGGCTACCTTAGCCATTGTTGTTTCCAAAAGCCAAAATAGCATTCCAAGAGTCCACATGTTGGTAGTGTGAAAGTCAGTAGTTTGGAACCTACTAGGTGGATGGATTGAAACTGAGTTTTGAGGACAATGGAAGTGAAATGTAAATGGCAAATTGATTCTAATATTTAGAATTTAATAATCTAATAATAATTGATTCAGTTTCATCCAGTATATTGGGTACATGCACACTCTTGACATCTCAGGTGTGTTGAGTGCTACTTAATGCTGACTCATATGTGAGACTCATTTGGATCAGAATTTAGGAGGATGTCTGATCTTTCCCTCTTTCTCTCTCTCTCTCTTTCACACACATGAGAACGCACACACACACACACACACACATTTTCTTCAACTCCGCTATGCGAGAGAAGACATGATTTTGGAATATATTATAGTAGGGAGATAATATGATGGGAATGGAAACAGAACAAACAGAAAAAATTCTACAGATAGTTTTGGTCAACCTTTTTATGTATCTGAGTTATACATTCTGTCCTTTCAACTTCTCTTCTCCCCATACTAACAATTCAATGGGATGTGTTTTCTTATCCTTGTGATATAGAGACCAGTAGCAGAAAGTAGGGATAGATTAGAAAAAGAAGTCACAGCACCAATAACTTGGAAAAGGGACATTTTTTATGTTGCTATAGTCAGAAAGTTCAATTCAACAAGAATTTTTGTATGTGTATGCTTATTATATTTCAGGACAGTGTTGAGAACTAAGGGTAAAAATGTAAGTATATATAGGCCTTGGTATAAATGGTATTTTATAATTTAGAGATGGTAGAAAGCAGAATAGTGAAATTGTAACATGGTAACTGACAAGATGAACTACAAGCTCCAGGAAGGCAGTAGTTATGCCTAATGTTGCTCACTTATATCCTGTTCATCTAGCACATTGTCTTACACATAGTAAATTCTCAATAAATGTTAAATAAATAAATAGAAGTGTATGATAGTCATTATGGTATCAGAGAAGAGGACAGATCATAGTTGGTGATTTGGGGTGAGCTTTTTGGAAGGGATGATGGTTGAACTGATACTTATTAACAATTTAGCCCAGTTTAAATAGAAAGTGGTAGGCTCTAGTTAGAAAGAATAGCACAATAATAGGTAAAATGCATAAAATAGAATGTTGGATACTAAAAAATATAAAAATTTTGGTAATACCAAATATATTTCAACAACACTGGGGGAAGGAGAAAGATGGAAGTAGAGTAGGAGGACCTTAGGCTCATCTTCTCCCACAAATACATGATAACACTCAAATCATCCTAAATACCCCAGAAATTGATTTGAACACTGATAAAACAAACTCCACAACTAAAGGGAGAGAAGAGGCCACGTTGAAGAAGATATGAAGTGCAGAGACATGGTTTGAAGGAGACATGGATCATTGGTACTCCAGAGAGGAGGCTATAGTCACAGAGAAGAGGAGAGAGGAGCACACAGGGGAATGCATAAAGAGAAGATTTCCCCAAAGCTATTGGCTTGGAAAATGAGAGGGGCTGAATTTTGTAAATTCTTGAAACCAGTGTGACTTAAAGTCTGGACTTTTAAAAGTCAGGGATCTTGTCTGAGATAAAGTCTGGAGGGCACTGCCCTAATCCTGGACAGAAGGCAGGCAAACAACCTAGGGGAACACAACATGGAAATAGTGATGTGAAGAATGCCTGAGGGACACAAGGGGGTTATTCACTCTTCTCCAAATGGATCCCTGAGAGGTAGTGTTCATAGAGAAATTTCTCTTGGGGAAAAAAGGAGCTGGCTAGGGCTTTTTCCCTCCCCTGTCTCTCAGCATAAACACAGAACAACCTGTAAGAGGCAGTGCAGTGCTGACACTGGCTACCTAAGTTGCTTATACCCCTGCTCTCTAGCAGGACTGCCTTTCTCAGACAAGCTTGCCTTATTCACAGCACTACAGGCACCCCTCCTCCTGAGAATGCCAGCCCAAAACCCAGCTCACACCCTATCTCTCAACCAGAGAGTACTACAGGAGCCTAGTTCTGGTGGAGTTGGTGTCAGGTCTCATTTCATAAGCAGTCCAGAGCATTCAGAGCATTCAGAGCATTCAAAACTCAACCACATTCAGCTCAATGACCAAACACTGACCACAGTATACTGGCAAGGAGAGCCTCTGCAGAAGACTGGCCTGAAAGATAGAGCACCTGGAATACAACAGCAGAGACACAAAAAGCACACACCAGAGATAATCCCTGAAGTGCCAGGCTCTGGACATTACATGACCTCTTCTTCATAAGGCCATTACTTTAGGAGCAGGTGATATGACTGTTTATTTAACACACAAAGAAGACAGAGACATAAACAAAATACCAACATGGAGGAATTTATCCCAAATGCAAGAACAAGATAAGACCACAGCCAGATATTGAAACAAAACAGATATAAATAACATGCCTGATGGAGAATTTAGAGCAATCATCATAAGGGTGTTCATTGGGCTGAAGAAAGAATAGAAGACATCAAAGAAAAAAATGGTATAAAAAAGAATCAATCGGGTGCCTGGGTGACTCAGTTGATTAAGTGTCCAACTCTTAGTTTTGGCTCAGGTCATGATCTGACCTGGGGCTGTGGGATTGAGGGCTGTGGGATTAAGCCCCATATTGGGCTCTGCACTCAGTGTGGACTTTGCTTGTTCCTCTCCCTCTGCTCCTCTCCCAGCTCTCTCTATCTCTCTAAAGTAGTAAATAAATAAAATCTTAAAAAAAGAACTAAAGATAAGGAGTGCAATAAATGAGATTGGAAACAGACTTGATAAAATGAAGAGCTGGCTGGAAGGAGAGGAACAAATAAGTGATCTAGAAGACAAAGTAGTGGAAAAAAATGAAGCCAAAGAAAAGAGAGAAAAAAAAAAAAAGAATTATGCAACAGAAAAATAGACTTAAGGGAACTCATTGATTCCAACAAACATACAATACAAATAAAATTTGTATTATAAGAGTCCCAGAAGAAGAGAGAGGAAAGGGGGCAGAAAATTTATCTGAAGAGATAATAGCTGAAAACTTCCCTAATTTGGGAAAAGAAACAGACATTCATATCCAGGAGACACAGAGAACTCCCATCAAAATCAACAAAATCAGGCCAACACCAAGACATACTGTAATTAAATTTGCAAAATAGAGTGATAAAGAAAAAATCTGTAAAGCAGCAAGACAAAAGAAGTCCTAAACTCACAATGTAAGACCCATAAGTCTAGCTAGAGATTTCTCAAGAGAAACATGTCAAGACAGAAGGGAGTGGTGTGATATATTCAAAGTGCTGACTGGGAAAAATCTTCAGCCAAGAATATTCTTCCAGCAAGGCTATCATTCAGCACAGAAGGAGAAATAAACAGTTTCTCAAACAAAAACTAAAGGAGTTCATGATCAGTAAACCAGCCCTGCAAGAAATATCAAAGAAGGGGCAGGCACCTGGGTGGCTCAGTCAGTTAAGCAACTGCCCTCGGCCCAGGTCATGATCTCATGGTCCTGGGATCAAGCCCTACATTGGCCCCTGATCAGCAGGGAGTCTGTTTCTGCCTCTACTCCTCTTCCCCCATTCATGCTCTCTTTATCTCTCATGCTTTGTCAAATAAATAAATTTTTTAAAATGAAAATATTAAATACTAAAGGAGACTTTAATAGTTAATGCAAAGGAGAGACCAAAAATGACAAAGAAAACAAAGTATCAGAGAAAATCTCCAGAAACAACAACAAAACAAGTCATAAAATGGCAATAAAGACATAACAATCAATAATTTCTTCCATTGTAAGTAGACTAAACACACGGAACAAAATATATAGGGTGTCAGAAGGGATTAAATAAGCAAGACTCATCTCTATGCTGCTTGCAAGAGACCCACTTTAGACCTAAAGACACCTGCAGATTGAAAGTGAGGGGGTGGAGAAACATTTATCATGTAAACGGTTGTCAAAAGAAAGCTGGAGTAACAATACTTATACCAGACAAAGTGTACTTAAAACTAAGACTCTGACAAGAGACAAAGAAAGGCATTATATAATAATAAAGGGGACAATCCAACAAGAAGGCATAACAATGGCAAATATTTATACCCCCAACATGGATGCACCCAAATATATAAAAGAATTACTAACAAATAAAAAAACTAATTGATAATAATAAGATAATAGAAGGGAACTTAAACACCCCACTTACATCAGTGGACAGATAATCTAAACAAAAAGTCAATAAGGAAATGATTGCTGTGAATGACACATTGGAATACATAGACTTAGCAGATATAGTCAGAACATTCCATCCTAAACAAAAACAAAAACAAAAACAAAACAAACAAACAAACAAACAAAAAAACCAGAATATACATCCTTTTCAAGTGCACATGGGACATTCTCCATAACATAGCACATGTTACTTCACAAACACAGGCTTCAACAAACACAGAGAGACTGAGATCATACCTTGCATCTTTTCTGACTGTAACTCTATGAGACTAGAAGTCAACTGCAAGGAAAAACTCGGAAAGACCACAAATATATGGATATTAAGCAACATACTACTAAGTATTGAATGGGTCAACCAGGAAATCAAAGAAGAAATTAAAAAAAAAAAAAACATGGAAACAAAAATGAAAATTCAATGGTCCAAAACCTTTGCGATGCAAGAGTGGTACTCAGAGAGAAGTATATAAAAATACAGCCCTACTTTAAGAAGCAAGAAAAATATCAAATAAGCAACTCAACCTTACACCTAAAGGAGCTAGAAAAACAACAACAATCAAAGGGTAAAAACAGCAGAAGGAAGGGAAAAATAAAGATTAAAACAAAGTAAATGATATAGAAAATAAAATAAAATAACACACTAATTGGCCTAAGATCTGAATCTTTGAAAATATTAATAAACCTTGATCCAAACTTACCAAAAAGAAAATGGAAAGGACCCAAATAAATACAATCACAAATAAGGAAAAATAACAACCAACACCACAGAAATACAAACAATTGCAAGAGAATATTATGAAAACCTATAGGCCAAAAAATGGACAATATGGAAGAAATAGATAAATCCCTAAAACACATAAATTACCAAAACTGAACAGGAAGAAATAGAAAACTTAAACAAATAACCAGCAAATAAATTAAATCAGTAATAAAAAAAGAAAAACTCAAAAAACAAAAGTCCAGGGTTTTGTGGGTGAATTATACCAAACACCTTTTTTAAGGTGTATTTATTTTTAGAGAGAAAGGAAGAGCAGGCAGGGAGCCAGCCAAAAGGAGAGAATCCCAAGCAGGCTCCATGCTCAGCACAGAGCCCTACGTGGGACTCAATCTCAGGACCCTGAGATCATGACCTGAGCCAAAATCAATAGCTGGACACTTAAATGAGTGTGACACTCAAGCACCCCTCTACCAAACACTTAAAGAAGACTTAATACCTATTCTTCTTATATTATTACAAAAAATAGAAAAAGAAAGAAAACTTCCAAATACTTTCTATGAAGCCAGAATTACCCTGAAAACAAAACTATATAAAGACTCCATTATAAAAGAGATATACAGGTCAATATCCCTGGTGAACACAAATGCAAAATTCTCAAAAAAATTCTAGGAAACCAAATCCAACAATTCGTTAAAAAATATTCACCATGATCAAAAAAGATTTGCTCCTGAATTGCAAGAGTGCTCCAGTATTCCCAAATCAATCAATGTGATACATCACATCAATAAGACAAAGAATAACAATCATATGATCATTTCACCAGATACAGAAAAAGCATTTGAAAAAGTACAACATCTACTCATAAGGTCTAAGGACTAAAGTATACAGAAAAAAATATTCTGGCTGGAGAAAGTTATTGTAATACACTAGCTATTTATTATACAAAAGTATAGAACTACAGAACCAAGACAAGAGAAGCTTACTAACTACCAAGCTTCAGTATTGAAAAGAGGGAATAGTTGAACTGACAGCATAAATATTAAGAAAATTGGTAATCATCTTAGCCTTTCTGAGTTGGAGAAACTCATCCTGGGGTAATGACTTATAAATGGCTCGTCTATTATTATATAAACTTTTGTTCACTTTTATTTTTTATTTTTAAAATAATTTTAATTTTCTTGGATGTTGTCAGATGGCTAGGTCATGAAACTTGCTAAAGAAATTCACTGAGCAGGGATTTTTTTTGGAATGAAAGACCTCTGAAGAGCTAAGCTTTTTGGATTCCTATGGCTCATAATATTATACTTTTTTACTGATATGACAAGATATCTGTTCTGAATATGTCTGTGATATACATCTTGTCCAGTGTGTCATTTAGAGCCTTCATTTCCTTGTTGATCTTTTGCTTAGAATATATACTTCAGTGAGGAGGGTGTTAAAGTCCCCTACTATTATTGTATTATTGTTGATGTGTTTCTTTAATTTTGTTATTAATTGGTTTATATAATTGGCTGCTCCCATGTTAGGGGCATAGATATTTACAATTCTTAGATCTTCTTGTTGGACGGTCCCTTTAAGCACCATATAGTGTCCTTCCTCATCTCTTATAATAGTCTTTGGCTTAAAATCTAATTTATCTGATATAAGGATGGCCACTCCAGCTTTCTTTTGATGTCCATTAGCATGGTTAATTGTTTTCTGCCCCTCACTTTAAAGCTGGAGTTGTCTTTGGGTCTAAGATGAGTTTCTCGTGGACATCATATCAATGGGTCCCATTTTTTAATCCATTCTGATACTCTGTGTCTTTTGATTCGTGTATTTATTTCATTTACATTAAGGGTAACTATTGATAGATATGAATTTAGTGCCATTGTATTCCCTGTAAGGTGACTGTTAACTGTATATTGTCTCTGTTCCTTTCTGGTCTATGTTCCTTTTAGTCTCTCTCTTTGCTTGGAGGACCCCTTTCAATATTTCCTGTAAGTCTGGTTTGGTGTTTGCAAAATCTTCCAGTTTTTGTTTGTCCTAGAAACTTTTTATCTCTCCATCTATTTTCAGTGACACCCTAGCTGGATATAGTATTCTTGGCTGCCTATTTTTCCCATTTAGTGCTCTGAATATATCATGCCAGTCCTTTCTGGCCTGCCAGGTCTCTGTGGATAGGTCTCTGCCAATATAATATTTCTGCCTATGTATGTTACAGATTTCTTGTCCTGAGCTGCTTTGAAGATTTTCTCTTTGTCACTAAGTCTTATAAGTTCTACAATTAGGTGACAAGGTGTGGATCTATTTTTATTGATTTTGAAGGGAGTTCTCTGTACCTCCTGGATTTTGATGCTTATTCCCTTAACCAAGTTAGGGAAATTCTCTACAATAATTTGTTCCAATATACCTTCCTCCCCTATCTCTTTTCTTCTTCTGGGATCCCAATTATTCTAATATTGTTGCATCTTATGGTATCACTTATCTCTCAAATTCTTCCCTCGTGGTTCAGTAGTTGTTTGTCTCTCTTTTTCTCAGTTTCTTTATTCTCTGCATTTGGTCTTCTATATCACTAGAAGACCACTATTCTTCTATATCACTAATTATTTTGCCTCATTTATTCTAGCATTAAGAGCCTCCAATTTTGATTGCACCTCATTAATAGTTTTTTTTTATTTCAACTTGGTTAGATTTTAGTTCTTTTATTTCTCCAGATAGGGCTTTTATTTCTCCAGAAAAGGATTCTCTAATTTCTTCCATGCTTTTTTTGAACCCAGCTAGCACTTTGATAATTGTCATTTTGAACTTTAGTTATAACATATTACTAATGTCTGTATTGATTAGGTCCCTAGGCGTTGGTACTGCCTCTTGTTCTTTTTTTGTGATTTTTCCACCTTGTAATTTTATTGAGATAAGAATAGGTGTATCAGAGAACAAAATACTAAAATGGTAGCAATGACCCCAGAAAAATATACACTAACTGAATCAGAAGAAAGCCAAAACCACCAGGGTTTGAAGAATAAAGGGAGGGGGAGAAAAAAAAAAAGAAAAAGAAAAGAAAAGAAAAAAGAAAAAGATATATATATATATATATATATATATATATATTATATATATATATAGATATATATATAGATATATATATATATATATATATTTATAAGACTTGTGATTAAAACAGAGCCCCACACCTGATTTTGTGTTTTTTGGTCTGTTAGAAGAAACTACCTCCCAAAATTTTAAAGAAAGAAAAACTTATAAATATACAAAAATAAAAGTAAGCACTGTGAAGGTATGGAATATGAATGTAAAGATGAAAATTTGAAAAGATTCTAAAAAGGGATTGATAAGAGGTTTATTGAAAAAAGGAGGGGCACCTGGGTGGCTCAGTGGCTTAAAATCTCTGCCTTCAGTTCAGGTCTTGATTTCAGGGTCCTGGAATTGACCCCTGCATTGGACTGTCTGCTCAGCAGGGAGCCTGCTGCCCCCTCTTTCTCTGCCTGCCTCTCTGTCTATTTGTGATCTCTCTCTCTCTGTCAAATAAATAAATAAAATCTTAAAAAAAAAAGAAAAGAAAAAAGGGGAAAAAAAGAGGAAAGAATGTAATCAGGCTAGAAAGTAGAACAAAGCTGTGTGCTAGACTTAGGGTATATTTTGATCTGTTAGAAGAAACTGTATCCCAAAATTTTAAAGAAAGAAAAACCTATATTTATACAAAAAAATAAAGTTAAATACAGTGAAGGAATAGAATATGACTATAGCAATGAAAATTTTAAAAGATTTTTTAAAAAGGTATTGATAAGATAAAATAGTTTAAAAAACATTAAAATAGGAAAGAGGAAAAATAAAAAAACAATAAGAAAAATAAAATTAAATAATTTAACTTTGAAAGACTAAAGAATCATGGGGAAAAAGTCATGAATTCTTTGTGCTGTATTCCTGTAGCTCTGAAGTTTTGCAATTCTCATTGATCAGTGAAATTGGTCTTGGATGGATGCTTTTTTGGCCCTCTGGAGGAGGGGCCTGTTGTAGTGATTTTCAAATGTCTTTGCCGAAAGCAGAATTGCACTGCCCTTGCCAGAGGCCAGTTTAAGGCACCTGGTTTGGAGATCAAATCTGCTCGGGTTCACTCTTGTAGCTTTTGTTCCCTGAATGCTTTCTGTACAGCTTTGGAGGACAGGAATGAAGATGGAAGCCTCCCAATCTCCACCCTGTAGGAGCCGAGAGCTCAGGGTTACCACTCCTCAGTACACCTTCTGAGAAAAGCAGTCAATCCCTCCTGTCTCCCTGGTCTCTGGCCATACTCTGAGCTCACCCAACCCGTGACCGAGTGTTTCTATCTCTGACACATGGCCCTGTTTGGCGTCTCCAAACCCAGCAGATTCCTGCAGTGCATTCCCATGCCACTCCTCCAGAAGGAGGTAGGAAGGGGTCTCTCTGGATCTTCCCCTTGGGGGGGGTCCTTGCTCAAAGAGCAGTGGCCTGACTGTGCCTTGGATCATGGTTGAATTTAATCCAAAGCTGATAGCCCACTGCTCAGCTCCATCTCTGCCATGGGCTTCCCTGCTCTGATACCTGGGAGCTCTGCCACCCTCAGACACCCCTGGTCTTTCTGTGACACCATGGGTCGTGAATCCATACTGTTTCTACTAGGGCTCTACCCCCTGCTTAGCCTCTGGAGTGATGTCCCTCAGTGGAGCAGAATTATAAAAGTTCTGATTTTGTGCTCTGCTGCTCTGTGGCTTGCCTGGAGCCAGACCCTCCCCCTGCAGTCTATCGTCCTGTTGCTTTGGATTCACTTTTCCATACATCCTACCTTCTGGAAAGTGATTCCATACATCCTACCTTCTTCCAGAGAAGAACAGCAATTCTAGGAACAGAAAGTGACCAATTTTCTGTTCCTAGAATTGTTGTTCTTCTTCTCTTCTATCTTCTGTTGAGTTTTTAGATGTTTAGAATGGTTTGATAACTACCTAGCTGAACTTCTGGAATCTGATAATATCTCAGCCTCCTACTCCTCTGCCATCTTGCTCCTCCTCCTGAGAGTCAGAAATTTTAATGAGTGCATATCAATGCTTCAACTTTCTTGCAGCTGAAAAAATAAAGTTAAAAGACAGCAGAAAGGTATGTATAGTATGGATTTGCAATACACTATATATAATGTGTTTATATTTCAATATACTAAGGTTACCTTTAAATCAACAAGAAAAAGATAAAAACATCAATAGAAAACTGCACAAAGAACATGAAAAGACAATTTACAAAGAAATAGAAATGGTAAACATAATCATCAAAATATATTTAATCTCACTAGTAAGAAATTAAAAATTTTGAACATAAAGTACCATTTTCCTCAATCATAATAGCTAAAATTTAAAAGGTTGACAGAGGGAGGAGGCAAGATGGTGGAGACGTAGGGGACCCTATTTCAAGCATTCCCCTGAATTTATTTTATTTTTTTTCTCCCCAAATATGTTTATTTTAATTTTTCAGTGTTACAAGATTGATTGTTCATGCACCACACCCAGTGCTCCATGCAATACATGCCCTTCTCGATACCCACCACCAGGCTCACCCCCCCCACCCCCTCCCCTCCAAAACCCTCAGTTTGTTGCTCAGAGTCCACAGTCTCTCCTGGTTCATCACCTCCTCCGATTTCCCCCCATTCGCCCTTCCCTTCCTTCTCA
>CM052801.1:62028607-62049367 GCA_028533885.1 Nasua narica | reverse complement strand
TCCAGTCCCATCCATGTTGATACAAAAGTTGGATATTCATCCTCTCTGATGGAGGCATAATATTCCATTGTATATATGGACCATATCTTCTTTATACACTCATCTGTTGAAGGGCATTTTGGTTCTTTCCACAGTTCGGTGATTGTGGCCATTGCTGCTATGAACATTGGGGTATATGTGGCCCTTCTTTGTACTGCTGCCTCTTTGGGGTAAATACCCAGTAGTGCAATGGCAGGGTCATAGGGCAGCTCTATTTTTTTTAAAGATTTTATTTATTTATTTATTTGACAGAGAGAGATCACAAGTGGGCAGAGAGGAAGGCAGAGTGAGAGGGGAAGCAGGCTCCCTGCTGAGCAGAGAGCCCGATGTGGGACTCGATCCCAGGACCCTGAGATCATGACCTGAGCTGAAGGCAAAGGCTTTAACCCACTGAGCCACCCAGGCGCCCCATGGGCAGCTCTATTTTTAATTTCTTGAGGTATCTCCACACTGTTTTCTAAAGTGGCTGCACCAACTTGCATTCCCACCAACAGTGGAATTTTCCTTTCTCCATTTCCTCTCCAACATTTGTTGTTTACTGTCTTGTTGATTTTGGCCATTCTAACTGGTATAAGGTGGTATCTCAGTGTGGTTTTGATTTGAATCTCCCCGGTGGCTAAAGATGATGAACATTTTTTCATGTGTCTGTTAGCCATTTGTATGTCTTCTTTGGAGAAGTGCCTGTTCATATCTTCTGCCCATTTTTTGATGTGATTACCTGTTTTGTGAGTGTTGAGTTTGAGGTATTCTTTCTAGATCTTAGATATCAGACCTTTGTCTGTAGTGTCATTTGTGAATATGAAGCATAGATATTTTAATAATATTTCTTCCAATACACGAGGATGGAACATTTTTCCATTTCTTTGATCTTTAAATTCTTTCATGAGTATTCTGTAGTTTTCTGAGTACAGATCCTTTGCCTCTTTGGTTAGGTTTATTCCTATGTATCATGTGGTTTTTGGGTGTAATTGTAAATGGGATCAACTCCTTAATTTCTGTTTCTTTTATGTCATTGTTAGTGTATAGACATTGAACTGATTTCTGTGCATTGATCTTATATCCTGTCACTCTTCCACTATTTTCTCAAGCTCAGTGAGTATCCTTATGATACTTGCTTTAAATTCATCACGGATGTTACTTGTGTCCGTTTCACTTCAATCTCTGGCTGTGGCTTTATCTTGTTTTTCACTTAAGATGAATTCCGCCACCTTGGCAATTTGTCTAAGCCTCTGGCTCTTCTCTGTGTTAGAAAAGCCAGTTATATTTTCTGCTTCTGAATGTAATATCCTTATGAAGAAGAGGTCCTGTGGTGCCCAAGGTCTGGCTCTTTAGGAAATGTCTCTCGTGTGTGCTACATGTCCTCTGCTATTGTGTTTTGGGTTCTCTGCCTTTCAGACCAGTCTTCTGCAGAGGTTCCCCTTGCCTACTGTGGGCAGTGGTTGGTTCCTGACCTGAATGTGGTGGGTTTTAACTAGGTGTGCTCTGGTCTGCTTGTGAAATAAGACCTGTCATGACTTCTTTTGGAATTGAGGCCCTACACAACTCTCTGATTGGGACATGCCATGTGGGCAGGGGTTTCTGGTGGTCTATGGGGGGTACATCCTGCTGTGCTGGGACTGAGGCAAGCTTAACTGAGAAGAGAAGTGCCACCAGAGCACATGACTGTGGGACTTGGCATAAGCACATTAGGCAGCCAGTGTCAGTGCTGTGCTGCTTCCCACTGTTCACTCTGTGTTTATGTTGAGGGTCAGGGGAGGGAAATTTCACAGCCAGCTCCTTTGTTCCTGAAGAGGTATCTCTGTGAATGCTGCCTGTCAGGGACATACTCCAAAAAGAGCAAAAATTCCTCCCACTTCCCCCCCACCCCGTGTGCCTCAGCCATCCCCCTAGATCTCCATTTCCATACTGTCTGCCCCTGCATTACCTTCCCTCTCTCCTGGAGCAGTGCAGTGCTGTTAGGGCTCTATCCAGCCAAGCCAGTTGACCTTTAAAATTCCAGTCTTCAAGCCCTGTTGGTTGCAAAAACTCACCGTATTCAGCCCCTATCATTTTCCCAGCCAATGGGTTTAGGTAAACATTCTCCTTGTGTGATCCTCTCTCTCTCTCTCACCTGTCTCTGCAACCATGGCTCCCTCCCTTCCACAGCATCCATGGTCTGTTTCTCCACTAAATCACATCTCTACACTTCCTATCTTCTTTGGTGTGGCTTCTTCTCCCTGTTTAGTTGTGGAACTTGTTCTGTTAGTCTTCTGATTGATTTCTGGAGTAATTAGGATTATTTGATAGCTATCTAGTTGTGTTTATGGGATGAGTCTAGCCTAGGGTCCCTCTATTACTTTGCCAGCTTCCTTTAAATCTCAAAAAATGGAGGCTTTTAAGAGTACACCTAAATAATGGAAACTTTTAAGAAATCCATCTCACCAAGGAATGGGAAGGATGTCACAATAGAAAATAAAGGTCTGCATTTTGACAAAATAGTACCACTTTTCAACTTTTGATATTTCAGCTCAAAACCTGTTCCTTGATTAGTTCTTTCATATATATTCACTAGGCTCCAAATGTAGTTGTTAAATTCAGATTAGTTAACATATTTCAAAGAAGAACAGGTTGTTATTTGAGAATTAAAAGGAAAAATATCAGGGAATTCCAAATACACATATTTTCTGATCCTTGAGAAAAGAATGAGATATAGTGAGTGGGAACAAAGTGGGATACACACAGAGAGAATTAGCTAATTGAAAAGATAGTTACTAAGGTTAATACTTCTAAATATTGATATTTTATTAATATTTAATACTATTCATCATTTAATTCAGAATGTATTACAAACATTACCTTAAAGTCTGGTGAAATCTCACCTTAAACAGGCATATCTAATAACAGATGTTTTTTCCACAATGTCCATGGGCAATGTAGGTCAAATCAGTGGGTAGGTAGGGTCACAGTTTGTGGGCCTTTGTCTTGTTTGACAGTGCCTTGATGAAATTTCAGTCTGTAATTGTTAATTATTCATTTTGCTATGTTTAAGACAATGTGAAATTTATTTACTGTTCTTAATACTTAGATGTAGTGATTAGAACATGCTTTATATTATGCAGTTTTCTCTTTACTTATTTATTTTTTAATTTTAAAAAAGATTTTATTATTTATTTTAGAAAGGGGGAGGGGGGAGCGCACAAGCAAGGGGAGTTGTAGAGGGAGTGTAAGAAACACTCCCCACTGAGCAGAGTCCAATGTGTGGTTCCATCCCAAGACTCTGGGATCATGACCTGAGCTGAAGGCAGATGCTTAACCAACTGAGCCAACCGGATACCTCTAGGAGTTTGTTTTTCATTTTAGCTATGCAAACATACTTTTTAAAAATTTATTTATTTATTAACATATAATGTACTATTTGCCCCAGGGTACATGTCTGTGAATCATCAGGCTTACACATTTCACAGCATTTGCATAGCACATACCCACCCCAATGTCCATAACCCTACCCCCCAACTCCCAGCCACCCTTAGTTTGTTTCATGAGTTTAGGAGGATCTTATGGTTTGTCTCCTTCCCCATCCCATCTTGCTTCCTTTCTCTTCCCCACCACCCACAATCCCCTGCCCTGCCTCTCAAATTCTTCATATCAGAGTGATCATGTGATAATTGTCTTTCTCTGACTGACTTATTTTGCTTAATATAATAAACTCTAGTTCCATCCATGTTGTTGCAAATGGCATGATTTCATTTGTCTTGATGGCTGCATAGTATTCCATTGTATATATATACCACCTCTTCTTTATCCATTCATCTGTTGATGGACATCTAGGTTCTTTCCATAGTTTGGCTATTGTGGACATTGCTGCTATAAACATTCAGCTGCATGTGACCCTTCAGATCACTACATTTGTATCTTGAGGGTAAATACCCAGTAGTGCAATTGCTGGGTTGTAGGGTAGCTCTATTTTCAACATTTTGAGGAACCTCCATACTGTTTTTCAGAGTGGTTGTACCAGCTTTCATTCCCACCAACAATGTAGGAGGGCCCTTTCTCCACATCCTCGCCAACATCTGTCATTCCCTAACTTGCAAATTTTAGCCATTCTGCCTGGTGTGAGGTGGTATTTCACTGTGGTTTTGATTTGTATTTCTCCAATGCCAATTAATGTTGAGCATTTTTTCATGTGTCTGTTGGCCATTTGGATGTCCTCTTTACTGAAATGTCTGTTCATATCTTCTGCCCATTTCTTGACTGGATTATTTGTTCTTTGGGTGTTGAGTTTGAGAAGTTCTTTAAAGATTTTGGATATTAACCCTTTATCTGATATGTCATTTGTGAATATCTTTTCCCATTCTGTCAGTTGTCTTTTGGTTTTATTGACAGTTTCCTTTGCTGTGAAAAAGCTTTTGATCTTGATGAAGTCCCAATGGTTCTTTTTTGCCCTTGCTTCCCTTGCCTTTGGAGATGTTTATAGGAAGAAGTTGCTGCAGCTGAGGTCGAAGAGGTTGTTGCCTGTGTTCTTCTCCAGGATTTTCATGGAGTCTTGCCTCACATTGAGGTCTTTGATCCATTTTGAGTCTATTTTTGTGTGTGTTGTAAGGAAATGGCCCAGTTTTATTCTCTTGCATGTGGCTGTCCAGTTTTCCCAACACCATTTGTTGAAGGGATTGTATTTTTTCCATTGAATATTCTTTCCTGTTTTGTCAAAGATTAGTAGACCATAGAGTTGGGGGTCCATTTCTGTGCTCTCTATTCTGTTCCATTTCTCTATGCATCTGTTTTTATGCCAGTACCACACTCTCTTGATGATTACAGCTTTGTAATGGAGCTTGAAGTCTGGAATTGTGATGCTGCCGACCTTGGTTTTCTTTTTCAACATTCTTCTGCCTATTCATGGTCTTTTCTGGTTCCATATAAATTTTAGGATTATTTGTTCCATTTCTTTGAAATGAATTGATGGTATTTTGATAGGGATTGCATTAAATGTATAAATTGCTTTAGATAGTATAGACATTTTCACAATATTTGTTCTTCCAATCTCTGAGCATGGAATGTTTTTCCATTTCTTTGTGTCTTACTCAATTTCTTTCATGAGCATTTGTAGTTTTCTGAGTACAGTTTCTTTGCCTCTTTTGTGAGGTTTATTCCTAGGTATCTTACGGTTTTGGGTACAATTGTAAATGGAATCAATTCCTTAATTTCTTTTTCTTCTGTTTTGCTAATGGTGTATAGGAATGCAACTGATTTCTGTGCATTAATTTTATATTCTGACACTTGATTGAATTCCTGTATGAGTTCTAGCAGTCTTGGAGTGGAGTCTTTTGGGTTTTCCACATAAAGTATCATATCATCTGCAAAGCGTGAGAGTTTGACTTCTTCTTTGCCAATTTGGATGTCTTTTATTTCTTTTTGTTGTCTGATTGCTGAGGCTAGGACTTTTAGGACTATGTTGAATAGCAGTGGGGATAATGGGCATCCCTGCCATGGCCTGATCTCAGGGGAAAAGCTGATATTCAAGAATGATATTCACGGGCGCCTGGGTGGCGCAGTTGGTTAAGCAACTGCCTTCGGCTCAGGTCATGATCCCGGAGTCCCGGGATCGAGTCCCACATCGGGCTCCCAGCTCCATGGGGAGTCTGCGTCTCACTCTGACCTTCTCCCTTCTCATGCTCTCTCTCACTCTCTCTCTTTCCTAATAATTAAATAAATAAAATCTTTAAAAAAAAAAGAATGATATTCACTGTGGGTTTTTCATAGATGGCTTTGATGATGTTGAGGAGTGTACCCTCTATGCCTACACTGTGAACAGTTTTGACCAAGAAAGGATGTTGCACTTTGTCAAATGCTTTTCAGCATCAATTGAGAGTATCTTATGGTTCTTGTTCTTTCTTTTATTAATGTGTTGTATTACGTTGATTGTTTTGTGGATATTGAACCATCCTTGCAGCCCAAGAATAAATCCCAGTTGGTCGTGGTGAATAATCCTTTTAATGTACCGTTTGATCCTATTGGCTATTATTTTGGCAAGAATTTTTACTTCTGTGTTCATCAAGGATATTGGTCTGTAATTTGGTACATTAGGGAAATTCTCTACAATAATTTGTTCCAATATACCTTCTGCCCCTTTCTCTCTTTCTTCTTCTTCTGGGATCCCAATTATTTTAATATTGTTGCATCTGAGGGTATCACTCTTCTCTTGAATTCTCCCCTTGTGGTCCAATAGTTGTTTGTCTCTCTTTTTCTCAGCTTCTTTATTCTCTGTCATTTGGTCTTCTATATCACTAATTCTTTCTTCTGCCTTATTTATTCTAGTATTAAGAGCCTCCATTTTTATTGAACCTCATTAATAGTTTTTTTTTTTTTTATTTCCACTTGGTTAGATTTTAGTTCTCTTATTTCTCCAGAAAGGGATTTTATTTTTCCAGAAAAGGATTCTTTAATATCTTCCATGATTTTTTTTGAGCCCAGCTAACTTGATAACTGTCAGGGTGGAGAAGCCGGTGGCAGAGAAGGAGCAGCACAGTGTGCTTTCAGCTTGGGCTTACCGTAGATAAGCCCTTGATACCTGTCATTTTGAAATCTAGTTCTGAAATATTACTTATGTCTGTATTAACTAGGTCTCTAGTGTCTATACTTTCTCTTGTTCTTTTTTTATGGTGAGTTTTTTCACCTTGTCATTTTATTGAGCAAAGCATGATGAGCGAGAGAGAAAAATACTCTGGAGTTCTGCAGTTTTCTCTGATTGATAAACTTGGACTTGGCTGCATATTCTCACTCATCTGGGAGAGGGGCCTTTTGCCTCGATTCTCAAATGTCTTTGCCTGAGGCGGAATTGCCCCACCCTTGCCAGGGGATGGGCCAAGCAATTCGCTCAGGTTCGTTCTCAGGAGTTTTTGTTCCCTGAATGCTTTCTGTACTTCCCTGGAGGCCCGGAATGTAAATGGTAGTCTCCCAGTCTTCAGCTGGAGGAGCGGAGCACTCGTGGCCCTGCTCCGAACCCAACATATTCCTGCTGTGTACTCCCATGCTGCTCCTCCCAGAGAGGGAAGAACAGGTCTCTCTGGAGCTGCCTCCTGCAGGGTCCCTGCTGGAAGAGCCACAGCCAGATTGTGCCTTGGATCAGGTTTACAGTAAGCCTGAGCTGAAAGCGCACTGTGCAGCTCCTTCTCTGCTGCCGGCTTCTCCGGCCCAATACCTGGGAGCTCTGCTGCACTCAGATACCCCCGGTCCCTTTGTGACCTCATGGGTCCTGAAACCACACTGTTCCCACGAGAGCTAAACCCCCCACTTATCCTCTGAAGCGATGTCCCTCAGTGGAGCAGACTCTAAAATTTCAGATTTTGTGCTCTACGGATCTGCGGCTGCTGGGAGCCACCTCATCCCCCCGTGTTCTCTCTCACCATCTCTTTGGATTCACTTTTCCAAATGTCCTACCTTTCAGAAAGTGGTCAGTTTTCTGCTTCTAGAATTGCAGTTCTTCCACTCTTCTCTCTCCTGTTGAGTATGCTGGCTTTTAGAATTGTTTGATAACTATCTAGATGAACTTCTGGGATCTGACTCACTCTCAACCTCCTACTTCTCTGCCATCTTGCTCCTGACCTCCATCTCTAGGAGTTTTCTCTTCAGATAAGTCATGAACAAACAGCAGCCAGATTTGATGATATTGTAGCATTGTAATGTTTGAAGGGAGGTAATGGAGAGGTACTTTTTTACTTCATTTAAAGGTTCTCATTATAATATACTTTGGAAACCTAACACTGTTTATGGAATTGAATAATAAGTAAGTACCAAATAGTTGTTTGCTGTGCACAATCATGACGGTTATTTGTCAGTGGAGATGCTTTACTTTCTCCACTAGTCCAAGTTAAATAATCAGCTACTAGGGACATGTCTGGTTTGTGTTTGGTTTTGTGATGCAAAACAACTGTGGATATGTGATGCAAACAACTGTGTTACATTCAGTGCCTGTCTGATCAAATCAAAGACAACATATTATGATAAGTAATGGAATAGACTACAGAAACAAACTAAAAATGAAAGAATTCTATTATGCTGAAGGAGATTTAGGAGTTCTTTCTCAGATTAGAAATCTGTATGGGATGGTTGATATCCACAGGTGAAAAGACTGGTTTGCATAACTGAGGAGACAGATTTGGATTATTCAGATAAAAAACATCTCTCCCTTCACCTTACACACACACACACAAAGTATGGGTTGTTTTTAATTTAATTATTGACTAAATGCCTTACCTCATATCTTGGTGATAGTCATAAGTATTAAATAAACTTGGATATAAAGCACTGATATTTTGTAGAAACACCTATACATTGCGCTTGTGAAATGAAAAGTGAAACTTATCACAATGCATAATTTAGCAAGACACATACTTTGATTTTAGTGGGGAGTAGAAAAAATTATTAGCAAAAATGTAATATCTAGTAAAATGAGGAAGCAAATACAGCAAGATTAATTGACTACCTTAGATTAGATATTAGGTACTAATAGTAACTAAAACAATACCAGCACTTAATATTTTTTTTATACTATGTTAGACATTTTAGCAGGTACATTATTCATTGTTTACAGAATCACACAACACTTTATCTCAGGAAATCTTCATACAACACTGTCAGGTAGGTATGACCATTACCAGAATTTTACAGATAAGAAAACTGAGACACAAAGAATATTGGGGTTAAATGACTTGTCGATAATGACAGTTATTAGGTGACAGAGTCAAAAGAACAGGACTGGAAATGGTGGTGTGGTTATTTGCTGGGAATTATATATTAGAGCAATGACAGAGAACCACCTGATCTAGTTCTTCCCAAGGCTAGTCAGGCCACTGATGGTTTACCAATCTGTCCTTCTTTCAATTAACCATTGGCTATAATTTGTAAACAACTCCCTTTCCTAGTTACATGGATATTTGCTAGCAGCAGATTCGCTCGAAAAACAGAAGGCCAATTATGTATGACTTTTGACAATTTCTGGACATCTTACTAATGGGCTTTTTTTTTTCCTAAGATAATACTTTCTGAGATAGACCAATTAAAAAAAATCTAGACCTTTCTCAAACAACGAGGCCAAATATTTAGGTAGAAACTTGATCATAGCTAGACAATGAATGTAGAATAAATTAGTATAGGAAATAAATAATTTGAGTTATTGGGGAAGGGAACATTTAAAAAATTAATATAACAAAGGATGAAAATAAAAGATTCATGAAGTGTCAGAAGCAGTGCCTTTTAAAAATTTTAAACAATCACTTTTGTCTAAAGGTAAGTTAGACTTTTCTCTTGATAATCCTCTGTGGCTACCATTTTTATGGTTTCTCCAACCTATTCTGCCTATGCTTAGTGGTAGAATAAAATATACCTAATGTTTTTTCTTTATTTTTTAACCAAAACAGTTTACAGAAAGAATAATGATGGATTGAAAGCTTATTCTGTTCTAAAAACAAGTTTTAATCCAGGTCATAGATTATGTCTCCTGGGCTCAAGAATTGTAATCAGGCTTTTGATGTATTTTAACACAATGAGTAATAGAAACAAGAGGTTTTGATCTCAACTTTATCTTGGAGTCTTTTAATTCAAGTTATACTCAGTTCAAATTATTTGATGTGAACTATTTCAGCTATAGAGCTTTCATCTGAAGTTCCTGATATTAATAACATTACTTTAGTTCCTTCCTCCCTGTTCCCTCCTCCCAACCTAAAGTAATTCTTTGTAATCCCCTTACCCTCAAAATTCACATCAAAAAAGAAAATAAATGGAGATAAATTCTGAAGACAGCATTGTCCTTAATGTCAACTAGATGTTCCATTATCTTTGTAAAGGCAAAATAACAGTCTTCCAACAATTTCCAGATTGACTCTAATTCCCTTATATCCCTTTAAGGCACCCCTGTGCACTTTCTACAAAGTAAGCTAAGTCAGTTCAATACTAATGATAATAATAATGTCAACAGCAGCAGTGGCAGCAAACTGTTAATAGAACTCATTAGATTTCAGCCACCCTTGAAAGTAGTTAACAAGAGATAGAGACAAAAGCAATGGCATCAGATTGCAATCTTTTGCCAGTTCCTGGATATAGGTGGTATTCAACATTAGCTGTCCTCAGCAAAAGATCTGGATTACTTCCATTTGCTCCCTTCAAAAAGGAACTTTATTTGATGTTATGACACCCGTCCTAATAGAAATGAGTAGGTCAGGGATGCCTGGATGGCTCAGCCGGTTAAGTGTCTGCCTTTGGTTCAGGTCATGATCCCAGGGTTTTGGGTCGAGTCCCACAATGGGCTCCTTGGTCAGTGGGGAGTCTGCTTCTTCCTCTGTCTGCTGCTCCCCATATTTGTGCTCTCTCTCTCTCCCTGGCAAATAGATAGATAGATAGATAGATAGATAATAAAATATTTTTTTAAAAAAGAAATGAGTAGGTCAGACAGGGTTATATGCAGGGATAATGCAAGGCAATAATGAATCTTCAGCTGCTTATAGGGAAGTCTTCTATAGCTTTTATTAAGATCTTTATTACTCCCTTTTTCTCTTATGTGATTAGAAATAAAATAGCAAGTACCTGGATGATAAAGAACACAAAAGACAGATATAATTTCAGAAATAATTCAGAGACTGTCCGTTGGTAAGTAATCAGTTTACTCCAATAAGTACCTCTTTGGTAGCTAACTTTTCTCAGCTAACTCCTTGCTGTTTGTGACTTGTTACACTTTGAATGAGTACACAGGGCAAAACAATGTTGTCCCTGCACTGTTGGTGAAATCCAATCTAAAAAACTTCTTCAAGGATCATAACTTTTTATCTATCAGACTAGAACTTTTTTTCACCTTAATACTGCTAGAAGTTTAACTATACAATCCCAATTTTTCTCATTTGGAAGATTTCTTTGTTCTAAATGTTATTCTTTGGAAGAGGAAATAAGAAGGGGCTAGCATGTCCTTTGCCAGCATGTCCTAAAACAACAACAACAATGACAACAACAAAAACAAAAACATTTCTCAGGAGATAAGTCTGAGTCCTCTTTCTGTCCCCCACCCCATTTGAGACAACAAACCAACTAGAACCTATAATATTATTTATACTGAAGTTATATAGAACATAGAACCCACTTGGTGACTTCATAGAACACAAAGTCCACTGTGTGCTTAAAAAAAAAACAAACAAATTTGCTTTTGAAGCAAATAAAAGAATGGGATTAACCTTTATTTTTTTTCCCCCTCCATGGCATACTTTAGTGTCCTTGAAAAGATTTTGAGTCTCCAGCCTGTTATGGCAAGCCTAATAAAACTGCTTGGAAGTATCATATTCGATAGCTATTTATGTCTTTAACTAAGAGAAAGTCTCTTCTTTTGTATGATATCTCTCCTCTTCAAGCTCCTTAAGTATGAACCACTGCAATAATATGATACTCTTAACCCAAGTACAGAATATGTTAGTATCAGAAGAGAGCACATACAAAGGTGGGGAGAGAATCTGGGGCAAGAGGAAAAGATAAGTTAAGGAGCAAAAGATCAGAATGGCTACATTTTCTAAGAAAATGACTTAGAGAAAACATTCTTCATGTTCCTAGTGCAGGATACTATTGTATGCTTATAAATGTTAACTACGTTCTAAGTCAACTTAAGGCAAGCCTCCATAAATCAAACAATTTTCTCAAGATGTAAAGTTGAAGAATGCAAGAGAAATATATATGATGTTTTTTGATAGAGGTGAGTGATCAAAAGCAAAACTTCTAAGAAGATATATGATCACTATGGCATATTATTATAGAGCAAGAATTTAGAGGCAAACATCTATACAATTTGGATGGAAGGGGATTACATAAAGTATGCTGTTAAAAAGAGAAAATTGAAAGACCAGTGGTCCTGAAAACTCACCTGTGATGAGCAGTAAAATAATAGTGGGTCATTATCTATTGGTATTAAGTTTAGGAAATTCATAAACTCATGTAGGGCTCCAAAAAGAAATAAGCACAAAGAATAAAGGGCTCCAAAAAGAAATGAGCACAAAATGTATGGGAATTGAAGAGCTGTTGAAAACCTGAAAGTGCAATACGGTAAATAATAAATTAAAAAGCTGCTGACTTATGAATGAGATCCCATCTTCCTATCAAGGAAAAGCAAATGGGTGGCTGAAGGGATGGATGGCAAAATTTTGTAAGATAGCCCTGGGAATATGAGATTGAGGAATGTTATATGAATAGAGGGGACAAACTGCTATATATAAGAATTAAATTATAACAGCAACACAAAACTTAAGGCTACTTTTAGTCATATGTAGCAAAAGATTACAGTGCACCTGTACCATTTTGGGGAGAAAATGTTTGCACACAACAAACCCATGTGAGCAAGTGCATGTTGATAATCAGTGCACCATACTATCATTTTACATTAACAATTGTACGTTGTTTAGGGGACAGGCAAGTATTTTCAAACGTCCTTTAAAACCTTTGCTCTGTATTCTCCGTGGAGCAAAACTAACATTCTTAAACTGTCTCAGTTCTTTAGTCTGCAGCTTTTTCCCCTCCTGCATTAGGGATTTGGATTTCATGCTCAGAGAGAGCCTAAGCAGATGGGAATTATTCAGAATTTGGAAAAGCAAGGAAGCTTCAATTAATGGGATGCTGGCAGGCAACCTCTACAGAGCACATTTTACTCCCACATACATTTTGTTTATGCATACATACTCATGCAGATGATTTCTTTTACCTTTTAAAAAGAGGATCACACTTTAGTAATAAAGTAATGTTTCTGAACAGAATTCAATATATGTTATGTCCTAGCAGTTTAATTTAGAGGTAACAAAGGGGGAAGTATGCAAATCCAATTTCAGAAACAAAGATGAATTTCTGACTATTTGGTAAAGGCAAGTCCAATTTGAAAACCAAACAGTCTTTCCTTCAACATGTGGCAGACCTTTAATTAAACTTAAGCTTAATAGAGGACAGGAAAAGAGCTATCTGTGCTTAATATACGTGTGTGTGGGGAGGAGTGTAATGGAGAATACATTTGGATTCTCACTTGTGGAAGTTGAAGAAGGAACTTGATAGATTTTAGCAAAGGGAGTTGAAACTTTTGTTCCATTTCCTCTCAATGGTAGGATTACATTAGTTCTTGGTTCTTAGTCAAATTTCAAGGCAACTACTGAACATAGAATTATAGAATACATAATAGTATAACAATGTTAGAATTCAAACAAATCTTTCCTATGGAATTTTTTATTGTTTCATATTCTTATAGGAGCATAATGTGAAGAAGACATGAATTTCCAGGAAATAGATTTAAGAAGAATATTTCTGATTAGATAATATATCTTATGAGAAAATTAAACAAATGACATAGTTTTATAACCATTTGTGTCTTTATTTTTTAACATTTTATTTTATTTTTTATTTTTATTATTTGTTTAATTAATTATTATTATTATTTTTTAGTGTTCAGTGATTCATTAGTTGCATATAACGCCCAGGGCTCATCACCACACATGCCCTCCTTATTACCCATTGCCTGGTGTCTTTAAAGACAATTAGGAAGGTTGAGAAATTAGTTTAAGAGGAGAAAAGAGACCACCTATTCAGTGCTACATTGTTATTTGTAGTGAAGTTGTGTCATCTATTGCTCTGCTAAGCATGTCAATTCTATACTGCAGCCATCTCCACATAGACAAACTCTGTCCTAAATACCAAGCTATGAATAAAGTCATATTTCAAAGGAGGAGAATATAGAAATTACTAAGTGCATAGATAAATGAAAATGATACTACAGAATGTGCCAGGTGAAAATATGTAGGTCATAGCCTTCAAGATAAGTTACTCTTAAAATAATATTTCCTTTAATTTGAATCCTGAAGGCAGCTATATCTTTCAAAGAGGAAAATGTCAACAAATGTTGAACGAACAACCAGAGAAGATAGCAGAGGCAAAGGGCTGACCTAGTAGGAACCAAAGTGATAAGCAGGAGGATAGCTCTAAGAAAAAATCTATATTAAAAGAATAGACACAAATATAATGTTAGTGTATCAAGGATCAATGGAAACAATAATCTTTTTTTTTGTTTTTAATATTGGAGCTTTTATTACAAATGAAAAAAGTAAATACACTAAACTGTACATCAGATGAAGAAGGAAATATGACTTGGAGAAATGGAAACATCCAAATCAATTAGCAGCACATCAGGGCAAATTGACCCTATTTTTGAAAAATATGAAACTTCTTGAAACTTGCAAATCATGGCTTTGTGGTAATATTCACTAAACAGTATTTATTAATCATTTCTGAGCTTCTGACACTTCTTTTTAAGATGCTTCCATACGGAAGTGGCTTCTCTGCACATTGATCTTCTATTTTACATTAGTTGTTCTGGCCTTTTTATTGTTTCAGTCTTTGAAATCACATAGCTTTTTATGAGATAAGGAATGCTCCAAAAGGCAACTTGCAGGATGATTGCTACATAAAAGGGCTAAGCTTGAAATAATGCCTCCTCTTCGTTTAGCAGGAATGGCTCCACTTTGTTCAGTATACATTTGCTTTTTGAATTCATTCCACTAAGAATTTTGTCTCTGGCTTTGTTATAATCCTCTTCTCTTCTATTCTGTTCAGTTTGACAATAAATGTTGCTAACTTTCACAGAAAATTCTGAAATTCAGAGGAAAGCCTGACTTTTTGGCTGCCTTAAAGGGAGCCTTGGTCTGTCAATTAATGGAAAGAATGATTACATTGAGATAATGGATGAATATTTTAACAGGTTAAATATAATTGTTCAAAAAATGAGATTTTATGTAAATGAAAATAGTCTAAAGTTGATTGTTATTCTTGTAATTTCAGGAAGAAGAGTCACTATATTTTCTTCTATTTTTAGATTTATTATAAATTTATCCTCTCACTATCAGGATTAAGAAACAGATACTTGCAGAAGTGGTTTTGATGATTTAGCAACATTTTACATACAAAAGCAATTCTCCAAATAAATTTCTACAATCAGGTATAAAAAACAGGCAATTGACTTTTCCAGTGATTAAGTATTGAACAATAAACATATTATTCAGGAACAGCTTTTTTCTTTCTCTCACTATTGTTAAAGATATCTGCTTAAGCAATTATTCAAAGGCAGTAAGAGTGAAATGCAAAAGCTTTAATGAGAAGAGAAACTGTGCTTTATATACCATTATACAAAAGCCCTGCCATGTTTCTTGAGGACCAATATCTTGGAATGCCTCCAGTCATGATTAACTACATCAAAAGTCCATCTGCCATCTATGTTCATATCACAATCATGCCGAGTCTAGGCAGAGTCTAGGGATGGGAGAAGATAAGCAGATGCTCATAAATAAGGTTTCTGTGAAAAGCTATAATGCAACGGCATTTGCATTTTAGAAAAAAAGTCCTCAATTGAAAATTTTACAAACATTGTAAAGCATTACTTAATACTCTGTATGAGTGTCTAAATTCATTTAACTAACAGATTGCTTTTATCCATTAAAATAAAAAATACTTTAATATATTTATTGGAATTACAACAGTGCTGTTTATTTGTTAGTGATAGAAAAAAACATTTCCACTTCCCTTTTTAACCTTAGTCTCAACAATAGAATAAAATATTCTTATATATTTGACAACTTTTAATTATTATTAATGTTTTTTTTTTGAAATTTAAGGAATTTTGAAAGTAACACATAAAAATTTCCCATGATACTTTTAGGTTCAGGAAGTTGTGAAAATTTTAGGAGAATGTCTGATCTTGAAAGTATTCCAGCTTACTTTTGAGAGTCATGAAAGAGCTCTTTAGTTTGGAGAAGTTTTATATTCTTAGTGAACACCCATTCTCCAGAGTCCCAGACTAAATGGAGCCAACATTGACTCTTCAGTTATTTTTACCCATAGTATTTTATGATCAGTGAGTTTGAATGAAAACAATTTAATATTATGAATTTATGCATGTGCAAATGTCAATATATTCCCTTCTTAAGCCAAGCCAAAAACTATTGCCAATAATGATTTTCTCACTTTCTGGACAGATCATATATTCTAATTGCTTATTGATTTAAATCATTTTAAAATGTTTTTCTTTAAAGTTAAATTCCAAAGTCACTTAAGCAGGGAATTTTAAAGCATTTTAGACTTCTTAAATGTATGTTGGAAGTAGAGAATGTTGGGAATTAAGTAATCCATATACATTCTTGGAAACTAGCTAAATGGGGCCTGCTCTAGTCTTTACACATTATGCCAAAGAGACTCTTGAGAATATAAATATTTTCCCAGGATGTCAGAGTATAAACCAGTGGATAATTGGTTGGGTTACAAGGATGGTGGCTCTTAGGGGAAACTTTGAGTGGTATTATTTTCCTTATAACCTATCAGATCTGTGTTCTCATATATTTCACCATTTTTTTTTCAATTGCTGACATTAGCTCCAGGAGACTTCAACATTCTGTAAGGATTCTCATTTTGTCTGATCAGTTTTCTCTGAAATTCTGTGCTGGATCTCACATATGTCAGGCTCTTTTGAGATAAAAGTAGAATTTTAAATACCAAAAACATTTAAATGTGCAAACTAGTGCTTTAAAGGTCCTTACATTGGGGTGCCTGGGTGGCTCAGTCCTTAAGCATCTGCCTCCAACTTAGGTAATGATCCCAGGGTCCTGGGATCAAGTCCTGCATTGGGCTTCCTGCCCAGCAGTAAGCCTGCTTCTCCCTCTCCCACTCCCCTTGCTTGTATTACCTCTCTCGCTGTCTCTCTTTCTGTCAAATAAATAAATTAAAAATCTTTAAAAAAATAAAGATCCTTACATTAACTTAAACTTTATGCTTTAATGGGAGACACTGATCGCTAGTCACTGAGATAAGTTAAATGGTACTCTAGTGTCACAGTTTCTTTTTTTAAATATACCAAGTCTAGCATTATTATAATCTTTATCATCACTATCTTCATAAACTTATATTTATTGAGCACACACCATGTGCCTGATATTATACTAGAAGCTTGCAGAACATATGCAGTAATACTCAAAATATACATTTATTCATGCAAATTAGGGCTTTGTGTATATTAGGAACTGAATCAGAAACACATATAACAAAAACTATTGAATAGTGAAATATCAGATAAAATAACAGTAGAGGATGTTATGGATTTTTCAGTATAGTTTTTTATTTTCTCTCACTACTTCACCTTTTTTGGGCAAGAGTTACTGGTAAATGTGCTGGGTCTGAGCAGTCAGATGAGGAAGAAAAAAGAAATAAAGAATAAGGAAGTAAACTGTGGATGGTGTGAAGCAAAGGCAGTGTAAGGGGAAGATAGGAATTCTATGAAGTACAAGTTCCACCAGAACTTCCTTTTCCTTTTCCTGATAATTTACTTTTTATCTCCAGTTAGACAGTCTCTGAGGTACTTCTTTTGTGACTACTGTCTCTGATACCCATGCAACTATCAAATACTCTGGCATTAATAAGTAGAACTGGATGGAGGAATGTTTCTCTGGGAGCTTGTACCCAGGGAACAATTCTATTATTTGATATCAGATCTGGACCAGTCCTGAGAAGCATTTTTTCCCTTAGGTTTTGTAAACAATATTTGAGTGGTTTTGGGGGAAGCATAGTGTAGTAGAGAGAGAACAGACTTTAGAGTCAGTCAAATCTTGGATCAAATTCAGGTTATGTAACCATGAGCAAATTAGTTAAACTTGCTTAGTATCAATCAGTTTTTTTATCTAAAAAATATCAAGATATAACAAAAAATAACACCTAAGACAGTGATCATTAAGATTCATCATAATAACAATATACAATGTTAAACCTAATGCAGAGAATATAGTGAAAACTAAGTAAATATTAGTTCTAGTACATGGATTTTAATTTAACAATCTTTAGGTGGTCTGTGAATTAATTACTTAAATGTTTATACATGTAATATGGTAATGTCCATATTTTTATTTCTGCTGTGAATCAATATTTTACTCATAATATTTAAAAAGACTGAATATGAAGAGGATAATAGGTTTGTATTAATTCTGGTGATTTTTTTCCCCTGGCGGAAAGCCAGAAAGGATGAGATCACAAGATCCAAAGGATCAGCCAGTTGAAAAAAAAAGTCCAGGAGTACTATGTTAAAAGATCACACTCCAAAATAGACATAGACCTGCATTTTTTCCTGGTCCTATATTATAAGAATAAGGAAACTTTCCTCAAAATGGAATTTACATCAAAATAAAATATTAGTGGGATAGATAAAATGTACTCATCTCTACGAGGTCAATAATATGTTTACACTGTGGACATTGACATACTTAGTCTTAGGTACACATTGCATTACAAACATGATATGAAAACTGTCCAAATTTTTGTTGTTTTGAATTTTTTTTATTAAACATCATTTAGAATGATTGGTCTATTGGTTGGACTTACAAATATATTTTTTATGACAGCTTTTGTTGGTATTTAATATTTGTATTGTGAATGTTTCAGAATTATTTATTTTTTTCTGATTCTACTATGTTTATTTGCTGAAACTACTACTATTATTATTTTTACAGTTCACATAACATAAAATTTACCTTTTTTTGTTTAAAGTTTTTATTTAAATTCTATTTAGTATAATGTAATATTCGTTTCAGGAGTAGAATTTAGTGATTCTTATCACTAAATCACTAAATATCACTTTCATACAATATCCACTGCTCATCACAAGTTCCCTCTTTAATGCCCATCACCCATTTAGCCCATCTCCCACCCACCTCGCCTTCAACAACCCTCAATTTGTCCTCCAGAGTTAAGAGTCTCTTATGGTTTGCTTCTCTCTCTCTCTCTCTCTCTCTATCTTTAACATTTATAGGAAACTCTCTAATGAGTCTCATTTGGGGACAGTAAGGAGAGATTGGCCATCCACTCATCCTATGGTTTTATGCAGTTAAATTCTTCAAAGAATGAAAAGTGAAATCAAGTCATTTCTCCTCCTGGAATTTTTCCTTCATCTTATTTTTCTTTGTTGTAAGATTATATATAAATGTATGAGTATATGGACATTATAAAAGAGAAGATTTATTATCTGATTTCCTCCCTCCTTGTGAGGAAGGAAATCAGACATTAAATCCAAAAACACTATAGAAATTAAAAATCCAAACCTGGGGGAGAGTGGGAGGTTATACCTTCATTTCACAGAGCTGTGGCTCACCATGCAACTGTCCTCAACGGCAGGAATGGAATAAACCAGACATTCAGCTTCAGGACAGAGCTGGTGTCTTGGCTTTATAGCTGTTAATGTCTTTGGAATTGGGCTGGAAATCAAGTGCCTTTTCCAGAAGAGACCAGAGAAGATAAGTCCAATTTGGTTTTCAAGGCTTTAGTTAACTCCAAGGCCAGCAGCTCATGGAGAGACACACTGTTGTGGGCATACACCCAGTTCTTCCTGGTCCAGTCATAGCACTTGGACCCACTGGGGGTGAAGATAACCAGATCTGATTGTTTGGGGTCTGCTTTTTGATCACATAGGTTCCTAAATCTCCACCCAGTTTAACTCTTAAAATACCACTCCCATTTCGAGTTTATCTTTGTGTATGGTGTAAGAGAATGGTCAAGTTTCATTCTTCTACATATAGCTGTCCAATTTTTCCAGCACCATTTATTGAAGAGACTGTCTTTTTTCCACTGGATATTTTTTCCTCTTTTGTCAAAGATGATTTGACCATAGAGTTGCGGGTCCATCTCTGGGCTCTCTATTCTGTTCCACTGGTCTATGTGTCTGTTTTTGTGCCAGTACCATGCTGTCTTGGTGATCACAGCTTTGTAGTAAAGTTTGAAATCAAGCAATGTGATGCCCCCAGCTTGGTTTTTCTTTTTCAACATTTCCTTAGCAATTCAAAGATAAACTCGAAATGGATAAAAGACCTCAACATGAGGCAGAAATCTATCAAAACACTAGAGAAGAACATAGGCAGTAACCTCTATGACATTAGCCATAGCAACTTCTTTCAGGACATGTCTCCAAAGGCAAAGGAGACAAAAGCGAAAATGAACTTTTGGGACTTCATCAAGATAAAAAGCTTCTGCACAGCAACGGAAACAGTCAACAAAACAAACAGGCAACCCACAGAATGAGAGAAGATATTCACAAATGACAATACAGACAAAGGTCTGATATCTAAGATCCATAAAGAACTCCTCAAACTCAACACTCACAAAACAGATACATCAAAAAATGGGCAGAAGACATAAACAGATACTTCTCCAAAGAACACATACAAATGGCTAACAGACACATGAAAAAATGATCATCATCTTTAGCCATCAGAGAGATTCAAATCAAAACCACACTGAGATACCACCTTACACTGGATAGAATGGCCAAAATCAACATGACAGTAAAGAACAAATGCTGGAGAGGATGTGGAGAAAGGGGAACCCTTTTCCACTGTTAGTGGGAATGCAAGTTGGTGCAGCCACTTTGGAAAACAGTATGGAGATTCCTCAGGAAATTAAATATACAGCTTCCCTATGACCCTGCAATTGCACTACTGGGTATTTACCCCAAAGAAGCAGATGCAGTACAAAGAAGGGCCACATAGACCCCAATGTTCATAGCAGTAATGGCCACAATTGCCTAACTGTGGAAAGAACCAAAATGCCCTTCAACAGATGAGTGGATAAGGAAGATGTGGTACATGTATACAATGGAATATTATGCCTCCATCAGAAAGGATGAATATCCAACTTTTGTATCAATATGGACAGGACTAGAAG
>CM052801.1:62012576-62028107 GCA_028533885.1 Nasua narica | reverse complement strand
GGGGGGGGTTAGCCTGGTGGTGGGTATCGAGAGGGGCACGTACTGCATGGAGCACTGGGTGTGGTGCATGAACAATCAATCTTGTAACACTGAAAAATTAAAATAAATTTGGGAAAAAAAAAAGGTAAAAGAGCAAAAAACAAAAACAAACAAACAAAAAAAAACACCAGAGGACTCTTAGAGGTTCTCATTTCTAACTTTGTTTTCCTAATGTCTAGCAGAGTTTTCTATAAATTATTTTCTCATTACTAGAGTAACCCCACTTTTAAACTGAGAAATAAAGAATCAATACTTTGGATCTTGAGGGTGTACTTGTGATGTGAGAATTTGTGATATGTATTTACGATTTTTCTCCAAATCACCACTTCCAAAAAGCCTTTATTTAAAAGGATATAATCCTTCCAAAAATAGACTACCTACTCATAATATCCCTTTAGATTGTCAAAATTATGTAATTTTGAAATAATCAACCAAAAAGTTCTGGCTATTATTTCTGAACGTACTGTCACAAGTATACTACTGACTAGGTCTCTATCATCAACAAATCCTTGCCTCATTTCTTTCCCTAATATTCTAAATAGCAAGCTTTGGAAATTATAGTCAGAATTAATAGGGAGCTAGAGACAGATATAGTTCACTCAACAAATGTTTATAACATTTTTAGTCTTTGGAAATTCTAACACTTAGTAAGCATTCAGTAAGGTAAAGGTGATGGAAATGTAATTTATTTCTCATGGCACTATTTAGTCTCACTATACCACCGGTGGATATAGTTTTTGAAAATACAAATATAATCTTTTGAAAATATAAAACTCACCCTTCATATGGATTAGCAAGTACTCTAGCTTTGGTTGGGCAGGTTTTGTATTTCAGCAGAAAGAGGCCATAATAGGTAAAATTTCATCTCCTTCACAACACTAAAAAATTTTACAAAGATGACACACAAATATCACAGAAAATTTTAACACTTTGTGACTTGAATGTGTGCATTTTCTCTTCTCTGTAAAAAAAATCAACCTTATTTATGCATTGCTCCAAGTGTTTTTATAACTCCCTCATACACATTACAATACTTCTTACCATTTCTTGGGCCTAGACGACACATAAAAAACTGGGAATATATGGATGTACTCATAGAATTACATCGAAATATACATGTATAAGGTTGTTCACTGCGGCACTGTTCATAATGTTTATATGAATGGAAGTGACCCGAAGTTTCATCAGCAATAGAATCATTAATTATGGTATTATCAATCATAAAGCACAATGATAGGTGGCTGTAAAATACAAATATATGCATATACTGATATGGAACAATTCCCAAGATATTTCCAGGATATTTATCTTATTCAATGTGTGAAAAGGCCTGTAAGATGATATATAGTTTTGTAAGAAGTTAAAAATTATTGTATGTACACACCTGGTAGAATTTTGCAACCATGTGTTTGTATTGCTTTAAGAAATATTGACATGAGTTACACAGGCAATTTAATTATAAACTATTTTTCTTTATAATTTTATTCATTTGTAAGAATATTTATAATTGATATTTTAAAGACATACATGGTCACTCAATAGGCCCATTTGGCCAGAAATCCAGTGTACCAGAATTGTGAGGATTTCCTTTCAGGAAACTTGAATGAAGCTGTAGGCCATAAATAGTTAAAAAAATTTCCTTGAATTTCCTGAACAAGTCCCAGAAACACTCCTTCAACACTATCCAAAGGCTAGCTTCTATGTGAGTAGAAAATATGGAAATTTAATCTTGACTCAGCATATTCTTTTTTTTTTTTTTAAGATTTTATTTATTTGACAGAGAGACAGCGAGAGAGAGAACACAAGCAGGGAGAGTGGGAGAGGGAGAAGCAGGCTCCCCACTGAGCAAGGAGCCCAGTGAGGAGCTGGATCCCAGGACCCTGTGATCATGACCTGAGCAGAAGGCAGACGCTTAATGACTGAGCCACTCAGACACCCCCTGACTCAGAATATTCTAAGAGCTAAATTGTCTATAAAAAAGAATTCTTCAGATAATAGGGTTTCAAATCCAAGACTTAAAGTGTACACTAATGACCTGATAATTGTATTAATGACTTTTCAATGAAGTTTGAATTTCTCTGTTAACATGTGAACAAAGTATAAAATATTTTACAAGCACAATTTTATTATGAAATTATGTGTATGCTATGTATTCTACTAGTAATCCTTATTGCCTCTCTAAAAAAATATTTCTGGTTATAGTCTGAGCATTTGGTCAATTAATATTTATATTGGCTCACCATATCTTTTTTTACTTATTTATTTCACTGTTTGAACTGTTTGTTCGTTTATTTGTTAAATATGGAGACCAGAGAAGACTCTCCTACTTTTCTTTGATGACAAGCATCCAAGTTGAGTGATACCAAGAGGAGCAATTCTTTCTAGGTGCAAAAAGATTACAACATGTAACTAAGAATATATAGTAACAATGCTGAGATGCACTCACTTCATGATTCCCTGGCAATCTTATAACAAAGAAAAACCCATATATGAAAAAATATAACATTTTTTAATTATATAAGGATTAAATCATACAGAAATGTACATAAAATAATATATATACTCATTTCAGGGTTGACCATGTAATTTTCTTTGGTCAATGAAATTTAAGCAGAAGTGAAAGTATGCCAGTTATCACCAGATCTTTTAATTGCTATCACGCTGTTTATTTTTCACTCTTTACCCTGCCCTCCACCATGAAACCAGCATGTCCAAGACAGGGTCCATGTTTTTTAGCTGGTGTTCGAGAATGAGAAGACACATAGAACATAGCTGCAAACATCTCAGAGACATAAAAAATATATGGGTGTGTGCTGTAAATCACTGAGATTTGGGGGTTGTATTTAATCCCAGAAAATGCTCATGAATACACTTACTTATTATTGTTTTATATGGTCAAACTGGTCTTAGTTTTATTTCTATGTTTATAATCTTCTACAACTATTTCTTATGTCCTTGTCCTTTCTTCTTGGATTACTTTCCTTCTTCCTGAAGAGCAATCTCAGAAATTCTGTTAGTCAAAAACTGTTGGCAGTAAACTTCACAGTTTATGTTTGTCCAAGTATATCTTTATTCTGCTGTAATTTTTGAAAAACTTTTTGTAGGTACATAATTTTAAGTTTGCAGTTATACATTTTCTTGACTCTTTAAATACTATTTCACTGTTCTCTGGTTTTCACTGCTGCTATTGAGAAGTCAGCTGACAATCTAATTGTCCTTTTGTAGCTAATCTTCCTTTTCTCCTTGGCTGCTTTATCATTGCTTTTGGTGTTTTGAATTTTCAAGCCATGGAAGCAAGTATTTTTTGCATTCTCCTTGGACCATTGAGAATAATTTTTGCAGTCCTTCTTTCACTGAGAGCAAAACAGCTCTATGCAGTGGTTTCAGATCCAACTTTTCACCTCACATAGAGTTAAGGTTTAATTTTCTGTTTATGCATGACACTAAAACCCAAGACCTTAATGTTAGAGCCTCTGAGTTTACTCAGATCAATGACTATTCCTATTTCACTGTAACAAGTTTATGAGATTACCATTATGGTTTTAATTTTTCTCTTTGCTTCTAGTACTTGATGATTTTTCTTAATTTCTTTTCGCTTCAGCAACATATTTTAGTGGATATTTTTAATTGTTTTGCTCTACTGAGACTATCTAGGTATTTGTGACGGAGAAAGTTTCCCATTAGCTGGGTCTACCATGCTAGAATTATAAATCAAAAAGTGAAGTTTTAAAAACCAAGGCTTATGGTCAATAAAGATATAAAAATGTGTTCAGCTTTATCAGTAATCAGGAAAATTCATGTCAATAGCACAATGAAATACCACTACATGCCACCTGAACAGCCAAAATGAAAAATATAGAAAATAGTAAATGAGTAACTGATACCCTGATAAAATACTGCTGGTATAAGAATATATTGGTATTGTCAAGCACTTACAAAAAAGTTTTGACAATATCTACCAAGATGGATATATACATACAATATGACTCAGTAAATTCACTCCAAGACACATACCCAAGAAAAATGATTTTTTTTGCCTTTACCTGTTTTTATTTGTTTTATTTTTTTATTAACATACAATGTATTATTTGCCTCAGGGTACATGTCCGTGAATCATCAGGCTTACACATTTCACAGCACTGACCATAGCACATACCCTCCCCAGTGTCCATAAACCAGCCACCCTATCCCTACCCTCCTACCTCCCACAAAAATGATTTTTATGTTCACCAAAGGTGTGTATCAATGTTTGTTTGCCCATCTTATTAATAGTGGACATTTGTGTAAGCTTCACTTTCAGGCTATTATGAGTTATTTGCTATGGATAAATTATGGGAATAATTCAGTCTAAAACCATCATTTAAATTTATAGAAATTCAAGCTTATGAAAGCTGATTTACCCAAGTTGGTTAGTGACAGCTATGGAAATAGAAGCCAAACCCCTTCACTTCTAATTCAGTACCATTTCAATCATTTCAAAATATTGCTTAGGACCTCAAAATCTCTAGAGAAATGTTATGAGTATAATATAAAGAGTATATGTGTGTACTTTTTACATTAATGAAATAAGAAGGAATGTTTCATACTCTTTGAATTGTTAACTATTTTATATTTTTACTATCATATGGCAACAAAATTTCCCTATTGGTTTGATTTGAAAAGGTCCCTAAATAGAACAACCATTTTCCTGCCCAAATTTTAAACGCAGTTAAGAGATAGGCAAGGACTAAAGGAGAATGAAATAAAAATATAGCCCTTATTACTGATTAAGCTGGTATTGCAGAATTTGGCTTATACAAATTTTCTTTCCATACAGGAGTAAGCCTCTTTACATTTAGGGCATGGAGTAGTAGAGAAGAAAGCTTGTTCTTTAGAAGCAGATTTGCTTTACAATGAAGTAAAAACAGAATGGGCCTCTGGAATTCTCTAAATGGGATGGATGTAGGCCCTTCAAAGCCTCAGAATTTGTATTGTCAACTATATGTGAGGGAAGAATAAAATGACTGAGAAAAATAATTTTGGTTTAAGATTTCCCGGGATACCAACTAGTCAGAATGTCAGGATGTTAGTTTATCAGAGTTTATATCCAGTGAATCTCAAAATAAGAAGGAGAAATTTCCCATAGAGATTAATTTTAGAACCATGCATTGACTTTATATGGGGAAGAATGTCCATTTTGGTATATTATTTATGCTCTAAATGTCATCCAAGACACTTGTGACTTCTGGCAAGGTTTATTCATTTGAAATGGTGACAGCCCCAGTTACTAAGTCTTATTTTAGACTTTTGTAGATTTTAGACTAATTCCTGTTTTTGCTTTGGTCCTACAATTTTTTTTTTTTTTTGGTCCTACATTTTTTATATCTCAATGCTACACTCAGGGGGGTCTCAGCCTAGTGACATAGCCTTCACTAACTTCTCAGAACCAAAATTATCAGTCCTATGCCACAGTAACTTCTCTCACTTTTTCCTGCTGAAGAAGTGCCTGGTCTTATGAAATATTTCTTATAAAGAAGGGTTTGTTACTTAAAAAATTTATGCCTGCTGGAATATCACTCTCTGCAGATTTCTGAAGTTCTGAAGTGGAGCAGATGTTGACACTTCTGAAATTTATCCCACAAATGACCTAATATTGACTAATAACCCCCTCGTGTGCTCCTTAAATCAGTGCTTCCCCTCCGGCTTCGAATATTCCAAGGTACAATCAACATTTATGTCTGCTATTTCCTTTTTTTCCCTTCAAAAGTGGAATATGCCTAGAACATTTTATTCTCCTCTGTTGTTTCATTGTGCCTTTCAGGAAGGTTTGGTTTAATCTGCTTCTTAAGTTGGTACCTTTTCATCTCTGACATATGTAGGATTAGTATTCTTGATTGGATGCTTTATTTTTTTTCTTTCCCATTTGATTTCTGACTCAAACATTTGTTTTGTTAACATATTCTTCTACATTTCATTTTTTAGGGTCACATATAGGGAGAAATATGAAATCAATAAAAGTTGGGCCTGTCAAAAGTATCTACACTTCAGACAAATCATGTTCACCTTCACCTTATAGAGTTAGATAATAGTACCCAAGAGATATTCTCCCATTAGAACACTGCCTAACCCAGGTCTGAACTTGATCTATCATTGTTCTGTCTTACTCCCCTTTAACATGTCTTGTTCTTGATGTACATTTCTTTTGAGCTCTAATTCATTAAATTTCTCAGACTTGTTCCCTTAAGGCACAGGTTATAACTAAATTCCTCTGAAATAAATGTGCTGCCTCAAAACTCAGTAAATCTCTTATGCTATTTTATACTCTTCTTTGTACTTTTTTCCATATCAAATCTGTCTAGATTTTTTGTGATTATCTAGTACAGTTGTCCTTAATTATGAATTGTGTTCCCAAATTGCTCTTTCTACCCCTGGATTCTTCATCTGCAATCTTTCAATAATTTACTGGATCCTGGCCCCTACTGAAGAATCAATCATATCTGGTTGTTGTCTAATAACTTTCATTTCTTTCTCTGTTTGATTTCATTGGGCTCTAGTCACTCTCTTTAAAATGTAGTGAACCCCTGGATATTTCTCACTTAAATAATATCATTTTCAGGGAAGTTAGATATGCAGCAATATTCATTTCTCTTTTACATCATTCTACTCTGGCCTTTGATATCTCATTTTTTTCCTTTCATAAAGATAGGGTGTTCTATGCCTAACAGATTTACCTTTCTTCTAAGTAAGTATCTTGTTTTCACTCCTCTACCACTCCTATTCTGATATTAAAATTGAAACATAATTTTCAAACCATTCTAGATACTTCTTTATTCCCTAAACACCTCTAATTCTTTTTTTTAAATTTTTTTATTTATTAATTTTGACAGAAAGAGAGAGATCACAAGTAGGCAGAGAGGCAGGCAGAGAGAGAGGGGGAAGCAGGCTCTCCACTGAGCAGAGAGCCCGAGGTGGGGCTTGATCCCAGGACCCTGAGACCATGACCCGAACTGAAGGCAGAGGCCCCAGCCCACTGAGCCACCCATGTGCCCCAACACCTCTAAATAATTCTTATGGACAAAATACAAGAATAGTCTTTTTAAATTGTTTTCTTACATTTATGTTTTCAATCATTTCATTAATTATTTTGCTACCTCAACCCAGGATAATATATTATCTTTACAATCAATTCATTAGTTTTCTAATAAAATCTATCACATTTTTATATGTAAGGCCATAATTTGCATCTCTATAATTTAAAGTTATAATGAATATTTTAAAAATTAATAATCTGGACTCTTCTCATGACCACTCAGTGAGAAAAAAAATGAGTTTATGGACCAACCATATCAATTCAATCTTCCTGCCCCAACACTGAAAATAATCAGTAGGAGTGAATGTGGTACTCTAGCCTTCATGAGTTTAGTACTAACATCTTAAAGTTAGAATAAAACACACTAGTGTTCTGAAACATGTATGCATTTAATATACTTTCTTACAAACTTAGATGAAAAACATCAAAAGAGAAGCCAGAAATCTTTGCCTAAAATCAGACATCTAGAAAGATTTTTATTTTTTTAACTCTTAGTTCAATTTTGATTCAGCTGCCTCTGCTTACTAAGGTTGCTGCAATGTTTACACATCTGCTGAGGTCCACATGAGGCCCCAAACATATGCTTCAGCCAATGTTCATATACTTCAAAGTCAAACAGGCACAACCTGAACTATAAAGCTCCCATATCATTTGACCAAGACCATCTCAAGTATATCATATAAGACTAAGCTTCATTCAATTTTCACTAATTAGCTCTTTTTATAAAAGTATTACTTACTCCTGGTTAAAGCCATCTAAATTGTTGTGACTCACTATATTAGCTATATATTATTTTATAACAAATTATCCAAAAAATAGTGGCATAAATTAGTCACATCTATTATCTCACAGTTTCTGCTTATCAGAAATGTAGATATGACTTCTTCTGGCTCAGGGTCTCCTACAAGGATGCAATCAGGGTGTTAGCTAAAGCTGTGGTCTTATCTGAAGGCTCAACTGGAGAAGGATCCTCTTCCAAGCTCACTAACATAGTTGATGACAGCATTCAGTTTTTCTCCAGCTGTTGTAATTAGGGCTTCATTTTCTCACTGCCAGATGGAAGCTGTCCTAACTTTTCTTGTCATATGAACCTCCCCAACATGGGCAGCTTGTTTCATCAAAGCATGAAAGACAAAAAGCAATATAGAGAATGCTGGCAAGATGAAAGTAACATAGTTTTGTAACTCAATCATGGAAATGTAATTCCATTTCTTATTTCATATTCTATTTGTCTTTTTTTTAAGATTTTTATTTATTTATTTGACAGAGAGAGAGATCACAAGTAGGCAGAGAGGCAGGCGGGGGGTGGGGGTGTGGGAAGCAGGCTCCCCACTGAGAAGAGAGCCTGATGCTGGACTCGATTCCAGGACCATGAGATCATGACCTGAGCCGAAGGCAGAGGCTTTAACCCACTGAGTCACCCAGGTGCCCCATCATATTCTATTTGTTAGAATCAAATTTCAAGCTACAGCTCAAACTCAGGGTGGAGAAAATACACAAAGGTGTGGTTACTAGGAAGAGGGAATCATTGAAGACCATCTTCAAAAGCTTCCTATCACACTTACCATGGGGAAAATTCCACTTGGCTGATATCTGGGTCTAAAGTGGCTTCTCCAGGTCACATCATTTAAAAGCCAAATGAACAATTATAAAACTCAGCCATATGGAGCCATATGGCCCAATAAAAGCCTGCACAAACTGCCAAAACAAAATGTCCAGTATACACACTAACATCCAAAGGCAAAGCTATGTACCTTAGTCCCAAAAGAGCCTCTATATATGCTGTTTTGGCCCATAATTCTGTACTTCAAAATTTTCTGAAGGGTTTGAAGAAACCCTATTCCCTATTTCTCTGTCCAGTTTCTAAATATGTTAGAAGAGAAATTATTATAAAGCAGATGGCATTCAAAACATTACTGTTATTACTGTCATAGCTGATATTAGAAAATGTGGCTTATGTCTGTGGTCAAGTTGACTTTCTATTATTGAATCTCTGAATTAAACAGGTTTATCTACCAACTCTCAGCACTGTCAGACTACCATATATTTCTTTCACAGAAGCAGCCCTTCTTTACAATTTATAAAGGATCATATTAGGAAACCTGCTCTCTAGAGTGGTGCTCACTGCTAAGGAAAGAATAGAACAAATGTTGGGAATATATACTCTCTGGTTTTTTTTTTCCCCAAACTCAGCAGTAAGACATAGTTATTCTCTTTTCTTGATAAAGAATAAATAAGGGCACAGATAAGTGTAGTTTTCTTCACTAAGCAGAAAACACTAAATAGGATAAAGAAAGTTTCCCCACCTAATACAGTGAATAAAAGGAAAAATTACTTTACAATTAAGGCTAAAATTTCCTCCCAATCTGTACCTTTTACCTCCTGTAACAAGACAGTAAATGAGAAATGTTCTTCACCAAAGAAACACTACATTAAATAATCACTAGGACATAGAACAATAGATTGAAAGTCAAGAAACATGTGCTCTATTATTGCACCTTGACCATTAACAAGTTAACCAAAATTTTTTTAAGTTTCAATTTCCTCAATATAAGGTAAGGATGGACTCATAAAGATATAAATGACATGTACTAGATGAATGATTCTCCATGGGGAAGAGGAAGCACAACTTCCTAAGTAGGGAAGTGATTTGTTTTTCCCATAATATAATAGATTAGATAGCCTAAAAATCCTTCCCTGTAGAAATAAATAGAAATAACCTTCCAATCAGTTACAAAGAAATAGAAAGTAAAGATCTTTCCACAATAAATACTCCAGGGCCAGATATCTTCATGGGCAAGTTCTATCAAACATTAAAGCCATATATAAATATAATATTAGATAAGATCTTCTAAAATGAAACAACAGGGAATATTCCACAACAAATTTTGTAATCTAGAAGAATCTTTATATCAAAGAAATGACATTATGCAAAACCCATTTCTCTCATTACTGAAGGTGGGAAAATTTTTATTTTTTTTATTTTTAATTTTTAATTTTTTTTTTAGTATAGACATTTCATTTGTTTTTTTATTGTATTATGTTAGTCACTATACAAGACATCATTAGTTTTTTTAAGTTTTTTTTTAATATTTTATTTATTTATTTATTTGAGAGAGAGAGAGAGAATGAGAGGGAGAGGTCAGATGGAGAAGCAGACTCCCCGCTGAGGGGGTAGCCCGATGTGGGACTCGATCCAGGGACTCCATGATCATGACCTGAGCTGAAGGCAGTCGCTTAACACCTGAACCACCCAGGCGCCCACATCATTAGTTTTTAATGTAGTGTTCCATGACTGTTTGTGTATAACACCCAGTGCTCCATACAATCTGTGTCCTCCTTAATACCCATCACTAGGCTCATCCATCCCTCTACCACCCTCCATTCTAAGAAAATTTTAAAATATTAATAAAAAAACCCAACAATGTAATAAAAGATGATATAGTATTACCATGTCAGATTTATTCACAGACTGCTAAGTTGGTTTAATATTATAAAATCTATTAAGCGAGATATTCAGTCTTATTAATGTGTTCTATTCATTATAAGATTAAAGATGAAAATAATATAAATATCCTAATACACGAAGAAAATATTGATAAAATCAATAATTGCTCATAATTGCAGGATAGGAATAGAAGGGGACACTTTTAACTGATAAAAATATCTATAACAAGCAAATCTAAAATAAACTTAATGGTGAAGTGTTATTCTCTTTACAATCAGGATGAAAGCAAGGAGTCCTAATATCAACACTTCTATGCAGTATTTTACTGCAAGTTCTAGCAAGTTCACTAAATGTAAAAACAAAGAAAAAAGAAAAGAAACAAAGAAAAACCCCAAAGTATACAAGTTATAAAGGAAGAAATTATATTTTCATTGCTTGGACAGTATTGGATTGCATGTATAAAAAATAGGAAAATCTACAAAGAAATCATTAAATCAATCAAATAATTATTAATTATGATGTATAAGTAAGAATAATTATTTTTACAAACTATTATTGTTAGGAATGTTAACTTTGAAGATATTTCAATAATAAAATTAATAAAATAGCAACAACAATAATAAGGTCTTCAAAATAAATGTAATAAAATTATGTAAAAGTCATGCAGAATTAATGGTTATAGTTATTTAAATATTAATAAAAACATAAACTATTTTTATACATACAAAAACTAGATATATATTCTCCTAAAATTAATCCATGAATTCAATGTGGTTTATTCATGAAACTTTACATTGATTCTAAAATTTATGTGGAAGAACATAGGATGAAGGATACCTAAGTCAATTTTAATGAAGAAATAAGTTGGGTGACAAATCCTTATATACCCTTATAAATCTACAATAATTTAGAGGATGCAGTGATAGTCCAGTACATAATTGGGAAAAATACACTGTTCAAAAACATGGATTCATGCATATCTGGAAGCTTTATCTTAGAAATCTGGCATTACAGATTAGTGGAAGGAGTGTTTTTGCTCTCTTTGTTTTTTTTTTTTTTTTTAAGATTGAGTCATCATTTATGATGGTTGATCAATTTGTTTTAGGACCTGAACACCTACGTGTGCAAGTGTGTGTGTGTGTGTGTGTGTGTGTATACTGTTCGTACTTCTCTCACTTCCTGAGATACACTCATGGGAACACTACAGTGGGGACATCAAGGATGCATTAATTTATGTATTGCCACATAATTCTTAAAAATGAATAAAACTGTTTACAAAGGAATAAAAAAGATTGAGTCCCCACTTAATTACACAAAACAAATTTTGGGGGTCATAAACAAATAGAAAATATGTAAAAGGTTACCATTTAAGGAAAGGAAGAAAGTATACAAGAAATCTCCATATTGCATAATGTGAATCTGCCATTATCTCAAGAAAATTTTCAATTAAAAATAGAAGAAAAAATACAACAGTTCATCACACATAATTATGAGTAAGTGATAGTTAATGAAATATAAATTAGTGCCTCTGTAAAAATGTGGTTCAATGCTGGATTGCAATATAGAATACACTACTCAATATGAGTCTTGTTTAAAACACTTGAAAACCACTGAATTTTAAATAAGTTATCTAGGAAAAGTGATCATTTAGATCAGAAATAAAAATAAAAATAGATATGCATTTCATATCATGAACAAAACTAATTCCTCATCATTAAGAACTTAAATATAAAGGCAAAACTATTGAAACATAAGAACAATATATAGAAAGTAAAACAAGAACCGAAACCCCCACAAAAGCTTTAAAGAAAACAATTGATAATTTCAATTGAAATTAAGACTTTCCTTCATCAAAAGATAACAAAAAGGAAGGGACAAGATAGCCACATACTAGAAGAATTTATTTATAATTCATATAATTAATAATTATTAGAATTATATATATATCACATGTTAGAATCACATATATATAATTTATCTAATAATCATATAAGATTTAGACATAATCATAATTTATGTGTAGTTTATATATTTTGTTATATGATTTATAAGTATCACTATATTAATCCTACAAATCAACAAAGAGGACAAAAAACAAAATAGTAAATTGGAAAGAGACATGAACAGATTTTTCAAAGGAAAAGAAACACTAAGAGCATAGATAAATCTTACAAGATAGAATTTAGCAAAACATCCTAGGCATAAAATAATATAAACTGCACATTTCCATTTATATAAAGTTCAAAAGCAGGAAAACTACATAATATATTGTTTAGGGACACATGCAAATGTGACAAAACTACATAGAAAAGGAAACTATAAACAAAAAACTCATGGTAGTGATTTCCTTGGACTTGAAAGAGAGATGTGAGGAGCAAGATGGCACAGAAGTAGGAGGTTGAGATTGAGTCAGATCCCAGAAGTTCATCTAGATAGTTATCAAAACATTCTAAAAGCCAGCATACTCAACAGGAGAGAGAAGAGTGGAAGAACAGCAATTCTAGGAGCAGAAATTGAGCACTTTTCAAAAGGTAGGACGTTTGGAAAAGTGATCCAAAGCTACAGGAAGAGATACTACGGGGGGAGGGGCTGGCTCCCAGCAGCCACAGAGCCGTGGAGCACAAAATAAGAAATTTTAGAATCTGCTCTGCTGAGGGACATCACTCCAGAGGCTAAGTGGGGGCTTTAGCCCTTTAGGGAACAGTGTGGTTTCAGGACCCGTGAGGTCACAAAGGGACCGGGGGTGTCTGAGTGCAGCAGAGCTCCCAGATATTGGGGCAGAGAAGCCGGCGGCAGAGAAGGAGCTGCGCAGTGCGCTTTCAGCTCAGGCTTAACGTAGACCGAGATCTGAGGCATAATCTGGCTGCGGCTCTTCCAGTAGGGACCCCTCAGGAGGCAGCTCCAGAGAGACCCCCTTCTTCCTCCTCCAGGGGGAACAGCAAGGGAGCGCGTGGCAGGAATATGCTGGGTTTGGAAACTCAAGCTAGGGCTATGCGCCAGAGATAGAGGCACTCCACTACCGGTGGCTGAACTTGGAGCTTGGGCGGGGACCAGGGAGACGGGAGTGATTGACTGCCTTCCTCTGAAGGTGCACTGAGAAGCAGAGCCCTGAGCACTCGGCTCCTCTGGCGGGAGCCTGGGAGGCCACATTGGCATTCTGAGTCTCCAGAGCAGTACGGAAAGTGCTCAGGGAACAAAGACTCCAGAGCGAACCTGAGTGAACTGATTGGCCCATCCCCTGGAAAGGGTAGACCAATTCCGCCTCAGGCAAAGGTATTTCAGAATCAAGGCAAAAGGCCCCTCCCCCAAAAGATCGGGGAGAATATCCAGCCAAGACCAAGTTAATCAATCAGTGAAAACTGGAACTCCAAAGTGTTTTTCTCTCCCACTCATCTATTCTTAGCTCAATAAAATGACTAGGTGAAAAAACTCACACACACACAAAAAAAAACAAGAGACAGTACCGATGCCTAGAGACCTAGTTAATACAGGCATTAGTAATATGTCGGAAATAGAATTCAAAATGACAGCTGTCAAGGTGCTAACTAGGCTCAAAAAAAGCATGGAAGATATTAAAGAATTCCTTTCTGGAGAATAAAATCCCTTTCTGGAGAAATAAAAGAACTACGGTCTAACCAAGTTGAAATTAACAAAAAGCTATTAGTGAGGTTCAGTCAAAAATGGAGGCTCTTACTGCTAGAATAAATGAGACAAAAGAAAGAATTAGTGATATAGAAGACCACATGACAGAGAATAAATAAGCTGAGAAAAAGAGAGACAAATAACTATTGGACCACGAGGGGAGAATTCGAGAGATAAGTGATAACATAAGATGCAACAGTATTAGAATAATTGGGATCCCAGAAGAAGAAGAAAGAGAGAGGGGCAAAAGGTATATTGGAGCAAATTATTGTAGACAATTTCCCTAATGTGCCAAAGGGAACAAGCATCAAAATCCAGGAAGCACAGAGAATCCCCCACAAAATCAATAAAAATAGGTCTACACCCCATCGTCTAATAGTAAAACTTACAAGTCTTGGTGACAAACAGAAACTCCTGAAAGCACCTCGGGACAAGAAGTCTGTAACATACACAGGCAGAAATGTTAGATTGGCAGTAGTCCTATCCACAGAGACCTGGCAGGCCAGAAAGGAATGGCATGATATAGTCAGAGCACTAAAAGAGAAAAATATGCAGCCAAGAATACTATACCAGCTAGGCTGTCACTGAAAATAGATGGAGAGATAAAACGCTTCCAGGACAAACAAAAATTAAAGGAATTTGCAAACATCAAACCAGCCCTACAGGAAATATTGAAAGGGGTCCTCTAAGCAAAGAGAGAACCTAAAAGGAACATAGGCCAGAAAAGCAGAAGACAATATACAGTTAACAATCACCATACAGGCAATGCAATGGCACTAAATTCATACCTGTCAATAGTTACCCTGAATGTAAATGGGCTCAATGCGCCATTCAAAAGACACAGGGTATCAGAATGGATAAAAAAACAAGACCCATCGATATGCTGTCCACAAGAAACTCATCTTAAATGCAAAGATACCTCCAGCTTTAAAGTGAGGGGGTGGAAAACAGTTTACCATGCTAAAAGACATCAAAAGAAAGCTGGGGTGGCAATCCTCATATCAGACAAATTAGATTTTAAGCCAAAGACTATAACAAGAGATGAGGAAGGACACTATATCATACTTAAAGGGACTGTCCAACAAGAAGATATAACAATTGTAAATATCTATGCCCCTAACAAGGGAGCACCCAATTATATAAACCAATTAATAACAAAGTCAAAGAAACACAACAACAATAATACAATAATAGTAGGGGACTTTAATACCCCCCTCACCAAAATGGACAAATCATCTAAGCAAAAGATCAACAAGGAAATAAAGGCTTTAAATGACATCTTCGATGAGATGGACATCACAGATATATTCGGAACACCCATTCTAAAGCAACA
>CM052801.1:61979312-62012076 GCA_028533885.1 Nasua narica | reverse complement strand
ATATTTCCTGTAGGGCTGGTTTGGTGTGTGCAAATTCCTTTAGTTTTTGTTTGTCCTGGAAGCTTTTTATCTCTCCATCTATTTTCAGTGACAGCCTAGCTGGGTATAGTATTCTAGGCTGCATATTTTTCTCGTTTAGGGCTCTGAATATATCATGCCAGTCCTTTCTGGCCTGCCAGGTCTCTGTGGATAGGTCTGATGCCAACCTAACATTCCTGACTCTGTATGTTACTGATTTCTTGTCTCGAGCTGCTTTCAGGATTTTCTCCTTGTTACTAAGACTTGTAAGTTTTAGTATTAGATGACGGAGTGTAGATCTATTTTTATTGATTTTGAGGGGGTTCTCTGTGCCTCCTGGAGTTTGATGTTTGTTCCCCTCAGCAGATTAGGGAAATTCTCTACAATAATTTGTTCCAATATACCTTCCACCCCTTTCTCTCTTTCTCCTTCTTCTGGAATCCCAATTATTCTAATATTGTTGCATCTTATGGTACCACTTATCTCTCAAAGTCTTCCCTCGTGGTCCAATAGTTGTTTGTCTCTCTTTTTCTCAGCTTCTTTATTCTTTGTCATTTGGTCTTCTATGTTGCTAATTCTTTCTTCTGTCTCATTTATTCTAGTATTAAGAGCCTCCATTTTTGTTTGATTCTCATTAATAGCTTTTGTGATTTCATCTTGGTTAGATTTTCTTTTATTTCTCCCGAAAGGGATTTTATTTCTCCCAAAAGGGATTCTTTGATCTCTTCCATGTTTTTTTCTAGCCCAGCTAGCATCTTGATAACTGTCATTTTGAACTCTATTTCCTACATATTACTGATGTCTGTATTAACTAGTTCTCTAGCCGTCGGTACCTTCTCTTGTCCTTTTTTTTGTGGAGAGTTTTTCCACCTTGTCATTTTACCTAGCTAACAATATATGAGCAAGAGAAAAAAGTACTCTGGAGTTCCACAGTTCTCACTGATTGTTGAACTGGGCTTGGCTGGATATTCTCACTGATCTTCTGGGGAGGGGCCTTTTGAACTTGGTTCTCAGATGTCTTTGCCTGAGGCGGAATTGCCCCACCCTTGCCCAGGGAGGGGCCAAGTAATTCAGTCAGGTTCGCTCTGGGGAGTCTTTGTTCCCTTAGGCTTTCCGTACCGCCCTGGAGGCCGGGAATGCAAATGGCGGCTCCCAGTCTCTGGCCGGAGGAGCTGAGCACTGTAGTCCCTGAACCCTGGCGTCCCCGCTCCTCAGCGCGCCCTCAGAGGAAAGCAGTCAATCACTCCTTTCTCCCGGGTCCCCGCCCAGGCTCCGAGCCCAGCCACCGGTGGCGGCACGTTTATATCTTTGGCTCGTGGCCCCGTCTGGAGTCTCCAAACCCAGCAGATTCCTGCTGGGCACTCCCGCACCGCTCCTCCCCAAGGAGGAAGGAGGGGGTCTCTCTGGAATGCCTTATGTGGTCCCCGCTCGAAGGGCCGCGGCCACAGTCTCGGGTAAGCCCCAGTTGAAAACGCACTGCGTGGCTCTTTGCCGCCAGCTTCTCCGCCCCGATATTTGGGATCTCTGCCGCACTCAGATACCCCGGTCTCTTTATGATCTCGTGGGTCCTGAAACCACTCTGTTCCCACAAGGGCTGAACCTCCAGCTTAGCTTCTGGGGCAATGTCTCTCAGCGGAGCAGACTCTCTAAGTTCCGATTTTGTGCTCCGCAGCTCTGAGGCTGCAGGGAGCCGGCCCCTCCCCCCGAGGTCTCTCTTCCCGTCGCTTTGGAATCACCTTTCCAAACATCCTACCTTTCGGAAAGTGGTCGATTTTCTGCTCCTAGGATTGCTTTTCTTCCTCTCTTCTCTCTCCTGTTGAGTATGCTGGCTTTTAGAATGATTAAATAACTATCTAGATGAACTTCTGGGATCCGACTCTATCTCAACCTCCTACTTCTCTGCCATCTTGCTCCTCCTCCTGTTTTGTGTAGTCTTGATAAGTACAGCGTTGTAATATAGTTTGAAGTCTGGAATTGTGATGCCTTCAGGCTTGCTTTTCTTTTTAAACATTATTTTGACTATTTGGGGTATTTTGTGATTCCATACAAATTTTAAGATTGTTTGTTCTTGCTCTCTGAAAAATGCTGGTGGCATTTTGATAGGGATCTTGTTAAATGTGTAAATTGCTTTGGGTAGTACAGACATTTTAACAATATTTGTTTTTCCAATCCATGAGTGTGGAATATCTTTCCATTTCTTAATGTCATCTTCAATTTCTTTCATGAGTGTTATATAATTTTCAGTGTACAGATTTTTTATCTCTTCAGTTAGATTTTTCATAGGTATCTTATGGTTTTCGGCACAATTGTAAATGGGATCAATTCCTTGATTTCTTTTTCTGCTGCTTCATTATTGGTGTACAGAAATGCAACAGATTTCTGCATGTTGATTTTCTACCCTGTGACTTTACTGAATTCATGTATCAGTTCTAGCAAAATTTTGGTGGATTCATTGGGTTTTCTACCTAAAGCATTATGTCCTCTGTGAAGAGTGAAAGTTTGACTACTTCTTGCCAATTTGGATGACTGTTATTTCTTTTTGTTGTCCAATTACTGAGGCTAGGACTTCCAGTACTATGTTACCAAACAATGGTGAGAGTGGATCTCCCAGTCTTGTTCCTGACCATAGAGGAAAAGCTCTCAATTTCCCCCCACTGTGAACTATAGAAGCTGTGGGTCTTTCGTATATGGCCTTGATGATATTGAGATATGTTCCCTCTATCCCTACTTTGTTAATGGTATTTTTCCAGAATGAATGCTATATTTTGTCAAATGGTTTTTCTACATCTATTAAGAAGATCATATGGTTCCTAGCCTTTCTTTTATTAATATGATATTTCATAATGATTGATTTGAAAATATTGAACAACTCTTACAGCCCAGGAATAAATTCCACTTGATGATGATAAATAATTCTTTTCATGTATTGTTGGATTCTATTTGCTGGTATCTTTTTGAGGATTTTTGCATCTATGTTCATCAAAGATATTGACCTATAATTTTCTTTTTTAGTGGAGTCTTTGTTTGGTTTAGGAATCAAGGTAATGCTGGCCTCATAAGGAGTTTGTAAGTTATCCATTTCTATTTTTTGGAACAGTTTGCAAAGAATAGATATTAACTCTTCTTTAAATGTTTGGTAGAATTCCCCTGGGAAGCCACCTGGCCTTTGAATTTTATTTCTTGGGAGATTTTTGATTACTGATTCAATTTCATTGCTGGTTATCAGTCTGTTCAAGTGTTCTTTTACTTCCTGTTTCAGTTTTGGTAGTTTATATGTTTCTAGGAATTTATCCATTTCTCAGATTGCCCAATTTGTGGGCACATCATTTTTCATAACTATTCTCTTATGATTGTTAGTATTTTTGTGGTGTTGTTTGTGAACTCTCCTTTCTCATTTGTGATGTGATTTTATTTATTTGGATCCTCTCTTCTCTCTCTTTTTTTATGATAGATTTATTTATTTAATTATTTATTTTTATTTATTTGCTTATTTATTTACTTATTTATTTATCAGAGAGAGAGAGCACAAGCAGGGGTAGTGACAGACAGAGGAAGAAGCAGGCTTCCGACTGAGCAAGGAGCCTGATGCAGGATTCAATCCCAGGACCTTGGATCACACCTTGAGCCGAAGGCAGAAGCATAACTGACTGAGCCACTCAGGCATCGCTGTCTTTTCTTTTTGATAAGTCGGCTCAGGGTTTGTCAATTTCTTTATTATTTTGAAAGAGCCAGCTCCTTTTTTTTATCTGTTCTGTGTTTATTTTTATTTCTGTATCATTTATATCTGCTCTAATTTTTTCAGATTTCTTTTTTTTTATTGTGTTATGCTAGTCACCATACTATACATCATTAGTTTTCGATATTTTTCTTCTTCTGTTGGCTTTAGGCTTCATTTGTTCTTGTTTTTCTAGTTCTTTTAAGTGTAAGTTTAGGTTTTGTATCAGTCTTATGTCTTGAGGTTGGCCTCTATTGCTATATACTTACCTCTTATGACTGCTTTTGCTGCATCCGAAAGGATTTGGACCATTATATTTTCTGTTTCATTTGTTTCCATGTATTTTTTATTTCTTCTTTATTTTCCTGGATCACCCATTCATTCATTAGTAGGATGTTCTTTAACCTCCATGTATTTTTGATCTTCCCAAATTTTTTCTTGTAGGTGACTTCAAGATTCATAGCTTTGTGGTCTGAAAATATGCATGATATGATCTCAATCTTTTTGTGTTTTGAGACCTGTTTTGTGACTCAGTATGTGATCTGGCTTGGAGAGATTTCCATGTGCAGTCAAAAACAATGTGTATTCTGCTACTTTGGGATGGATTATTCTGAATATATCTGTTAAGCCATCTGATCAAATGTATCATTCAAAACCGTTGTTTCCTTGTTGATTTTCTGCTTAGATAATCTCTACATTGCTGCAAGGGGAGTGATAAAGTCCCTTACGACTATTGTATTATTATTGATGAGTTTATGTTTGTTATTAATTGATTTATATGTTTGGGTGCTCCAATGTTGTGGGTATAGCATTTACAATTATTAGATCTTCTTGTTGATAGACCCCCTTTTATGATATAGTGCTATTCTTCATCTTTTGTTATAGTCTTTTCTTTTAAATCTAGCTTGTCTCTTATAAGCATGGCTACTCTAGCTTTCTTTTGACATCCATTAGCATGATATATGGTTCTCCATCCCCTTACTTTCAATCTGCAGGTGTTTTTAGGTCTAAAATGAGCCTCTTGTAGGCAGCATATAGATGGGTCTTGTGTCGTTGTTGTTGTTGTTTTTTTTTTAAATAGATTCTGACTCTAAATTAGTCTTGGCTGTATATTCTTTCCCATTCAGCATGTTGTGTATATCATGACAGTGTCTTCTGTCCTGCTAAGTTTCTGTGGATAGGACTCCTGCTAACCTTATCTGTCTTGCCTTGTAAGTTAGGGATTTCTTTTCTCTTGCTGCTTTAAGGATTTTTTTCCTTATCTGTATATTTTGCAAATTTTAGCATATTGTTGACCTGGTTTTGTTGCTTTTAATGGGAATTCTTTGTGCCTCCTGGATTAGGATGTCTGTTTTCTTTCCAAGATTAAGGAACTTTTCGACCATCATTTGCTCAAATACTATGTCTTTTGCCCCCTTTTTCCTCTCTTTTTCCTCTGGGAGTCCTGTAATACCAATGTTATTATGCTTTATGGAGTTGCTGAGTTCCCTAAGTCTGCAATCATGATCTAATACTTCTCTTCCCCTATTCATTTCAGCTTCATTATTTTCCATAATTTTGTCTTTTATATCACCTATTGGTTCCTCTTCTTCTTCCATCCTTTGGACATTACATCCAGTTGGTTTCACATCTTGGTTACAGCATTTTTTATTTCAGTCTGACTAGGTTTTAGATCTTTTATCTCTGTGGTAAGGGACACCTTAGTGTTTTCTATACTTTTCTCAAGCCCAGCAAGTATCTTTATGATTGTTGTTTTAAATTCTGGTTCAAGCATATTACTTATATCTGTTTTGATGAGATCCCTGGCTTTTCTTGTTCTTTCTTTTGGGATGAATTCTTCCATGTTGGCATTTTGTCTTGGTATCTGTCTTCTTCCATGTATTAGGAAATCCTGTTATATTTCCTGGTCCTGAGAGTAATGGCTTTATGAAGAAGAGGTCGTATACTGTCCAGGTCCTAGTGCTTCAGGTAATGTTTCTGGTGTATGCTGTCTACTTAGCTACTATGTTTTGGCTGTTCTTTCACTCAAATCAGGGCTCTGCAGTTTCTCCTTGCCTAACATGGGGAATGTTTGGACTTTGTCCAAGGTGTGGTGAATCTTAACTAGGTGTGCTCTAGTCTGCTTGTTTAAAGAGATCTAATGCTATTTCCACTAAAACTGAATTGTGGAGCCCTCTATGGTCAGTATACTTGGTGGATGCAGAGGTTTTGTTATGGTCTTCTAGGGGAGGAACTTGTTTATCTGGTTCTTAGGCACACTTGCCCTATAAAGAAGCACTTGCAGAGCACAATGGGTGGGGTTTAGTGTAAGCGGTATATGTTTACCACTGTTGGCACTGTCCTGCTTATTGAAGTTAGTTTATGCCAAAGGGTGAAGGGAGGTAAATATCTTAAACCTCTTCCTCCTTTCTCCAGAGGGGAGTTCATGCCCCCTGTTGTCCAGGAAGCCCTCACAAACAATCTCCCCTTCTGTGTCCCAGGCATCACTCAGATCCCTGCCTTCACCCTATCTGTGTCCAGGCACTGCCTACTTGGCAGTGCAATGTTCCTGTGTTTTATCCTAGCCAAATCAGCTGAGTTTTAAAACCCCATACCTTAGGGACCTGGCATGGTACAGATGTGTGCTGTTCCTCTGGAGGAGGTTCATGTCACTCTGGGGCTAGTACAGGGGTATTCCAGAAGAGCAGTCATATCAATGCAGAGGAGCTTGTAATTTGGAGTAAAGCACACACACACACAAAAAGCCAGTGTTCAGGTTAGCTGCTTTCAGAAGGTGTCTATGCACCTATGCTAAGGTGCAAGGGAGTATAATGGCACCTTTCAGGCCCTTTGTTCATGGAATGACAATGCTACCTCTTCCAAATGCTCCTGGACTTCTCTCCTTCTCTACTATAATCCTGCCAGACTCAACATCAGCCATGGCATGGACCTCATGATAATCAATGCCTTTGGGAAGTGCTTTCCTTGTGTGATCTCTGTGTGCTCTTCTCGCTCTCTTTCTTGTAGTGTGAAGTGAAATATAGTGCTAAGAAAGTTGTTATTAACATCAGGAAATTATGTATGGAAAAAATACAAGGGTTTAAATATAGGTTCTTATGGGATTTTGATGTATTGAATAACATTTTAAAGGTAGTATTTGGAGAAAAGATGGCAATTAAGTCTGATTGATAAGAAACTTGCAGAGCTATAATAATAGATTAGAGCAATTTGACAAACTGTTGAAGATAGAAATTAGATAAATATTTGTTTTAATCACTAAGGGTGTGATAAAATTAAGTGTACTCTAAAATCTACTTTTTTGGGTGAGTCTCAATTTGATATTTTATGTTTTCATAATGATTATTTTAAAATCTTCATTTAAAATATATTTCATTCATGAACAATGAATCTTGGAACAGTGACAAAATAAAGTAATTAAAAATAAAAGATATGTTTCATTATAAATATAATGACATAAAAGAATTTAATAAAATATATAGTTCTATATAATTCTTGATATATTAAATTTTATAAATTTATGAAAGGCATTTTATTGGAAAGAGCATTATGCAAGGTGAAAGATAAATTATGAGAGAGAAAGTGGGTGGACACTTTGATTTGTAATCACCATTACTGATTTCTGTAGACTAGTAAGGTGAGAGACATGATTATGAAAACCATAAAATGGTAAATGTTATTTTGCTAAATTGCTAATTTATAAAATATTTTATTGAGCAAGGGTCTCAGGCCTAAGTCACATTAAACACTCAAGTTTAGTTGATCATAATCTATTGTGAATTAATGGAATTACACAGTATGTACCTTATAGTGGGAAAAAAAAATTCATATTTCAGCTTTTATCTTCTGGCCAAAATGGCTAGCCTCAACAAAAGGAGCTTCAGTGTTTTAGAAATTTTATACAGCAATGTTATGCATTCTATATTCTATATAGTCAATTTAAATTTTTCCCTCCTATTTTCTTTAGACTGGATTATCCATTTTTTATTGAAAGAACCTCTCTAAAAACAATAATCTTATTTCATTGGACAAATATTCAATGCCTGTGGTATTATAGTAAAATGATTCAAACTGTCTTACAAAAGGAAGGAAGAAAATTAGAATCCTTAATTCTCTGTAATTCAGACTTGTCCATTATATCCTGTTTTATTTATGAAAATTTGGTGATGGGGTGAGGACAGAGATCTTTTTTCCTTAGGGATAAATGATGACAGATAAGAGACAAAGTTACTTTTCTCTATGTGATGTATAATAAGATATAGAGGATAAATGAAGCTTTTATAAGCAAATGTTAAAATTAAGTACTATAACATTTAGAACTGATCAGCATGATTTTATTTGTTTTTAGTCATGGTTCATATGAACATTTGGATCTTAGAGTTTGAGATTTAGCCAGTTTATTTGGTGTGCCATGAAGCATGATTAAGACTTATTATAGAAAAGTATAGATCTTTAAGCTGTTGGAATCAATAGCAATAATGATGCTTTACATTCATATAGTGCTTTACAGTATACACAACAATTTCTTACAATGATTACATCCAGAATCTTCACAACAGTAGTGGAAATAGTTGTAATACTGTCAGATGGTGTAAAGTCCTTTGGAGTCATAGGTCTAGAATTGAATCTTGGTTCTGCTACATTTTTTATTTAAGTTTGAGGAAGTTATTTAATGTCTTTGAACACCAATTTTGTGTATTGCATAAAATGAGAACAATAATTAAAAATCCATCTAGTACAGTTGTTATGGGGAAAACATGATCACATATATTTATAGCACCTAATTCCACTGAGTTGATATAGATTGCCGTATAAGTAGAGCAAATTTGTTTAATCTCCATCTACAGCTAAAACATTGGAGGCTCTCAGACATTGTGACATATTCAAAGTTCAACAAGAGTTTGAAATCATATTTGGACTTTTTTCCAAAGCTTTACATTACACCATACTCCCTGTATAAAGCTTCCATAATCTGGAATTTGGTCAATGAAACATTGAAATTATTTCATTTAATATGATTTACTTTTTTGTGCTCTAGTGTATGGTTACAATCAGTTGTTTATGAGGTTTTTTCTTCTTTTTTCTAAGTATTATCAATCATAGATGAATTTCCTGTAGTTCTAAACAACCAGTACAATATGGTGAAAGTGGTATGTCTGCCTTCTAAGGATGGTTCATAAAAGGTAATAAGGCTGCAGTGAAGTTGTCTTTTATTTATTTTTTAACTTGATTGGAATAGTGAGTTTTGGTTAATGCTTGAGCCTGTAACCATAATATAGGTTCTTCTATAGTACAGTGAGACGACATTCATTGAGCACTATCAAAAAACAGTAATGAGAACTAATATTTTTAAAGATACTTAATCTTATTAAATCTTCATGCAAACCCTGCAAGGTAATTATATTTTTGCCATTATCCCCATTTTCAAAACAAGAAAACTAAAACTCAACCAGTTTAGGAAACATTCCCAAAGTTTCATAGGCCCTAAACTTGAGCCTTTTCAACTCAAACCTACAACTGCCACAGACATAGAATATGTTATTTATATTTTATTTATAATTTCTATGTTTTCTTCCATTGCCACAGGTAATATTGCTGGACTAGAGAGACCATGTCCATGTCCTTCAGAGGCAGAGAAGGAAATAAAGAGAAGAACTGGGAGAATGCAGGTAGCTGAAAGCAAACCTTTTCACACTACTGGAAATATGAAGAGTTATAAATATTTATTTTATTTTTCTATTCCATACCTATAAAAAATGTTTCCTCTAAGATCCTATTAACATAATTAAGTTATCAATCCTTCTGAAAATGGAAGCCCTTTTGCATGCTACATAAAATAAGAGAAGGCTGCCTTGGTTTTATGGAATTACTGTTGTGAATTGCAATCTAAGGTCTATAAGTTTTCTGTATTGATGTTTTTAAGTTGTAGTCTATAGTTTTTAAATTTTCTGTTGGGAATGTCCACATTTATAGTCTACTAGATGGAAGCCTAGTTTTGCAGTGTATATGTTTTTAAGATTCAATGCATATTTGCAAATTTCCTAGTTTACTGGATCAAAGCATAAACTATAGTTGACTTGCAGACTGAAGCATTGGCTTGTGGAAGAATTTGAAATTAGGAATTAATGATATTTGGTGTACAGCATACTTTATTTGAAAGCCACTGCTAGAGTCCTGAGTCATGTTTGCATTTGCATGAAAAGTAAGTAAGCTGTAGGGAAGAACTATTTCCAAATGAAATGCCCTATCTTTAGAATCAATATATTTTTGTAAAAAAATTTATAGCTGAAGAAACCAGAACATTTCACTTGGTTGGCCAAAATAAGCCTTATGCTTTTAATTTACTCTTTGGTATACTGACTTTCAAACATTTTTTTAATTATGATACATGTTAAGAAACAAATTTTAACCCAAGACTCGGTACACAAGTCCATACATAACTGAATAAAACTTTTGGGGAACAATAATTACCTTATTACTATGTTGTTTAATGTCCCTATATTTTATTCTAGTTTTTAAAATTTAATTTAATTTTTAATTTTATTTTTTCAGTGTTCCAAGATTCATTGTTCATGCATCACACCCATTGCTCCATGCAATATGTACCTCCTCAATAGCCATCACCAGGCTCACCCAACCCCCCACCTCCCTCCCCTCCAAAACCCTCAGTTTGTTTCTCAGAGTCCACAGTCTCTCATGCTTCATCTCCCTCTCCGATTTCCCCCAATTCACCCTTCCTTTCCTTTTCCCAATGTCCTCCATGTTTTTCCTTATGCTCTACACATAAGTGGAACCATATAATTGACTCTCTCTGCTTGACTTATCTCACTCAGCGTAATCTCTTCCAGTCCCTTCCATGTTGATACAAAAGTTGAGTATTCATCCTTTCTGATGGAGGCATAATATTCCATTGTATATACAGACCGTATTTTCTTTATCCATGTGTCTGTTGAGGAGCATCTTGTCTCTTTCCAGTTTGGTGATTGTGGCTGTTGCTGCTATGAACATTGGGGTACATATGGCCCTTCTTTTCACTGCATCTATATCTTTGGGGTAAATACGCAGTAGTGCAATGGCAGGGTCATAGGGTAGCTCTATTTTTAATTTCTTAAATTCTTTTTTTTTAAGATTTTATTTATTTATTTGACAGAGAGAGAGATCACAAGTAGGCAGAGAGGCAGGCAGAAGGAGAGGGGGAAGCAGGCTCCCTGTTGAGTAGAGAGCCTGAAGCGGGGCTCAATCCCGGGACCCAGAGATCATGACCTGAGCTGAAGGCAGAGGCTTTAACCCACTGAGCCACCCAGGCACCCCTCTATTTTTAATTTCTTAAGGAATCTCCCCACTGTTTTCCACAGTAGCTGCACCAACTTGCATTCCTGTCAACAGTGGAAGAGGGTTCCCCTTTCTCCACATCCTCTCCAACATTTGTTGTTTACTATCTTGTTGATTTTGGACATTCTAACTGGTGTAAGGTGATATCTCAATGTGGTTTTGATTTGAATCTAGTTTAATCTAATCTAGTCAAGTCTATTCCATTTCAAAAAAATGCTATTAATCAGACTTGGGTTTTTTGATGTTGGGTTGTATAAGTTTTTTGTATATCTTAGATACTAACCCCTTATCAGATATATTATTGCAAATATCTTCTCTTATTCAATAGATTGCCTTTTTGCTTGCTGATAATTTCTTTCACTCTTCAAAGGCTTTTTACTTTAATGTAGTCTCAACGGTTTATTTTTACTTTTGTTTCCCTTGCCTTAGGAGACATATCTAGAAAAATGTTGTTACAACTGATGTCAAAGAAATTACTGCCTATGATCTCTTCTAGGATTTTTATGGTTTCAGGTCTTACATTTAAGTCTTTAATCCATTTTGAGTTTATTTTTGTGTATGGTGTTAGAAAATGGTTCAGTTTCTCAGAGTCCAGAGTCTCTCATGTTTTGTTTCCCTCTCTGATTTCTTCCTGTTCATTTTCCCTCCCTTCCCCTGTGGCCTTCCACACTATTTCTTATGTTCCACATATGAGTAAAACCATATGATAATTATCTTTCTCTGCTTAATCCCCTTATCATAATCCCCTCCTGTTCTATCCATGTTGACGCAACTAATGAATCATTGCACCCTACATCAAAAACTAATTACATACTTTACGTTGGCTAATGGAACATAATAATAATAATAAAAAAGAAAATGGTTCAGTTTCTTTCTTTTACATGTAACTGTTCAATTTTCCTAGCACCATTTATTGAAGAGACTGTCTTTTCTCTACTATGTATTCTTGCCTCCTTTTCATAATTGACCATATAAGTGTGGGTTTATTTCTAGGTTCTTTATTCTGTTCCATTGATGCATGTGTCTCTTTTTGTGCCAGTAACATACTGTTTTAATTACCATAGTTTTGTAGTATATATTGAAATCTGGGATTGTGATACTTCCAGTTTTGTTCTTTTTCAAGATTACTGGATAAAGAAGATGCGATTCATATGTGCAATAGAATATTACTCAGCCATCAGTAAGGATGAATATCTGTCATTTACATCGACAAGGATGGAACTGGAGAGTAAGATGCTAAGTGAAATAAGTCAATCAGAGAAACACAATTATGTTTTCACTCATATGTGGAATGTAAGGAATAGTACAGAGGATAATAGGGGAAAGGAGGGAAAACTGAATGAGAGCAAATCATTGAGGGAGACAAGCCACATGAGACTCTTGACTCTGGAAAAGAAACTGAGGGTTATGGAAAGGGAGGTGGGTGGGGGGATGGGGTTACTGGGTGATGGGAGTTAGGGAGTACATGTGATATCATGAGGACTGGATGTTACATTCTCCTAATGAATCATTGAACATTGTATCAAAAACTAATGATGTACTGTATGTTGGCTAATTGAATTAAAATTTAAAAGAAAGATTGCTTTGACTTTTTGGGGGTCTTTTGTGGTTACATTAAAATTTTAGAGGGCATGTATTGCATGGAGCACTGGGTGTGGTGCATGGAAAATTAATCTTGTAACACTGAAAAAATAAAATAAAAGTATTTGGGGGAAAATAAATTAGGGTAGTTTGTCCTAGTTCTGTAAAAAGTTCTATTGGTATTTTGATAGGGATTGCATGAATCTATAGATTGCTGTGTGTAGTATGGACATTTTTTTTTTTAAGATTTTATTTATTTATTTATGAGGAAAGAGAGAGAGTGAGAGAGAGAAGGTCAGAGTGAGAAGCGGACTCCCCATGGAGCTGGGAGCCCGATGTGGGACTCGATCCCGGGACTCCGGGATCATGACCTGAGCTGAAGGCAGTCGCTCAACCAACTGCGCCACCCAGGGGCCCTAGTATGGACATTTTAACAAAATTAATTCTTCCTATCCATGAGGATGGACTATCTTTCTGTTTGCTTGTGTTCCCTTTAATTTCTTTCATCAATGTTTTATAGTTTTCAAAATACAAGTTTTTCATCTCCCTGGTTACATTTGTTCCTATGTTTGTTCTTTTAAGTGCAATTGTAAATGGAGTGTTTTCTTAATTTTTCTTGTTTCTTCTTTGTTATTAACAAATAGAAATGCTATCGATTTCTGGGTATGAATTTGTATCCTCTGACTTTATTGAATTCATCTATCAGTTCTAGTAGGGTTTTTTTTTTGTGTGTGGAAACTTCAGTGTTTTTTTTTATGAATAGTATCATGTCATCTGAAAATAATGACAGCTTAACTTCTTCTTTACCAGTACGGATGTTTCTTAATTCTTTTTCTTGTCTGATTGCTGCAGCTAGGACTTCCACTATTATGTTGAATAAACGTGACGAGAGTGGACATTCTTGTCTTTTTCATGACTTTCAGAGAAAAGCTATCACTTTTTTCCCATTGAATTGATGTTAACTGTGGGTTTTTCATATGTGGTCTTTAGTATATTGAGGTATGTTTCCTCTAAACTTAATTTGTTGAGAGTTTTTAATCATGGGTGTTGAATTTTATCAAATGCATTTTCTGCCTCTACTGAGATGATCATATAAATTTTATCTTTTTTCTTATTAATGTAGTATATCACATTGATTGATTTACAAATATTGAACTATTTTTGCATCCCCTAGATAATTCTACTTGGTCAGGGTGAGTAATCATTTTAATGTATTGTTTCATGTAGTGTGCTATCATCTTGTTGAGGAATTTTTGCATCTATTTTCATCAGGGATATCAGCCTGTAGTGTTTTTTTGTTTGTTTGTTTGTTCTTTTGTTTTTGTGGTGTCTTTGTCTGGTTTTGGTAGGAAGGTTATGCTAATGTTGCCATCATGGAATTTATTTGAAAACTTTCCTTCCTTTTCCAGTTTTTGGAATACTATGAAGAAAATAGCTATTAACTCTTTAAATATCTGGTAGAATTCACCTGGACTCCATCTAGTCCTGGACTTTTATTTTTGGGTAGTTTTTGAATACCCATTCAATTTTGTTACTAGTAATTGTTCTGTTCTGATTTTTTATTTCTTTCTGACTCAGTTTTAGAAGATTGTGTGTTTCTAGGAATTTATCCATTTCTTCTAGGTTGTCCAGTTTTGGCATATACTTTTTCATAGTATTCTGTTATAACTCTGTGTTTCTGTGATGTCAGTTTTTGCTGCTCCTTGTTTCTGATTTTATTTATTTGAATGCTTTCTCTTTTTTTTTTTTCATCATAAGTCTGATGAAAACTTTACCAACTTTCTTTAACTTTTCAAAGAACCAGCTCTTGGTTTCATTGATTTTTCTATTGATTTTATAGTATATATATATCATTTATCTATCTCTTCTCTGATCTTTATTATTTCCTTCCTTATACTCACCTTGGGTTTTACTTGTTCTTTTCCTGGTTCCTTTAGGTGTAAGGTTAGATTGTGTACTTGAGATTTTTCTTTTTTCTTGAGGTAGGCCTTTATTGCTATCTATGTCCTTCTTAGAACTACTTTTGCTGTGTCCCAAAGATTTTGAACCATTTTGTTCTCTTTTTCATTTGTCTTCATGTATATTTTTAATTTACTCATTGACCCATTGGTTGTTTAATAGTATACTTTTTAGCCTCTACATGTTTATATTTTTCCAGTTATGTATGTATGTATGTATGTATGCATGTATGTTTGTAATTGATTTCTAGTTTCATACTGTTGTGGTCAGAAAAGATGCATGGTATGATTTAAGACTTCTGAAATTTATTCCATTATTTTTTGTGGCCTAACTTGTAATCTATTCTGGAGAGTTTTCCATGTGTCTTTGAAAATAATGGGTGTTTGGTGGATTTTGGATGGAATCTTCTGTACATATCTGTTATGTTCATCTGGTCTAATGTGCCATTCAAACACACTATTTCCTTATTGATTTTCTGCCTAATTATGTATCCATTGATGTAAGTGACATGTTAAAGTCCCCTACTATTTTAGTATTACCATCAATTTCTCCCTTTACATCTGTTAATATTTGTTTTACATATTTAGATACATATGTTCCATGTTTTATTCTCCAGTGTTGGATGCATAATTACAACTGTTATATTGATTGTTGGATTGAACCCTTTGTCATTATATAATACCCTTCTTTCTGTCTTGTTACAGTTTCTGTTCTAAAGTCTATTTTGTTTGATATAGCTATTGCTGCCCTAACTTCTTTTTTCGCACTTCCCTTTGCATGATAAATGTTTTTCTGTCTCTTCACTTTCAGTCTGTATATGTCTTTAAGTTTGAGATGGATCCCTTATTGGTCATGTATAGATGGGTATTAGGTTTTTTAAATTATTATTCATTCTGCCACCCCATGTCTTTTGACTTGAGTCAAAAGCTTTTTACATTTACATTTATGGTCATTTAAGTTCAAACATGTAAAAAAAAAAAAACACAAATTCTTTTTTACTCACTCCTCCACCATTTATGTATAATGATGTCATATTTTACATCTTTTATTTTCATAATTTGCTTACATCTAATTATGGTCATTCTCTCCCACTTTCTCAAAGATTTATTTATTTGAGAGAGAGAGAGAGAGAGTAAGACCAGAGAGAGAGAGGGAAAGAGAGTAAAGGAATCTCTAGAAGACTTCCTGCCAAGTGAGGAGCTTGTTGGTGGGCTTGATCTCATGCCTGAGATCATAACCTGAGTCAAAATCAAGATTCAGATTCTTAACCAACTGAGCCACCCAGGCACTCCTCATTTTCCCCTTTAAGAAGTCCCTTTAACTTTTCTTGTAAGGCTGGTGTAGTGATGCTAAACTTTTTTTTAACTTTTGTTTGGGAAACTCTATCTCTTTCAACTCTGAATGATAATACAGGGTAGAGTATTCTTGGTTATACATTTTTTTTTTCTTTCAACACTTTGAAAATAACATTCTGGCCTGCAAAGTTTCTGCTGAAAAATCTGCTCATAGCCTCATAGTTTCCCTTGTATGTAACTTTTTTGCTTAGCTCTTGGTGCTTTTGGAATTCTCTCCTTATCTTTAGACTTTGACATTTTAATTGTTATTTTTCATGGTGTGGACCTCTTTGGGTTTATTTGTTTGGAGCTCTCTATGCTTTCTGAATCTGGATGTCTGTTTCCTTCCACAGGTTAGGGAAGTTTTTAGCTATTATTTCTTCAAATAAGTTTTCTATCCCTTTCTTTCTGTTATCCTGGGACCCCTATTATGAGAATGTTTGTTCATTTGATGTTCAAGAGATCCTTTAGCATATACTCATTTGATTCCCCCCCTCTTTTTATTGTTCAGTTTGAGTGCTTTCCATTGCCCCATTTTCCAGGTAACTGATGCAGTTCTCTGCATCTGCTAATATACTGGTGATTCCCTCCAGTGTATTTTTTTTTTTTTAATTTCACTTACTGAATGCTTCAACTTTGATTGATTCTCTTTAATATTTTCTGTTTCTTTATTGAAGATTTCACTGAGTTCTATTTCTAGAAGCATCTTTACAATCATTTACTTTAAATTCTTTATCAAGCATATTTCTTATCTCCATTTAATTTAGTCTTTTTTGGGGGAAGTTTTGTCTTGTTCTTTCTTTTTGAGTATATTCCTCTGTCTACTCATTTTGTTGGGTTTACTGTGTCTGTTTTTATGGACTAAGTAAAACAGCTACTTTTCCTAAACTTAAAGGAATGCTCTTATATGTAGTCATCCTCTATGTAGACTGTGCATGCTAGGTGACTTTCACTGTCTTGCTGAAACTGTGGGTGGAGTGGGCTGGAGGTTGGAGGGCACTCCACACTAAGGCTTCCATAACTGGATGTTTGGAGTTGAAGTAGTCATGGGCTAATGTGGTCCTAAGGCTCTCTGCTCAGAGAGTGACCTGATAAAAGAGCTGAAATTTTTGTTGGTGCAAACCAAGGGGTCCTGGTGTTTTCCATGCAGGATGGAAGTATGGTTGAAGCTTAAGTAGATGCAGGTTGGTGTGGTTGCTGAGCTCTCCACACAGCAAGTCCATTGGCAGGAGAGCTAAAGCAAGCTGAAATGTCTTGATTCTCTACACACATAAGGCACCTTAGCAATATAGCTGAAGCTGAAGTGTCACCCAGAGTGCTCTGGGGCTCTCTACACAGAGGGTGTCCTTGCAGGGCACGTGCACCTGAGGCAAGTTGTGGATTGAGAGTTCATAGGGTTCTGTCCACAGCAGATACCCTCTCAGGATAGCTAAAACTGAAGTGGGTGCATGTTAGGGATTCTGGAGTTCTGTGCTCTGAGATCACCCTGACAGGATAGCTGAAGCTGAAGTGGGTGTAAACTTGGCAAGCCCAAGGTGCTCTGTGCTGGGGGTGCCCTGGTAGGTATGATAGAACTGAGGCAGTGTGTGGGCCAGGAGGTCCCAGTGTTCTCTGTGCAGAGAACACCTTTGCAGCACCTCTGAAGCTGAAGTGGGTGCAAACTGGGAGATCGTTAACTTCTTTGCCTAGCACATACCCTGGTAGGACAGCTGAAGGTAAAGTGGGTGCAAGCCAGGGTGTTCTGACATGTTCACTGGCCATGATACTAGAGCTAAGGCAGGCACAGTGGGGCGTTTTCCATGGTGCTCCATGTATGGAGTGCCCTGACAGAGTGGCTGGAACCAAGGCAGTTGCAGGTTCTCAGGGTGCTTCAAGCAGGGAGCACCCTATTAGGGAAGCTGTATTTGAGTCAGGCATCAGTCAGGAAGTTCTGGAGTGCTCTGTCCTGGGGTGCCCTAGCAAGCCATCCGAAGTCAAAGAAGTATCAGAATGGAGTATTCTGGGGTGCTTTGCCACTGTGTCACCTTGGTGCAAAGGTTGGAACTGTAGTGAATACTGACTGAGAGTATTCCTTGTGCACTGTCCTGTGGCCACATTTGTGGAGTGGCTGGGGTTGGTGTGCACTCCGGGTCTGGGGCTCACTAGGGCAGCAGGCTGTTTAAGGTGCCTGGACCCTGCACTGCTCTGTGCATTCAAGGTAGACAGAGAAACTAAATCATATTGGTCTCCAGTCCCTCTGACCCAGAGAGAGTTTCAGCAGCTTCTCCTCTGTTTGGTGGAGTTCTAGGGATGGATTGTTCATAAGCTATTTGATCTTTTAAACTGTGGGGTTTTTTCTGTGCCATAGGGCAGAAAAATCTGTTCCCAGTTCCTCAGTACTGTCCTTCCCTGCTGCTGTTCCTAGCCCTGAGGGTGAAGGTTTCCTTCTTTAACATGTCTCCATCTCTCTTACTGATCTCTTTTACCATTCTCTTTAACTTTTATTGCACAGAAAGTATTCAGTCAGCTTTCAATTCTCCAGGAGAAATTGCTCTATAAATAGATGTTATTTGGTGTGTTCCATGGAGGAAGTGAGTTCAGGATCTTCTTACATCATGATCTTGAACCAGATCAGCTTGTGTTGCATTGATTTTTGTAGTGACATGCTTTGATACTATCTTGCTTCCCTTTGTGAATCTTATATAGATATTTTCTTTGTGTTTTTCATATTGCTTATATAAAACAATATTTTTTAACATCTTAATTTGATTTTATTTTTTTTAGTGTTCTAAGATTCATTGTTTATGCACCACACCCAGTGCTCCATGCAATATGTGCTTTCCTTTAATACCCACACCAGGCTCACCCATCCATATCTGAGCTCTCAATTCTGTTCCATCGATCTCTAAGTCTTTGTGCCAGTATCAAACTCCCTTGTTGATCACAGCTTTGTAAGATAGCTTGAAGTCAGGCAAAGTGATGACCTCAGCTTTGTTTTTCTTTTTCAACATTTCCTTGGTGATTCAGGGTCTTTTCTGGTTCCATACAAATTTTATGATTGTTTGTTCCAGCATTTTGAATGATGCCATTGGTATTTTCATCAGGATGGCATTGAAAGTATAGTTTGCTCTGGGCAGCATAGACATTTTAACAATGTTTATTCTTCTGATCCATGAGCACGGAATGTTTTTCCATCTCTCTGTGTCTTCCTCAGTTCCTTTCATAAATGTTCTGGAGATTTTAGTGTACGGATCCTTTACCTCTTTGGTTATGTTTATTCCTAGGTATCTTATTTTTTTTTTTTTTTTTTTTTGCTGCAACTGTAAATCAGATCAATTCCTTAATTTCTCTTTCTGTAATCACCTTGCCAGTGTATAAAGATGCAACCGATTTCTATGCATTGAATTTATATCCTGCCACATTACTGAACTGCTATATGAGTTCTAGCAATTTTGGGGTGGAGACTTTTGGGTTTTCCACATAAAATATGTTATCTGCGAAAAGAGAGCTTGACTTTTTCTTTGACAATTTTAATGCCTTTTATTTCTTCTTCTTGTCTGATTGCTGAGGCTGAAACTTCTAGTACTATGTTGAACAAAAATGGTGAGAGTGGGCATCCCTGTCGTGTTCCTGACCTTAAGGGAAAAGCTCTCAGTTTTTCCCTGTTGAGAGTTATATTCTCTGTGGGCTTTTTGTAGATGGGTTTTATGATATTAAGATATGTGCCCTGTATCCCTACACTCTTAAGAGTTTTAATCAAGATAAGATGTTGTATTTTGTCAAATACTTTTTCTGTACCAATTGAGAGGATCATATAGTTCTTGTCTTTTATTAATGTGATATGTCACATTGAATGATTTGTTAATGTTGAACCACCTTGCATCCCAGGAACAAATTCCACTTTGTCATGGTGAATAATCCTTTTAGTGTACTGTTGGATCCTATTGTCCAATAGCTTGGTATTTTGGCATCCATATTCATCAGGGATATTGGTCTGTAATTCCTCTCGTTGTGGTCTTTTTCTGGTTTTAGGATCAAGGTAATTCTGGCCTCATAGAACAAGTTTGGGAATTTTCCTTCTATTTCTATTTTTTGAAACATATTAATAGAATAGGTATTTCTTATTAAAATGTTTGGTAGAATTCCTCTAACTTGCTATCTAGACCCGGACTCTTGTTTTTTGAGAGATTTTTGATTATTGCTTCAATTTCCTTGCTGGTTATTGGTATGTTCAGAATTTCTCTTTCTTCCTGTTTTAGTTTTGGTAGTTTGTAAGTTTCCAGGAATGTATCCATTTTTTCCAGATTGCTGAATTTGTTGGCATAGAGTTGCTCATAATATGTTATTAAATTGTGTTTATGTCCTTGGTGTTGGTCATGATCTCTCCCCTTTCATTCATGATTTTATTAACTTAGGTCCTTTCTCTTTTCTTTTTGATTAGGCTGGTTAGAAATTTATCAATCTTATTAATTCTTTGAAAGAACCAGCTTCTAGTTTTGTTGATCTGTTCTATTGTTTTTCTGGTTTCTATTTCATAGATGTCTGCTCTAATCTTTATTATTTCTCTACTTCTTTTTTTAGGCTTTATTTCTGTTTGTTTTTTTTTTTCCTCCAGCTCTTTTAGGTGTAAGTTTAGCTCATGTATTTGAGATTTTTCTTATTTTCTTTTTTTAAAAGATTTTATTTATTTATTTGACAGAGAGAGAAAGATCAGAAGGAGGCAGAGAGGCAGAGAAAAGGGGAAGCAGGCTCCATCCTAGGACCCCGAAATCATGATCCGAGCCAAAGGCAGAGGCTTTAACCCACTGAGCCACACAAGTGCCCCAAGATTTTTCTTATTTTCTGATCAAGGATTGTATTGCAATGTACTTCCCTCTGAGGACTGCCTTTGCTGTATCCCAAAGTTTTTGAAAAGATGTGTTTTCATTCTCATTAGTTCCTTTGAATTTTTAAAATTCTTCTTTAATTTCCTGGTTGACCCATTCACTCTTTGGTAGGATGCTCTTTAACCTCCAAGTGTTTGAGCTCTTTCCAAATTTCTTCTTATAATTGAGTTCAAGTTTCAAACCATCTTGGTCTGAAAATATGCAGGGAATTATTTTTTGTTATCTGTGAGACCTGATTTGTGACCCAGTTATTGATCTATTCTGGAGAAAGTTCCATGTGCACCCAAGAAAAATGAGTATTCTGTTATTTTATAATGGAATGATCTGTATGTATCTGTGAAGTCCATCTGGTTCAATGTGTCATTCATAGCCTTTTTTTTTTCTTTGTTGATATTCTGCATAGATGATCTATCCATTGTTGTGAGTAGGGTATTGAAGTCCCCTGCTATTAATGTAGTATTATAAATGTGTTTCTTTACTTTGGTTACTAATTGGTTTATATAATTCGCTGCTCCCATGTTGTGAGTATAAACATTTATAATTATTAGATCTTCTTATTGGATAGATCCTTTATGTATGATACAGTGTGCCTCTTCATCTCTTACTACAGTCTTTCATTTAAAATCTAATTTGTCTGTTAGGAGGATTGCTATGTCAGCTTACTTTTTAGATCCATTAACATGGTAAATGGTTCTCCACCCTTTCACTTTAAGTCTAGAGGTATCTTTTCATCTAAAATGAGTCTCTTGTAGACAGCATATGGATTAGTCTTGCTTTTTTATCCAATCTGATACCTTGTGTCTTTTGATGGGAACATTTAGCCCATTTACATTCAGCATTACTATTGAAAGATAAGAATTTAGTGCCATTGTATAATGTGTAAAGTCCCTTTTTCTGTGGATTGTCTCTGTTTCTTTCTGATTTACTTGACTCTTGGGGTCTCTCTTCATTTACAGTGTTCCCCTTAATAATTCTTGCAGGGCTGGCTTGGTGGTCAAATATTCTTTCAGTTTCTGTCTGTCCTGGAAGCTCTTTTCTATCCTTCTATTCTGAATGACAGCTTTGCTGGATAAAGTATTTTTGGCTTCATGTTCTTCTCATTTAGTGTGTTGAATATATTATGCCAGCCCTTTATAACCTGCCAGGTTTCTGTGGATAGGTCTGATGTTAGTCTGATGTTCCTCCCTCTGTAGGTAAGGAGCCTCTTGTCTTGAATTACTTTTAGGATTCTCTCTTCTCTAAGATTTATAAGTTTCACTATTATACCTCAGGGTGCTTATCTATTTTTATTGATTTTGTGAAGAAACCTCTCTGCCTCTTGGACAAGAATGCCTGTTTCCTTCCCCAGATTAGGGAACTTTACAACTATACTATATTTGCTATATAGTATATATATTTGCTCAAATATATCTTCTGTCCTCCCCTTCCCCGTCCAGTATGCCAATAATTCTGACATTGGTTTGTTTCAGGGGATTATTAATTTCTTAAACTCTTTCTTCATGGGCTATTAGTTGTCATTCTCTCTTTTCCTCAACTTCCTTCCTTTCCATCAGCCTGTATTCTAGATTTCTTACTCTCTTTCCTGCCTCATTCACCCCAGCTGTTAAAGCATACAATTTACACTGCATTTCTGTTTTAGCATTTTTAAGTTTGGCCTGATTAAATCTCATTTTGCAGTAAGAGATTCTCTACTGTCTTTTATGTTTTTTTCAGGCATGGCTACTAATTTTATTATTATTATCCTGAATTCCATCTCTGATATCTTACTTATTTCCATATCAATTAGATCTATGGCAGAGAACATTATCTCTGGCTCCTTATTTTGTTGTGAATTCCTCCTTCTAGTCATTTTTCACAGAGAAAAATGGGTAAGCAAGTGATCAGAATTAAAAATATAACCACAACAAATATACATTAGATAAATCAAACTTGTCAGAAAACAAAACAAAAAAGTAAACACAAAGAAAAGAAAACAAAACGGAAAACAAAAAGAGGGAGGAAATGTGGGGGAGAGAATATAATCTAAGAGGGTGGACTAAGCATGCTGATCTACTTGTTCCTGAGTGAATTTTGGTCTGTGTGTTAGAAGACAATAAATCCCAAAATTGCAAAGAGAGCAAAACTTATATATATATATGTGTGTGTGTGTGTGTATGTGTATATATATATATGAATCATGCATCTATAAAACGTAGATATAAAAATAGAAGTTAAAAAATGACTTAAAAACAGAGTTGATAAAACGGGAAACTAGTTGAAATGTGAAAATAGAAAAAAAAGAAATGGAAAACTTTAGACTGAAAGATAAAGAATCATGAGAAAAGACTTTGAGTTCTATATACTATTTTCCCCTAGCACTGTAGTTTTACCTCCTTGTGGGATCTGTAAACTAGTTGTGCACCTGTTCTTCCAATGTGTCCTTAGGGAAGGGGCCTAATGTACTGCATCTCAGGTGTCTTTGCCTGAGCAGAATTGCACCACCCCTTACAGGGGACTGGGCTCAGAGTAAGATGGTCCTCTGTGTGGCTTTTGTTCCCTGAAGGCTCTTTAGAGGATCAGAATAAAAATGTTCTTGCCTTGATCTCCAGCCCCAAAGTGAATAGATTGAGGTCCCCCATTCTCAGTAAACCCTCTGGGACAAACAGTCTTCACTTTTGTGTATGCCAAACTCTGCAGACTCCTGTGGTGCATGCCCACAGCAATCATCCCTGGGGGTAGTCCAGAGGACCTGTGTTACTGCCCTTTTTGTGACCTGGGACTGAGAGTGGTTGCAGGGTTGTGCATGTACCTGCTCCATTGCCCTTAGGAAAGGCTGATTGTCACCCTGCCATCCTTTTGGGGGTTGCAACTCTGAGAGCTGTCACCTGGTCATGGGCTCACCTGTATCACCCCTCCTACGGGATGGCAGACGGTCCACACATTTCAGTCTTTTTCAGGATGCTCAGGCATAGAGTGGTCACCTCGTCTGCCTGGCTTGTGGTTTATGTCAACCTGAGTTGAGAGTCCCTTCCTGAGCTCCCTGACCATAACCAGTTTCCCCACTCCACTGCTTAGGGACCCTACCTCCTCAGGGACACCCATTTGTTCTGTGACTCCTGGGATCCTGACATCACCCTGAGCCACCTAGATTTCTACTTGTTTCATCCCCTGAGCCCCTTTCAGATAGGGATGTCTCTCACTGAAGCAGATTTCTAAGGATTTTGCTACTGGGGCTATATCACTTTCTGGTAGCTGGCTTATGGAGGCTCCTTCTCCCTTCTCCATTTATCTCTTGATATCTCCCCTTCTATTTATCTCTTGATATCTCCCCTCAGATTCTCATCTCTGTATGTCCTACTTTGCAAAAAGCAGTCCCATTTCTACTTGTAGAGTTGCAGATATATATTTTCTTACATTGCATGTTGAATTCATGGATGTTTAGAATGGTTTGATAGTTATCCAGCTAAATTCAAGGCACCAGATGAAATGAATTCCCCTACTCTTCCAACATGTTTCCTTCTCCAGGTAGCATAGACATTTTAACATTTGTTCTTCTGGGGGAGCCTGGGTGGCTCAGTTGGTTAAAAGTCTGCCTTCTGCTTGGGTCATGATCCCAGGGTCTTTGAATCTAGCCCTGCATCAGACTCCCTGCTTGGCAGGAAGCCTGCTTCTCCCTCTCCCTCTGCCTGGCATCCCCCATCCTTGTGCTCTTTCTCTCTCTGTCAAATAAATTAATAATAATAATAACAATAATAATAAACTCATTTTTTTCCTCTAATCCATGAGCATGCAATGTTTTTCCATTTCTTTGTGTCTCCTCAATTTCTTTCATGAGTCTTCTATAGTTTTCTGAATACAGATCCTTTGTCTCTTTGGTTAGGTTTATTCCTAGGTATCTTATGATTTTTGGTACAATTGTAAAATGAAATCAATGCTTCCATTTCACTTTCTTCTGTCTCATTGTTAGTGTATAGAAATGCAACTGATTTCTCTGCATTGATTTTGTATCCTGCTACTTTGCTGAATTCCTGTATGAGTTCTAGGAATTTTGGAGGGAGTCTTTTGGGGTTTTCACATAGAGTATTATGTCATCTGCAAATCTGACTTCTTTGCACATTGAAATGACTTTTAATTCTTTTTCTTGTCTAATTGCTGAGGTTATGACTTCTAATACTATATTAACAACAGTGGTGGTAGTGGACATCACTGCTGTGTTCCTGATCTTAGGAGAAAAGTTCTCAGGGAAAATATTCTCCTCATTGAGAATATTCTCTGTGAGCTTTTCATATATGGCTTTTATGATATGGATGTATGTTCCCTCTCTCCCTGCACTGTGAAGAGTTTTAATCTAGAAAGATGCTGTAGTTTGTTAAATGTTTTTTTCTGCATCTATTGAGAGGATCACATGGTTATTGTCCTTTATTTATATAGTGTATCACATTGATTAATTTTTGGGTGTTGAACAATGCTTGCAGGTCAGAATAAATCACACTTTGTCATGTTGAATAATCCTTTTAATGTACTGTTAGATCTTATTGGCTAGTATCTTGGTGAGTATTTTGGCATCTGTGTTAATCAGGGATATTGGTTTGTAATTCTCCTTTTTCTTGTAGTCTTTGTTTGATTTTAGGATCAAGGTAATGCTGGCCTCATAGAATGAGTTTGAAAGTTTTCCTTCCATTTCTGTTTTTTGAAACAGCTTCTGAAGAATAGGTATTAATTCTTCTCTAGAATTCTCCTAGGAATCCACCCATCCCTGGAGTCTTATTTGTTTGGATATGTTGGATTACTGCTTCAGTTTCCTTGCTGGTTATAGGTCTGTTCATGTTTTGTATTTCTTCCAGTTTTAGTTTTGGTAGTTTATAGTTTCTGGGAATGCATTGCTCATAATATGTTCTTATGATTGTATTTCTTTGGTGTTGGTTGTGATCTCTCCTCTTTCATTCATGATTTTATTTATTTGGGTCTGTTTTCTTTTGGATGAGGCAGACAAGAGGTCTATCAATCTTGCTTATTCTTTCAAAGAATGAGCTCCTAGTTTTGTTGATCTGTTCTATTTTTATTTTGGTTTCTATTTCATTGATTTCTGCTCAATCTTTATTTAATTCTCTTCTCTTTCTGAGTTTAGGCTTTATTTGCTGTTCTTTCTCCAGCTCTTTTAGGTGTAAGGTTAATTGTATATTTGTGACTTTTCTTGTTTCTTGAGAAAGGCTCGTTTTGCTATATACTTCCTTCTTATAGCCGTTTCAGTACCCCAAAGATTTTGAACAGTTGTGTTTACATTTTCATTTGTTTCCATGAATTTTTAAAATTCTTCTTTAATTTCCTGGTTAACCCATTCATTTTTTAGTACAGTGCTCTTTAGCCTCTATGTATTTGAGTTCTTTCCAAATTTCTTCTTGTGATTGAGTTCAAGTTTCAAAGCATTATGGTCTGAAAATATGCAGGGAATTATCCCAGTCTTTTAGTACCAGTTGAAATCCAATTTGTGATCCAGTTACTGATCTACTCTGGAAAATATTCCATGTGCATTTGAGAAGAATGTGTATTCTGTTGCTTTAGGATGGGATGCTCTCAAGATATCTGAGAAGTCTGTCTGGTCCAGTGTCTCATTCAAAGTCCTTGTTTCCTTATTGATCTGCTTAGATGATCTGTCCATTGCAGTGAGGGTGTGTTAAAGTCTCCTACTAAAGTAGTAGGAGACTATTATTATTAGTAGTAGTAGTAGTAATTATTATTATTAATAATTATATTATTAAACACATTATTATTAACGTGTTTCTTTAATGTTGTTATTAATTGGTTTATATAATTGGCTTCTCTCATGTTAGGGGTATAAATATTTATAATTGTTAGACCTTTTTGGATAGATCCTTTAATTGTGATATAGTGTCCTTCTTCATGTCTTATTACAGTCTTTGTTTTAAAATCTAATTTGTCTGACATAAGGTTTGCTACCCCAGCTTTCTTTTGATGTCCACTAAGATAATAAATGGTTTCCACCCCCTCACTTTTAACCTGGAGGTGTCTTTGGTTCTAAAATGAGTCTCTTGAAGACAGCATATCAATGGGTCTTGCTTTATTATTCAATTTGATATCCTGTGTCTTTTGATTCGGGCATTTACCCCATTTACATTCATATTAAGTATTGAAATATATTAATTTATTGTCATTGTATGACCTACAAAGTGATTGTTTCTGTATATTGTCTCTTTTCTTTTCTGATCTATTTTACTTTTGGGCCATCTCTTCACTTAAGGGATCCCTTTTAATATTTCTTGCAGAGTTGGTTTAGTGATCACAAATTCTTTTAGTTTCTGTTTGTGCTGGAAATTTTTTCTCTCTCCTATTTTGCCTAACATTCTTGGTGGATATAGTATTCTTGTCTGCATGTTTTTCCCATTTAACACCCTGAATATATTGTACCAGTCCCTTCTGGCCCTCCAGGTCTCTGTGGATAGATCTTCTGACAGTCTAATGTTTCTACCCTTGTAGGTTACAGACCTCTTGTCCTGAGTTGCTTTCAGGATTTTCTTTGTCTCTGAGATTTGCAAGTTTCACTATTATATGTTGAGGTATTGACATTTTTTTACTGATATTTAGGGGCCTTTTCTGTGCCTCCTAGACTTGAATGTCTGCTTCCTGTCCCAAATTAGGGAAGTTCGTCACTATAATTTGCTCCAGTATACCTTCTGTCCCTGTTTCTTTCTTTCCTCTTCTGGGATCCTGATTCTAATATTGTTTTGCTTTATGATATCACTTAGCTCTCGAATTCTCCCCTTGTGACCCAGCTGTTTCTCTCTTTTCTTCTAAGTTTTTTTATTCTCCATCATTTTGTTTCTATATCACTAGTTCTCTCTTCTGCTTCATACTAGCAGCCAGAGCCTCTGTTTTTTATTGCATCATATTAATAGCCTTTTTTTGTTTCAACTTGATTATATTTTAGTTCTTTTATTTCTCCATAAAGGGATTTTCTAGTGTCTTCTATGCTTTTTTCAAGCTCAGCTAGTACCTTTATTGTCATTATTCTGATCTCTAGTTCTGACATCTTCCTTATGTCCATAATGATTAGGCCCTGGCTGTCAGTACTGCCTCTTCTTCTCTTTTTTGGTGTTTTTCTGTCTTGTCATTATTGCAGAAATCGGTCACTTTTCTATTTGTAGAGTTGCAGGTATTCTTTGATCTCCAGTTTAGTTTGCAGGTTTTCAGAATGATTTGATAGCTATCTAGCTGAATTCCTGGGAGCATACAAAACTAAAGTCTCCTACTCCTCTTCCATCTTGGACTATATATCCCTCTCCATAGTTTTTGTTAATTGATGTCACAAGTTACTTCTTTTCATATTGTGTATCCAATATAGTGTATTTTTAAAACTACACTTATTTTATCTTTTTTGGTCTATTAACTTCTATACTAGAATCAAAAGTGATTTACATACCACTGTGAACATAGAACATTTTTGTTTATACATTTACTTTTACCAGGGAGCTTTTATACTTACATATGTTTTTGTGTTGTTGTTTAACATTTTTTTTTTTGACTTAGGATTGCATTTAGCATTTCTTGTAAGGCAGGCCATATGGCAATGGGCTCCTTCAGATTTTCTTTGTCTGGAAATCTTTATTTATCCTTCAATTTTGAAAGGCAGTTTTACTAGATATAGTATTCTTGATTAGTAGTTTTTTTTTTTTCCTTTTAGCATTTCAGATATACCATCCCACTCTCTTCTGGCTTGGAAATTTTCTGCTCAGATATCTACTAACAGTTTTATGAGGATTCCCTTGTATGTGATGAGTTTTCTCCTGTTGCTTTCAATCTTTTCCCTTTGTTTTTGAGTTTGGACAATTTTGATTTCTTTTTTTAAATGTTCTGCCCCTTTCTCTGGTCATGCAACCCCCATAATGCATATATTGATCAGCTTAATTGACTGCTTAAATCTCTTGAGCTTTCTTCACTTTTTTCATTCTTTTTTTTATTTTGCTTCTCTAACCAGATAATTTCAAATTACCTGTTGTCAAATTCACTAATTCTTCCTTCTGCTTGATCAAATCTGTTCTTGAAACCCCCTAGTGATTTCTTTTGTTCAATTATTACATTCTCCAGCTCCAGAATATCTGTTTGATTCCTTTTTAAGCATATTTTCTGTCTTTAAATTCTCATTTGCTCATGTATACTATCCCTGAGCTCATTGAGCATCTTCATGATGGCTATTTTGAATTATTTTTGTAGCAATGTATATATATCCATTTTATTAGGGTCAATTTATGGAGATTTTCCCCCCATCAGTTTGGCCATTTTCCTTGTTTCTTTGTATTACTTATAACTTTGTGTTTGTACCAACACATTTGAGAAATACTTTCCTAGTCTTTATGGACTGGCTTTATACAAGGAGAGACTTTCACCATTCAGCCTTGCTAGAGATTGTGGGGGCCTCTGAAATGTACTCTGTGAATGTATGTTTTCTAGATTGTTTAACTTCCTAATAAAAGAGATTTTCCAGTCTTGGAGCTCATAATATCTCTCCTTTCAGTGTTTGTCTGCTGGATTGTGTGTCATTTGAAGCAGCACTATGCCATACAGACTTTTTTCCAGCAGCCTCCAGCCATATAGAGTTTTCCACGTCCTTTCAGTATTCTAAGTTGGACTAGACAGAAACCGCTCCACTGGGCAGCCCCCTGCCCCAAAAAGCAAGAGCTTTGTACATATTCTCCACTCTACTTTTTCCTGATGATGGAGAGGTCTCTGAGCTGTACCGACTTATGTCTCCTGTACCACAGGTCCTCTGAAATAGCAGCACACTGCCCAACAATTTTATTCTCAGTGAGACCCATGCAACTAGAGACAGAATCATGTCCCTTTGGCAAATCACCCCACCTACTCAGAATATTGGGCCTACAGTCAATTTTTATCTTCCCCTCCTCAGGAAGAAACCTGGAACTGGTAGTTTCCTCCCAGTCATGTGATGCTGGGAGCAGGGACTATTATAACAGGAAGACATGAATTTTCTTACTGGCTTTGATGTAGCTGGTGTAATTCTCACCTTAGGTACAGGAGCCTCTTAACTGGTTTCTGGATTTCTCACAAAATGAATTGGCCTGTGTATTTTTGTTGAATTAGTGCCTCCACCAGGGGATGGAGGTTCTCAGGCTTTCTATTTGACCATCTTGCTGACTTATTTGTAGTCTTTTAAGCTAGCTTCTTAAACTGATAACAATGTGCTAATGTGTTACTCTATAATTGAGTCTTCATCAGTGTTATTTGATATTTATATTTTTTAGTTTTTACTTCAAATATTTTGATGGTGTTTCCTAGAACAATAAAATTCATTTTAAATTAGTTTCCTATCAATATAAAATAAGACCTTTGTCTGATTTAGTTTTCTCTCAATTTCATTTTTGTCAACTATTGATATTATATTTTTATGTCATTTCCCAGAATATATTTGTCTATCTATTCATTTTTAATCATTCTACCTCATTTCACTTTTAGTATGTGCCTTATAAGAGTGTGAAGTAATAATCAAAATGATTTATTTTATAAGTTTTTTATAAATTTTATTACTTAGATTTTAAATCTCCTATTTGCTTAGTGTTGATCTTTAAGATATTTCTCATATTCTCTAAAATATGTTATAATAAAAATGATTTTGGTCTCCTTTTCCACACTTGGTTTTGTGTGGTATTATTTTTATTAACATTTCTTCTTAAAATTTTGTAAATAAAAATTTTTCACAGTATAATACATGAACTCTAGGGAACCACAAATTGGCTTCAAACGATTTAATCAATCTCTTGAAATTATATGCCAATATTTTACTTGTTTATAGGTCTATTTATATAAAGTCATTTTATTAAATCTTGCAACGTTATCATGATCCTCAAAATGTTAAGGACCACTGCTTGAGCTATAATGTCCATGTTTTCTAGCTTTTTCTATTGAGAAGAATGTTCTTCACATTACTTTTTTGATATTTTGCCTAGACTGTTTTTATTGTATCCATTTATTATCTAAAAGTTTTTAAATTTCTAATATAAAGCATTTGCCTTTTTTTCTCATTTTAGTGAGTTTTTTGGTCTTTCTGTTTTAATTTCAGTATGTTTTCTTTCAATCCTTCTCTGGTATTGTTTCACACAGACTGTCATTTTTTTTCTTACCTTTGAGGATAATAAAACTTAGAATTTTCATGTGCATCTTATCTCAAAACTATTTTAAGAGGTATGTTTTCTGAGTTTTCATGACTATTTTCCTTTTTTTTCTTGCTTCAGAACATTTTCAGAAGTTCCATATCAGTTTTACAAATTCATGTTTCATTCAGTATATATGTCCCTATGCGTATTTTCTGGAAGACAGTCTCTTTAAGTTCCCTCACTGTTTATTTTTCATATTGACATCTTTTTCCTTTTACAACTAGATCTGAAGTTTAGTTCATACAGACCCTTGCTCAACTTGTAATATATTTATTTACCGGGATCGTATTAAAATGAATTTTGATATTATCTAGTTGTAGCTTTCAGTTTTTTTTTAATTAAACTTGGAAATTAGATGCAATTTGAAATATTTGAACAGTGCGTGTGGGAGTCCACATCCATAATACACACCCTCCCATTGCTATTCTAATTTGTATCTTTGTTTATAATATTCCCTCTTAAATGCTGAAATACCGGAACACCACATGCCTTCATTCATCTCTCTTCCTGCCAAACAATATTTTGATGTGGACTCTATATAGAATTAGAAACTAATAAGAACAGGGCATAGACAAACTCTAGCACAGATTGGCTTAAAATATAAGTGTCTTACATTTGAAAAATAACCATCTCTTTTTTTCTAATCAGTGTAATGTTTCTATCCCAGAATTAGTGAACATATTAAGAATGAACCAACTTCTCAGAGGAGGGGGGCAAGATGGCGGAGAAGTAAGAGATCATGCAGCAACCGGTCCCCAAAAGTGAGCTGGAAATCTACCAGAACATGCTGAACACCCATGAAATCACCCTGAGGAGAAAGATTTCTAACCCCGGGATCTCTCTGAGAGCAGAAGACAGCAGTGGAGAGGTAAAAGCAAAGTGGGAACACTCGAGCTGATATCGGAGGATAAACAAAAGGGGGAGGGAGCCACCAGAAGCTAACCAAGGACAGTAATACCCCAAAGGAAAGTGCCCGGTGGCGGGGGACCAGCATTAACATAGAGCCCATTAAAAACACTTAAAAAGGGCAAAAAGTTCTGAGGAGTAACTAGTGGAAGGGGGTGGTCGTGGGCACCAGTGCTTAGACCCACTCTCCCAGGAAGGAGCGCCCCAAAATGGAACTGGTGGGGGATCCAGTCCGCGATTCCTGAACCTGCAGATTTCCGTTCTTTGCAACAACCTGTGGGCCGGGCGCGCACCTGCAAGCGCCTTTTGAGAGTCTGTGGTGATTCACAAGCTGCAGTTTTTCCCAGTGTGAGCCCGTGACCGCGACATTCGCGGCGCACTGCAAAGCCTGAGCTATCCCCGCCGGCCATGGAGAGAACACGGGCAAGTGGCCTGACCTCCAGGGCGCCCCTCGTGGAGCCGCAGAAAGGCAGCTGGGGTCGCGACTTTCCCAGCCCGCCTCAGGCCTCCCAGTCCGCACTTGAGAGCCGCAGAAAGGTGGCTGGGGTCGCACGCCACCTAGGACAGGCTGCGCTGTGAGCAGAAATTTCAGGGAGGGGAGTGTGTGTTCTGAACCACACAGAGGGGAGCAGAGACTTGGGCTTCCTGCAACTCAGAGGTCTGAGTGCTTCTGGGCAGATTCATTGCTTGGACTCTCTGTAAAGGTAAAAAGGCTACAAAAGGCCAAAAACCTTCAGAAAGTGAGAGACTGAGAAACCGGTTTCCACAAAGTTCAGCCCCTTGACTGGGGGGAAGGGTGACTCAACCCAAGCAAGACTGACTGGAAAACAACGTGGCAGGCCCCTCCCCCAGAAGACCAGCCAAAGAACAAAAGGACTATAACCACAGGGT
>CM052801.1:61965622-61978812 GCA_028533885.1 Nasua narica | reverse complement strand
CAACAAACTGAGGGTTTTGGAGGGGAGGGGGTGGGGGGGTTAGCCTGGTGGTGGGTATCAAGAGGGGCACGTACTGCATGGAGCACTGGGTGTGGTGCATGAACAATCAATCTTGTAACACTGAAAAATTAAAATAAATTTGGGAAAAAAAAAAGTAAAACTTAAAATTAGATTGTTTTTGGACATGTCTTGATTTCCAATAGTAAGAAAACATATCATGAAAACACATATAATAAAAAGCAATTTCTTCTAGCTGTTGAAGGAAGGAAGCAAAACTGTCAGGAAGCAAAACTGTGAGATACATCTCATGAGTGGATTCAGATCAGTGAAATCATTTATGTTGAAAATGAAACAAATAAAAACCTACCTTCAGTGGGACAATAGGACCCCTTTAAAATTTTATAAAAGGCTCAAAGAATCTAAAATAAGATTTAATGTCTTCATTTAGCAAAAACTCTTATCTTGCCTGATGTTCATTGGTACTGGTAGTCATTTTTGAGTCACATACAATTAATCAGATAAAGACATTCTTTGGCTTTCTATGTTCTCTCTTTTCATCTACTTTTAGCCTCTGGGCAGTTTAAAAGCACCTTACATCTTCTTTGAAAGAAAAGGAGAGATGCCTGGGTGGCTCAGTTGATTAAGCATCTGCCTTCATCTCAGGTCATGATCCCAAGGTCCTGGGATCAAGCCCCTGAGTCTGGCTCCCTACTCAGCAGGAAGCCTGCTTCTCCCTCTCCCACTCCCTCTCTCTGCCCATCCCCCATTTTTGAGCGCTCTCTATCTCAAATAAATAAAATCTTAAAGAAAAGTAATAACAAATATTTATATAGTGCTTACTGTGTTCCAGGCACTATCCTAACTAGTTTTTAATTCTTACAGTGACCCTTTGAGTTAGATATAGTCAAGGAAACTGGAGTTCAAGAATTTTGACTTTCTTGTCCAGGATTACATAGTTAGTGTGTAAAAAAGTCTATGTTTAAAATTCAGGCAATGTCTTTTGGAACCATATCCGTGAAGCAATATTTGGATTAAGTACTTAAGAGTTCCAAAGAAAAAATGAGAGGGAACATAGTATGCAGGTTAAATGCCTTAATGGCCAGACATATACTGTGCATATGGGAAACCTTGTGCAGGATAGTAGGGAGCAGTGGGGTCTGTAATAAACTGGAGACTGACTATATGCTTTGCCTCAGTTTAGCCAAAAGAGATGTAGTTTTTAATCTTGGCCTTTTGTCCTCCAAGAGTTGTCTTTTCCTCCACTGCATATCCATGTTGTTGTCTTTAAGAGTGCTCAGTCTACTTGAAAAGGAAGGAGCACCAAAGACCATAATTCTACAGTATCTTTTTTTGTTGTTTTACGAAAAGCTGCAACGATTTAATGTAAAATAATTTGATGAGTATGGACGTATGTGTACACCCATAATACCACCATCATAATCAAGGTAATAAACATATTCATCATCTCCAAAAGTTTCCTTGCCTCCCTTTCCATTTTCTTTGTGGTAAGAACACTTAACATGGGATCTAACCTCTTAAATTTTTAAGTGCACATTGTAATATGGTTAACTAATTATAGGCACTCTGTTGTACAGCAGTTCTCTAGAAGCTATTCATCTTGTATAAATGTAACTTTATACTCTCAAAAACAACCCCATTTTTCCTCTTCTCCCATCTCTGGCAACCACAATTCTACTTTATATATATTTTTAATTTGACTATTTTAGATGCTTTGTATAAGTAGAATCATATCATATTTGTCCTTCAGTAACTGTCCTATTTCATTTAGCTTAATGTGTTCTAAGTTCCTTTAATTTTGTTGCATATGGTAAGATTTCTTCCCTTTCTAGGGGTGGATGATATTCCACTGTATGTACATACAACGTTTTCTTTATCCATTTAGTTGTTGATGAACATTTTGATTTTTTCCATATCTTGGCTGTTATGACTAATACTACAATGAACATGGAAGTGAAAGATTTCTCTTTGAGATCCTAATTTCAATACTTTTGAATGTATATCCAGGAATGGGACTGCTGGACCTTACTGTAGTTCTCTTTTTAATTTTTTTGGGGAACTGTTTTCCATTGTGGCATCACCATTTTACATTTTCACTAACAGTGTACAAAAGTTTTAATATCTCTACTTCCTGGCTCTCATGCCCCCATGGAAACATTGATTTAACAACTATGTTTGGACCAGAATACCTTTAAGATAACTCTAGAATCAAGATAAAAGGTTGCAGCACGTCAGAAGAACACAGGACTAAGAACCACATTGAAAATATAGGAAGAGGAGTTTTACTTTGCCTATCTTTTCCTCTCTCAAGTTGGTATAGCTGAACACCAAGAGACATTCTTTTGGCCATGAGAGCATGAGGGGTGTATCCAGTGTAGTGTTCTGGTTTAATTCCCTCATGATGGCCTGAAGATTGATAGAAACTAGAGTTAGAATCTGTCTATCCTCTCACAGAATAAAATTTAACCCCTATCTGATGTGTGTGTGTGCTGTTCAGTATATCGGAAGCAAGTATCCTTTCCTTTGCCTCTGTATATGTGTATGTCTGATTGTTCTTGCCTCTAATCAAAGTTAACAATTGGAGTCATAGTAGTTGTAGTTTTTCTTCTACGTTCAGTGGAACTTTAATGATTCTTAGTCATCCACAGGTGGCTGATAGAACACTGATTAGCATTTCTTGTCTTTTTCTTCTGTCCCTCTGTAAAGTTTTCTACAACTTACTTGGGAAAGGAAACCATGCATTATTCATGCCTAAGTGCTCTAATTTGATCAACCTTTTTAGATAACCCCAAATCAATTAAAATTTGACTTATGGGGCAACTGCCTATAGAAAGTCACACAGAAGCACCTGCACTGCAATTTTCTCTACTGTCATATCAATGGGCCATAACCCCACAGAAAAAAAGTTGACCCTTATAGAAGGGGATGTTAAGTATCTGTGTCCATCCATTCTAAAAATATTAGTGCCAATCAATGTAGATTAGGAACTGGGAAGTCTTATTTCTCATAGGTCAAAACACATCACCACTTAGTAATAGTTTCTGGTCACTACTGACTTGGCTTGGATTTGAACAAATGACTCAGAGTTTAATAAATGCTTCTCATTATTTATTCTTTTTTTATCTTGTCTTTTTAAGAAAGGCAACCCAGCACACCTGTGTTCAAAACGTTGTATGGTAGTTATACACTGCCTTATTCCTTATGTAATAATTTCCCAGGCAAGAATCACTGCACATTTTCTATACTGCATAGTGAGTAAGAGGCTTTTTTTTTTTTTGCCAAGAACAATCAGTTGTTTAATGTACTGTGGAAAACACAACTATGGTTGGTTTTAATTGTGACACCCTATGTTCCACAGAAGAAGCTAATCTTGTAACACATTAGAAAACATGGAACATACTTTGTATGATTTTTTTTTCTGGAACACATTGATACATGGATATAAATCTCGTAGAATAACAGCTGTTTCTGCTAAAATAGTAAGACAATGACATGCTGTCCCTCACAAGGGGTGGTTTGCTTTGGACCATCAAACAAAATTATCAAGAAAAATGTTATCATTGGCAGTTGTTTTATGTTACATATTCTGGAGCATTTTTTTATATGAACCCTAACTTACAGAAACAATATTTTCAATCTATCAATCACTGACTGAGGGGAAAAAAACTTTCATATTAGTTATCACTATAATTCAATTGTTACCTTAAGTGATTTTTAACTGATTATTTGATTTTAGTTTAAAAAATAATGAGTTCAATGCACTGATCCATAGATTTTCTTTCCCCTATCCTCAGGGCAATTAAGAAATGATAGCAAGAGCAAGAAATCATGAAAACCAGTTTCAGAGATAAAGTAACTGAGAGGAACAATGTTCTTAAACATTCTTCATCATTAGTTGGTGATTCATTGGCATCATGCAAGCTAATACACAAAGCTCTTCATTCCTAAAACCATTGCTCATCTACTTACTTATTTTCTCTCTCTCTCAATTACTATATTTCATCAACATTTTTAATTACTTTGTTATTAAAAAGTTTTTTAATGATTATATTCCATTTTCTAATGTCCATACTTGCCTTTTTAAAAGCCTAAAGCAACCCTTAGAAAAAGAATCAACTGGTCAAAAGTTGGATATTCATCCTTTCTGAGGGAAGAATAATACTCCATTATATATATGTACCATATCTTCTTTATCCATTCATCTGTTGAAGGGCATTTTGGTTCTTTCCATAGTTTGGCGATTGTGGCTCTTGCTGCTATGAACATTGGGGTACATGTGGCCCTTCTTTGTACTGCATCTGCTTCTTTGGGGTAAGTAACACTGAAAAAATAAAATAAACATATTTGGGAAAAAAAGAATGAACTGGTCAAGAAGGCTTGCAAACATATAAAAGAGCTGTTCTAGCATTAGTGACATTAAGAACAAACCTTGATGGCAGCTACACTTGTAGTGAGCATAGCATATAAAGAAGTTAAATCACTTTGTTATACACCTGAAACAAAGGTAACATTGTATGTCAATTATATTCAAATAATTTTTAAATAATGAAACATAGGGAAAGGAAAAAAAAGAACAAACCTTGATTCCCCAATGTGAGAGACATATGAAGAAACTGAATAAGATTGAGAGAAGATATATAGAAATATGAATGTTTTTAAAATAAGCATATGGAAAGAGGTTAAAGTAGTTAAAATTATTTAATCAGAAATTCAAAAGTTACAATTTATAGTTTAGTAAGTTTGCAGAACAGGATGGTAAATTTTAAAGATGATGACCAACCAACATGTTTTGTTTTCCTGGGGGCTGAAGGACAGGAAAATTCAGAATTCAGGAAGATATTAGGGTAAGTAATAAGAATTTATTGATCTTAGGGTACCTGGGTGGCTCAGTTAGTTAAGCATTTGACTTTGGCTCAGATCACAATCTTGGGGTCCTAACCCTGTATTGAGAAGAAGGGGAGTCTGCTTCTCCCCTTCCTCTCCTTCTGCCCCTCCTCCTGCTCATCCTGTCTGTCTGTCTCTCTCTCAAATGAATAAATAAAATCTTTAAAAAAATTTTAAAAAGAATTTATTAATCTCCTATACTATAATTCTCCTATACTATAATACTATAATACACAGAATTTTAAGATGGCTCCTAAAATTTCTGCCTTTTGGTGCACAAGACCTATATAATCTCGTCCTCTTGAGTTATGGGTAGAACCTGTAAATATAATGACATGTTTTCTCTTGATTATGTTACATTATATGGTAAAAGGGATTTTTTTTTCAGCTGTAATTAAGTTCCCCAATTAGTTGAGCTTAAGGTAGGTAGATTATTCAGATGGACCTCACTTAATCATATGAGTCTATAAAATTGGTTCTAGAGTTTAAAGTGAGAAAATCAGATATTTGGAGTATGAAAAGGACTTGGTTCAGTGTTTATGTCTTGAAGATGGAAGGGGCCATGTGGCAAGTAATATGGATGACCTTTAGGAGATGAGAGTGGCCCCTAACTGATAGCCAGTAAAGAAATGAAGACTTTAGTCCTACAATCACAAGGAGCCACATACTACCAACAATAAGAATGAGCTTGGTAAAGGCTTTTCTCCCACATCCTCCATATAAGAACTCAGCCTGGAAGACACCTTGATTTCAGGTCATACTTTGCTGGACTCCTGATTTATGGAAACTGTGAGATTATAATGACTTTGTATTTTCTTAAGTTGCTAAGTTTGTGGTAATTTATTATACAGCAATATAAGACTAATACAGAGTATACAGTCGTGAAATTTCTTAGAATACATATTTAAAAGCATACCATCTAATAAAAGAGATATGGCAGACATCTATCAGATTAATTGAAATAACATGGTTGCAATTGTTCTATTATGTAGAACATATAGCATTCTATACTGGTGATGTTTATCAGGAGAATGACTAGATAGCTCTGTTTGCATCGGTTTGGGAAAAGCTTGTCTGAGAGACTAGGCTGAAGTGATGATTTTTCAGTAATATTACTTTAAAAGTTAGTTCACAGAATTTAATTTGGCCACATATGTATTCTCAAATCTCTGAAATTATTATTATCTTTCTTCCTGAGCAAAATTCTTCTGTTCTAATTGTTCTCCGTTGATCCTCCAGATCTACTCTCTACCCTTTGTCCTGCTCTGTGCCTTGGGAGGCTGATCTCAGATAACTATCTCCTTGGATTCTTTGCTCTATGATTTCTATAGGATTCAATTGGAGTCAATAACAAGGGATTAGAAGGTGTAGGGAGAATGAAGACAAGGCATTTCTGCACTTCTGTTTCCCTGCTTTACTCTCACTTTTCTGCAGCAGCTGTGTCCCTCTATCATTATGTCTCCCACTAGTTCCTCCTTCCTACATAGCTCCAGCTCTCAGTGGGTTCTGATAAAACTTTTTTTTCCTGTAACCTAGAGGTGGTACTAGTTTTCAGCTATTATTAGTGTTGGAATGCCTCACCATTTGTTGGTTGTTCTCTTAACTCTGGGTTATGAACTGAGAGTTTGTGTCCCCCGCAAATTAATATGTTGAAGCTCTAACCTCCAATGTGATATTTAGAGATGAGGCCTTTGAGAAGTGATTAGGTTTAGGTTAGGTCATGAATGTGGGACACTCATGTTGAGATTAATGTCATTATAAGAATCCACATGCACTCACTGAGGAAAGGTCATGTGAGCACACAGAGAGATGGCAGCTGCCTGTAAGTCAAGAGAAGGTCTCAGAATGAAACCTACTTGTAGGCTCCTTGATCATGCAAACCTAATTGCAGCCTCCAGAAGTGTGAGAAATAAATTTCTGTTGTTTAAGCCATTTGGTCTATGGTATTTTGTTATATCAGTCTGAGCTGACAAAGAAACCCTGCCCACACCTTTATAAGTAGTACTCTTATTAAAGGATGTTTATGTAAATCATCTGAATAAATTCTGCACCCTACCAGGATTCTAAGCAGAGCACCATCCTGATCAGCTAGCAACTAATTTTCCCTTTTCAAAAATTGTATCTGGCTCTTCTCTGAAGGTTATAAGTTAAAATACATCAAGATACTAAATTTTGATTTTCAATGCTGTGTTCTCAGGTAGGACCAGCAAGGGGTGGATGAAGACTGATGTTTATATGTTTGAGTTGGCAGTGCTACTCTTCAAGACTGCTTATTTTTTTTTATTTTTTGTACGCTATAATGTAGGAATGCTTATTCCTAACTCTGAAGGTTTCTCCCATGTAGAAGGAGTTTTACTAGCTAAATCACTCCTGGCTTCTCTTTGGCTCCTCACTAATGCCTTTACTGGATACATTTAATCAGTAAATTTGGAAATAATAAAAAGTAAACTGAACGAGATCCACTCAGCTTCTACTTTCCTATAGGCAGTTTGCCTTCCAGCAAATTTGATGCATTTCTCTCTGTTCTCATGTGGGGGCACTTCTCTCAGTGGTTTGCTGATAGGATTTGGAGGGGTGAAATAAAGTTACTGATTGTGAAATTCAATATTAGAAAGCTGTTTTGCTTTTAAGCTAAGCTATATTCTCTAAATTAGCTTTTTAAAAAAATTAAGGTGGTGAAAAAAGGATATTTGTTTGGACCACCTACCCATGGACCCTGCCATTCCCTTTGCCTGATCACTGCTACCAGATTGAGTTTCCTGGACCAAATGATTTTTCACCAGACTGAACTTCCTGGACCAAAAAAAATTTTCATATTTCTATTTTTGTCTTATAAGTTCCTTTCAAAATGGCCAGATATGTCTATTTGAGGAGATTTATATGCAGATAACTGCAAGAGGAAACTTCTTATATGCATTTAAAGCAACTATTTCATATAAAATATTTTTTTAAATAACAAAGATGTGATATTTAGTTAAACTTAAAGCAATGAACTACTAAATCAAGAAGTAAAGAAATGCAAAGATATAAGCATGGCTAGGTAGCTTTTATTCTAAACTTTATCACAATGAAATTTTTTTAATGGTAATAGGCAGCAATTTCACAACAGGAAGTTAAAGACTCAGCAGATTGCAGAAAAAAAATTGTAAGAAGTATTGAGAAAAGAGACCCTTCTTCAGGACAATTTTCAGATACTTAGTAATTGCTTTAATTTATTTTTAGGGTGTAATTTTGGGGAAACCTCGAGGGCAGGTAAGTTTTATGTTTTACTTTTTAACTCCCAGGAATCAATTTTCTTGCTTACTCTTTTTTTTTTCTTCCCAAATATGTTTATTTTAATTTTTCAGTGTTACAAGATTGATTGTTCATGGACCACACCCAGTGCTCCTGCTTACTCTTAACAATCTCATCTTGTAGAAGAATGAAATTTTATGAAGTCATCACTTGCTTCTTGTAGGCTGGTGACATTTTCCTGCACCTCTACAGGCATTCTGATTTTTGACACTCTGAACACTCCTGACCTAGTTAGTTATAACTTTCTCCGGTGTCTAATTTTCTATAATGTTCTCTTTCAACTTTTGACCCTGTTTGGGTATGGTGAGGCTCACATTAAGTACAGTTTGAAAATCACAGTGTAGCAGTCAGATATTTTTGTTACTACTCATCCCATCAGTCTATTGCTGTAGGCTTTTTTCCCCCTGTAATGTGGATCATCAGAAGTCTGTGCCATATTATATATCGTTTTGAACTGCAGAACTGAAAATGTATCATTATGTACTGAAATTCTTGGACTCTTCTGAAACCTATTCCATTTCATCTCACACCTGCATTTATTATACAGTAATGTAATTACATACATCATTCCTATGGGGGATTTGAAATGTTGTCTTTAAGTGCCTGGAAGCAGTGGACATTTTCACCAGGTTTCAAAAATAGCTGAAATTATCAGCATCTGAACATTGTATACCAATTTAAGGCATAGATTCTATGCCTAAATAAGACTAAGAGTTTATAGGAAGGACAACCAAAAACTGAACTTTTGTTATAATGCCTGTAGTAGAGTGTTTGTGTGGCTTACTACAATTTTTATTAGAGCATTGCCTATGTCCTTAGAGATGTATATGATTTAGAACCACTTTTATTCTGCCATCCTGTCTAATAATCTAAAGAACATCTGACAATTACAGAAGGATTTGCATCCCAAAGGGTTTTACAAACTACACATGTACAGGAATTATTTCCAACAACACTGAAAGGCATCTTGCTCTGGGGAATAAGTCTAGAGAATTTTTCATTACCACAACTTGCCAGACCTTTGAGTTTATGACTCATTTTAAAGGCAAAAGCAACATATACTTTAATTTTGCAACAATTTGACTATATTCTGCAGTAAAGTGAAGGTCACATGTTCAAACTGCATAGCAGCACATAGAAGATATTTTTGGAGATGATATATGAGCTTTTTCTTCGTTTAAGAGAGTTTTGTGTAAACCTTAGGATAGATAGAGCAAGATGTGTACCTTCTCTGAGCATTTGCTTCATTAGACCATATTTCTATGTGAACTTTTCCTTTCCTGAAGTCCAGTCCAATTTTGGGTATCAGATAATATGGTAATCACTATAGATCATGTTCCAGCTTTACTACCAATTGCCTTTTAAATTTTGGCCTAAACCCTCACTCCATTTTCTTACATTTCAACTCAGTTGTATATACAAAAATCTTAGAATTAGGAGAGATGTTAGTAACACAGCTATCATTTATTAAGTAACTTCCATTAGTTAAGGTAACACTAGCTACCTTAATAAATAAATTTAAGAATTCCAGTGGCTTCATACAATAGAATTTATTGCTCTTATGATGTTCAGTAGGTGAAGGAAATGGGGTTCTTCTGATCTACTAATTTAAAAACCCAGACTGTTGGAGACTCTGCAATCTTCAACAATAGGCATTGCCTTCCATCTGGCAGAGAGAGGAATAGTGGAGGATTTTGCAAATGGTTTTTATAGGCCAGTTATAGAATTGGCACACAACACGTCCACCTACATTACAATGGCCACAACTCTATAAAATTACTACCCTTAAATGTAATTGAGGCTACAGCAGCTGGGTGGCTCAGTCGGTTAAGCATCCAACCCTTGATTTTAGCTCATATCATGATCTCAGGGTTGCGAGACTGAGCCCTATTTAGGACTGTGTACTGAGCATGGAGCTTGCATAGGATTCTCTCTCCCTCTCCCTCTGTTCCTCCCTCTCCCTCTTTAAATAATATTGTAATTGCGGCTGAGGAATGTTAACTGTGTATCTAGGAAGATAGGGAAATGAGTTTGGTAAATAGATATCCTATCTCTGCCTACCTAATATATGGCATGCTTATGCTGAGTAGTGATTTTATTTACATTATATTTAATTTCCACAAAACTGTATGCAGAATTGGTTTTGTTATACACATTTAATAATGGAGAAAATTATAGTTTAAACTGGTAATGTAATTGATTTAGATTAATTTAGCTTGTAAATGTCAGAACTGGGATTTTCACCCAGGTTTGATTGTAAATCAGGTACAAGTTACCGTCACTCAGATTTAAAAAAAAAAAAAATCTAAGCCTATTATCACCTTCAAAAACCTTCAAGATGAAAGCCTTATAACTGTAGTTGATAGCCCATTCCAGTGTATATTCATGTGAAAATTAAATTGTTGCTCTTTATGTCTTATATAAAGATGTTGGAATTATTTATTTTAGGATATTTGGGAAAACTCAGAAGAAATATCTCATAATACTACTACTCAGTAATAACTACTGTTAGCTTGGATAATATTTCTGGATATTTAAATAACTTGTTCTATAAAATCAAATCCTACTATAAATATTTCATTTAAACATGCTTATTTTTGTAAGCTAAAGAGTCTACCATAAAAAAGCCTCCATTTCATTAGTCTTTCAAAGTATTAATTTTTATTAATAATGACTACAAAATATTTTGCACACCAATGTTTAGAGCAGCAATGTCCACAATAGCCAAAATATTGAAAGAGCCCAATGTCCATTGACTGATAAATGAATAAAGAAGATACAGTACACACACATACACACAGTGGAATATTACTCAGCCATCAAAAAGAATGAAATCTTGTCATTTGCAATGGCATGGATGGAACTACAGTGTAATATGCTAAGTGAAACAAGTCACTCAGAAAAAGGCAAATACTATAGGATTTCACTAATATGTGTAATTTAAGAAACAAAACAGATGAACATAGGGGAAAGAAAGAAACACAAAATAGGTTAAAAACAGAGGGAAGCAAACCATAGAGACTCTTAATTGTAGGGAAAAAACTGAAAGTTGCTAGAGGAAAGGTGGGTGGAGGATGAGGTAAATGGGTGATGAGCATTAAGGAGGACATTTGTTGTAATGAGCACTGGGTGTTATATGCAAGTTTTGAATCACTAAGTTCTACCCCTGAAACAAAGCTACACTATCTGTTAACCAAGTAGAATGTAAATAAAATCTTGAATGAAAAAAAAAAAACACATTTGGCTCTTAGCCTGTACCATACTCAATAACTTCTGAATCTTTCTATTTTATCCAACATTTTGAAGTATTTTTAAGTTTTTATTTTAATTCCGGTTAGTTAACATACAGTGTTATATTAGTTTCAGGTGTACAATATAGTAATTCAACACTTCCGTACATCACCCTGTACTCATGATAAATGCACTCCTTAATTCTCATCACCTATTTAATCCAACTTCTTAACCCCCTCCCCTCTGGTAACCATCAGTTTGTTCTCTATAATTAAGAGTTTGTTTCTTGATTTACCTCTCAGTTTCTTATTTTTCCCTTTGCTTGTTTGTCATGTTCTTTAAATTCCACATGAGTGAAATCATAGGTATTTGTTTTTCTCTGACTGACTTACTTTGTGTGGCATTATACTCTCTAACTGCAAATGGCCGTATTTCATTCTTTTTGATGGTTAAATAATATTCCATTGAATATATAAACCACATCTTCTTTATCCATTCATCAATTGATGGATACTTGGGCTGCTTCCATATCTTGGCTGTTATAAATAATGCTGCTATAAACATAGGGGTATGTGTATCCCTGTGAATTACTCTTCCTGTATTCTTTGGGTGAATGCCCAGTAATGTGATTGCTGGATCATAAGGTAGTTCCATTTTTAACTTTTTGAGGAACACCCATACTTTTCTGCACAATGAAGGAAGCCATCAATAAAATTAAAATTAAAAGGCGGTATATGGAATGGGTAGTTGCAAATGACATATCTGATAAAGGATTACTATCCAAAACATTTACAGAGTAATAAAACTGAAGACCTAAAAAACAAATAATCCAATTAAAAAATGTACAGAAGACATGAATAGTCATTGGTCCAAAGAAGACATCCAAATGGCCAAGAGACACATGAAAAGATGCTCATAATCACTTATCATCAGGAAAATGCAAATCAAATTCACAATTCAATATTACTTCACACCTGTCAGAATGCTAAAATAAACAACAGAAGAAACAACAGGAATTGGTGAAAACATGCTGAAAAAAGAACATTCATGCATTATTGGGAATGCAAACAGGTGAAGCCATTGTGGAAAACAAAATGGAGGTTCCTCAAAAAGTGGAAATTTTTTAAAAGAAAAAGATGTTGCTATGATAAAGAAACAAGGTGGTGGGTATTGAGAAGGGCATGTATTGCATGGAGCACTGGGTGTGGTGCATGAACAATCAATCTTGTAACACTGAAATATAAAATAAAAATAAATATATTTGGGAGAAAAAAAAAAGAAACAAGAGCTTTGAATGACACATTGGACCAGATGGACTTCATAGATATATGCAGAACATTCAACCCTAAAACAGCAGAAAACTCATTCTTCTAGAGCGCCCATGGAAATTTCTCCAGAACAGACCACATACTGGGCCACAATCAGGTCTCAACTGATACCAAAAGCTAGAGATGATTCCCTGCATTTTCACAGACCACAATGCTTTAAAACTGGAACTCAACCACAAGAAAAAGGTTGGAAGGAATTCAAACAATTGGAGGCTAAAGACCGACCTGCTCAAGAATGCTGGGATCAAGTAGGAAATCAAAGATGAATTTAATAATTCATGGAGACCAATGAGAATGAAGACACATCGATACAAAATCTATGGGATACGGCAAAGTGGTCCTAATGGGGAAATACACAGCAATCCAAACCTCACTCAAAAACATTGAAAAATCCCAAATACACCAACTCTCTTTACACTTTAAAGAACTGAAAAA
>CM052801.1:61909446-61955892 GCA_028533885.1 Nasua narica | reverse complement strand
GTGAGACCATAAGATAATTGACTCTCTCCGCTTGACTTATTTCACTCCGCATAATCTCTTCTAGTCCCATCCATGTTGATGCAAAAGTTGGATATTCATCCTTTCTGATGGAGGCATAATATTCCATTGTATAGATGTACCACTTCTTCCTTATCCACTCATCTGTTGAAGGGCATTTTGGTTCTTTCCACAGTTTGGCAATTGTGGCCATTGCGGCTATGAACATTGGAGTACAGGTGGCCCTTCTTTGTACTGCATCTGCTTCTTTGGGGTAAACACCGAGTAGTGCAATTGCAGGGCCATAGAGTAGTTCTATTTTTAATTTCCTGAGGAATCTCCATACTGTTTTCCAAAGTGGCTGCACCAACTTGCATTCCCACCAACAGTTCCTCCACTGTTGAAAGGGTTTCCCTTTCTCCACATCCTCTCCAGAATTTGTTTTTAACTGTCTTGTTGATTTTGACCATTCTAACTGGTATAAGGTGGTATCTCAGTGTGGTTTTGATTTGAATCTCCCTGATGGCTAATGATGATGAACATTTTTTCCTGTGTCTGTTATCCATTTGTATGTCTTCTTTGGAGAAGTGTCTGTTCATGTCTTCTGCCCATTTTTTGATGTGATTATCTGTTTTGTGAGTGTTGAGTTTGAGGAATTCTTTATAGATCTTAGATATCAGCCCTTTGTAGTGTCATTTGCGAATATCTTCTCCCATTCTGTGGGTTGCCTGTTTGTTTTGTTGACTGTTTCTTTTGCAAAATCAATGCACAGAAATTAGCTGCTTTCTTATACACCAACAATGAAAATATGTAAAGGGAAGTTAGAGAATCGATTCCATTTACTGCAGCACCAAGAACGATAAGATGCCCTGGAATAAACCTAACCAAAGAGGTAAAGAATCTTTACCGAGGAACTACAGAATCGAGGAACTACAGAACACTCATGAAACAAATTGAAGAAGACACAAAAAGGTGGAAAAGCATTCCATGCTCATGGATTGGAAGAATAAACATTGTTAAATGCCAAATTGCCCAGAGCAATCTAGACTTTCAAAGCCATCCCAATAAAAATTCCAATGGCTTTTTTTCAAAGGTCTGGAACAAACAATCTTAAAATTTGTATGGAACCAGAAAAGACCCCAAATTGCTAAGGAAATGTTGAAAAATAAAAACAAAGCGGTTTTTGATTTGTTTACTGTCTTGTTATTTTTGGCCATTCTATGCCCATTCAAATCACGTTGCCTGATTTCAAGCCTTACTATAAAGCGGTGATCACCAAGACAGGATAGTACTGGCACAAAAACAGATACATAGACCAGTGGAACAGAGCATAGAGTCCAGATATGAACCTGCAACTCTATGGTCAAATCATCTTTGATGAAGCTGGAGAAAATATCCAGTGGGAAACAGACAGTCTCTTCAATAAATGGTGCTGGGAAAACTGGACAGCTACATGTAGAAGAATGAAACTTGACCATTCTCTTACACCATACACAAAGATAAACTCAAAAGGGATAAAAGACCTCAACACGAGGCAGGAATCTATCAAAACCCTAGAGAAGAACATAGGCAATAACCTCTTTGACATCAGCCACAGCAACTTCTTTCAGGACATGTCTCCAAAGGCAAAGGAAACAAAAGCGAAAATGAACTTTCGGGACTTCATCAAGATAAAAAGCTCCTGCACAGCGATGTTTGCCCTGTTCTTGACCACTTAGAAGTCCTACTGAAATAATATTGAACTCTGTATTCATTGGATTCTATTCTATTTTATTTTATTAGACGTATTTATTTATTTATTTATTCATTCATTCATTCATTCATTCATTCATTTATCAGAAAGAGATAGAGAGTACAAGCAGGGGCACAGCACGCAGAGGGAGAAGCAGACTGTTTAACAGGTTTTGTGTGTGTGTGTGTGTGTGTAATGTTCTGATTTTCTATATATAATATCATGTTATCTACAAATAGTGACAGTTTTATTTCTTCCTTGCCAATTTCATTTTTTTTTCCTTGCCCAATTGTTTTGACTAGGACTCTCAACATTATATTGAATAAAAGTAGTGAGAATGGACATCCTTGTCTTGTTCTGATATAAGGAAAAATTTTTCAACTTTTCACCTCTGTGGATGGTGGACTTGTTATATAAGGTTTTTATTATATTGAAGTACATTCTATCTACTCACTTTGTTGAGTATTTTTATCATAAGTGAATTTGAATTTTGTCAAATGCTTTTTATAAATCTATTGAAATGATCATATGCTTTTAATCTGATATTTTGTTAGTGTGGTGTATCACATTGATTGATTTACAGATATTGAAGGATTCTTGCACTCATGGTATAAAATACACTTGATCATGCTTTATGATCCTTTTAATACATTGTTGCATTTGTTTTGCCAATATTTTGTTGAAGATTGTTCAATCAATATTCATCAAGTATATTGACCTGTAATTTGCTATTCTTGTGGGTGTGTTTGTTAGCATATTGGGGGAATGTTGGTCTTATAAAGTGAGTTTGGAAGTCTTTCCTCCTCTTCTATTTTTTGAAAAATTTTGATAAAGAGTCATAATTCTTTTTTGAATGTTTGGTAGGATTCACCAGTGAAGTCGTCTGGTCTTGGACTTTTGTTTGTGGGAAGGCTTATGGATAATTTTTTAACCAGTAAGAATCTAATGCCAGTAAACAGGGGGTTAATTCTGAGAGTTGGTACTTCTTTTTCTTTTTAAAACATTTAAATGGGTCATTTATATGCATACAGCTACAAATTACACTTATGTTGCACAACATTTTTCTGGTGTTCTTCATCAATTCATTATTACTAGAGAATTAATTAACTGGGAGCTGTGAAAGGGGAACTTGGTCAAGTTGTATTGTAATTATTTGTTTAAATCTCTGCCCCCTCACCTTGAGTTCTGGGAGATCAGGGGTATCTGTTACTTATTTTCATATTGTCACGCTGCCTGGTTCTGTCAAAGGTACTCACTTAATACATGTGATGAATAAATGAGTGGTTCTGGTAAAGTACTCCCTTTTGTAAACTTGGTTCTATATCACACAGAGTTTCAAATTCTGTGTTTGCCATGCTTCTTCATACTTCCCGTCAGACTGGCCAGGTCTTTGTATCTTGGCTGATATTAATCTGATATCTATAGAGATGTTTCTGGGTATTTTTTTTGATCCATAATTGCTTACATTTCTGCTTTTGCAATGTATCACAAACACATATCAACTACATTACTTAAATCTGGATATTTTTTTTTCGCTACTGCACAAATCCATATAATAAGGAAAGCTAGGTTCACAGTTTCATTCCAATATGAATTGTCTTTGCCAATTCCCTTTAAAAAATGTCTATGTATCTGTGGTGAGATTCAAATCTATAATTCCCCATGATTTTAGGCAGAAAAAAGAAAACAATTCTTTTGGTTGAGTAGTACCCAGAAACCCTATTATTTAAAAGTCCCTTTCTTGGGGTGCCTAGGTGGTTCAGTTGGTAAAGCACCTGCCTTCAGCTCAGGTCATGAACCTAGGGTCCTGGGATCCAGCCCTGCATAGGGATTCTGCCTCTCCCTCCCCCTCTGCCCCTCCCACCCACCGCACCACCTTGCTTATGTGTTTTCTCTCTCAAATAAATAATAAATTTGTCAGAGAGAGAGAGAGAGAGAGAGAGAACAAACAGTGAGAGTGGCAGGCAGCAGGAGGGGAAAGCTTCCTGCTGAGCAAGTAGCCCTATGTGGGACTCAATCCCAGGACCCTGGGATCATGACCTGAGCCAAAGGCAGATGCTTAACTGACTGAGCCACCCAGACATACCAATAAGTAAAATCTTAAAAAAAAAAAAAGCAGTTTTCTTTTGGGGCACCTGGGTGCTCAGTCAATTGAGCTCCAATTCTTGGTTTTGGCTCAAGTCATGATCTTAGGGTCATGGGATCAAGCCCCATGTCTGGCTCTGTGCTCAGTAGGGAGTCTGGTTGAGATTTCTCTTTCTCTCCCTCTACTTCTCTCCTCCTGTCTCTCAAATAAATTATTTTTTTTTAAAAATTCCTTTCTCAGTGAGTGATATCTGCCTCCTACTATGATATATATTCCACAGATACTTCATATATGCCTTTCACTTCTGCTTTCCTGGTTCTTTTCTGTTTCCTTTACCCTTATATGTGGACTTCAGTAGCATCCTTTATATGTACTACTTTTGAAAATTGAGTATACTTCCTAATGATATTTGGAACAAGTCAACTTTTGTATTGTAAGGGCTAAGAATAAAGAAAACTAAACCAAATATTATATAGTTCCCGTGGTACTCTTGGGCAATATATAATTCAACATTTTAAGAAATAGTGGTCATTCTCTTTCGCAAAATGTTGTTTTTTTTCTTACCCAAATGAAAAGTCTGCCTTTTCTTTTTCTTCATGGTTTTCTCTTCCCTCCTTTAGCTTCTTTGGTGACAAGATGCTCATGGGTTTAAGGTAGCGAATTCTTTCTCTAGGTATATGGTTTTCTTTCAAAGAGATTGTAAGAACCCAGTTTCCTAAAGCTACTTCTTATGAGTCTAATTGAATACTTATAAGTATTTACAGAATGATTAATTTCTATTATATTTAGAAAGCAAAGCTGCATTATTCTGAAAAACTACACCTTGATAAATTTCATATGTCTCAGTTTTCTAATGTATTTCATATTTTTTTTAAATGATTCAAATAGCAGAGAAACCAACAAACTAGTTCTACATTCAGGTTTATCTTGTGCCTCCTAAATGATCCTGAATGAAATGCCAAGTTGAAATATCTTTGATAGTTTGCTTCTCTGTAGCTCTGGACATAACAAGAGCAAAGGATGGCACAGTAAAGCCAAATCCAAGCCCTGCAGTTGTCTTCCCTCCCCTCAGTATTTCTCTTTGCCAGTTTGGCAGTTCATCTGTGCTAATCTAATTTATCAGGGGTTGACAGGTGACAAGTGAGTAATAGTAAATATATAGTGCAATTCCTATTAAATTGTATGGTGATTTTTTAAATCAGTTTTTTAACAAAACTTTTTCAGTTCTCACCTTCTATTATTTAAAACAGCACTCATCTTGATTGTCCTTGCTGGTCTCAGGAGATACATCATTTAGAATTCAAGCATATTATTAACAAAAGATGTCATACAAAAATTAAACAATCTCTTACCTTTCAAATCCAGTGAGGAAGGGCTTATTGAAATAATATTTTATGTTTCTATTCCATTCATAGAAGACACCTAAATCTTTCCTAAATATTGAGTTAATATTCTTCTGTGGATGTTACATTACCTACCTATAATTCCAAGGTATATTTATATTGTATATTTACAAGTAAATTACTTTAATTCTTCTCTATGAATGGTATTTAGATTTTTCTGAACATTTAACATAACAACAAACAGGTGTGTAAGTGAAAAAATATGTTTCCTCCACTAAAGATGAACTATGATAAAGATGAAAAGGCCCTTGTGTGGTTGATCATTGTCAATAATGACTTTAAATGTTTCTACAAACACAAAAATAAGGCCTACTTTTTGAGATACAGGCCAATGAAGGCTGGTAGAATATTATTACTGTTCAAATGATATGAAAAGAAAATATGGGAACATAGAATAGAGGTTTGGATCATATATGCACTCAAAAGTTTCTCTTTTAGCTTGTTTTCCAAGAGTGTGTTTAGGCATAAAATTTCATTGATCTATATGTTCTTCGATTAATCACTTCCAGGAAACCATTGCAAAAAACAGTATGTACAATGTGGTATATCTTCATTTCTTAAATTAAAACTAGGATTTATGGAGTAACTAACACTTTGATATCAAAGGAACCCAGGAAAATGATTCTGGACCATCTGGATAGATGAAGATGGAATTTTCTTCTTCTTCTTCTCCTTCTTCTTCTTCTTCTTCTTCTTCTTCTTCTTCTTCTTCTTCTTCTTCTTCTTTTTTTTTGACTATGTATTGCCCAAATCTTCACTGTGTAATGTACTAATTAACATAGTATCTCACCTTCTACTCAGAATCATAGACTGAGAATTCCTTTTCTTGCTACATGGCAGCCAGCTTCTGGATATATAACCTAGGCTGAAATAAATAGATGCTAACATCCCAGACTATGAATCCATACTGAATAACACAAGATTTGAATGATTGTAATTAATTGCTATAAACTGTTATCATGTCTAGCAGTAGTAATGGTAGCTTTTAGAGAAGATGGAGGCCTGCAAGTATTGGTGGCTCTGTCCTGGTTAGATTGTTCTAGCTAAAAGATTATTATTTTGTTCTTTGTTTCTTATCTCTCCAAACCTCATTTGGTTCCTTCTAGTCTTAGAATTATGTTTTTCTAGCCAATGTAATGGAAACCAATATAAGTTTGCAGTGAATTTCTTTTTATTTCTTAAGATAGCTTAAGAGACAATGAGAACAGTGACAGGCACTATATAATGCTACCCAATGTCCCTGCACTAATGATATTTAAAGACTCAAGATCACATCTTCTGGAGATTACAAGAGCCCATCATGCTTTATTTAACACTTAAGAGGAGATTGTTACATTTGGCATAAAAAAGGATTTATAAAATTTATCAGACACAATATTGTTTACATTTCAAGAATGATTTTTTTTTACAGGGTAGACTAGAAAATTGTTCAGTGACGTGTAATGGATATAGTTTGATCTTGAAGGTATGAGCTTTATAAATACATAGGTTTGGGTATTAATTTTGTCCCTACTCTATGCCACCTGTGTGCCCTAGGTAAGTTACTTAAGTTTTCTTATCTGTAAAAGGGAAGTCATAAGAAATGTGAAGATTATGTGATATATTAACAATTACATAGCAACAAGCACAGAACCTAAAACGTAATTTTCATTTAATTATTAATTATTATTGATTTGACCTTGGGAAGATGGCAGAGTAGCAAGACTCTAAGTTCACTCTGTCCCATGTCTACAGGATATAACTAACATCTGAGTAAGTAAACTGGAGAGCAATCTGAAGACCTACAGAACCAACTTAACAGTTATTTGTTCCCCAAGCACTTTTATTTTATTTTTTCAGTGTTACAATTGATTGTTCATGCACCACACCCAGTGCTCCATGCAATACATGCCCTCCTTAATACCCGCCACCAGGCTAACCCAACCCCCCATCCCTGCTCCTCCAAAACCCTCAGTCTGTTGCTCAACTCCACAGTATCTCATGGTTCATCTCCCTCTCTGATTTCCCCCAATTCACCCTTCCTTTCCTTCTCACAATGCCTTCTATGTTTTTTCTTATGCTACACACGTAAGTGAGACCATAAGATAATTGACTTTCTCCACTTGACATATTTCACTCTGCATAATCTCTTCTAGTCCCGTCCATGTTGATACAAAAGTTGGATATTCATCCTTTCTGATGGAGACGTAATATTCCATTGTATAGATGTACCACATCTTCTTTATCCATTCATCTGTTGAAGGGCATTTTGGTTCTTTCCACTGTTTGGCGATTGTGGTCATTGCTGCTATGAGCATTGGGGTACATGTGGCCCTTCCTTGTACTACATCTGCTTCTTTGGGGTAAATACCCAGTAGTGCAATGGCAGAGTCATAGGGTAGCTCTATTTTTAAATTCTTGAAGAAACTCCATATTGTTTTCCAAAGTGGCTGCACCAACTTGCATTCCCACCAACAGTTGAGGAGGGTTCCCCTTTCTCCACATCCTCTCCAGCATTTGTTGTTTACTGTCGTGTTGATTTTGGCCATTCTAACTGGTGTAAGGTGGTATCACAGTGTGGTTTTGATTTGAATCTCCCTGATGGCTAATGATGATGAACATTTTTTCCTGTGTGTGTTAGCCATTTGTATGTCTTCTTTGGAGAAATGTCTGTTCATGTCTTCTGCCCATATTTGGATGTGATTATCTGTTTTGTGAGTGTTGAGTTTGAGGAATTCTTTCTAGATCTTAGATATCAGCCGTTTGTCTATAGTGTCATTTGCGAATATCTTCTCCCATTCTGTGGGTTGCCTGTTTGTTTTGTGGACTGTTTCCTTTGATGTGCAGAAGCTTTTTATCTTGATGAAGTCCCAAAAGTTCATTTTTGCTTTTGTTTCCTTTGCCTTTGGAGACATGTCCTGAAAGAAGTTGCTGTGGCTAATGTCAAAGAGGTTATTGCCTATGTTCTTCTCTAGGGTTTTGATAGATTCCTGCCTCATGTTGAGGTCTTTTATCCCTTTCGAGTTTATCTTTGTGTATGGTGCAAGAGAATGGTCAAGCTTCATTCTTCTACATATAGCTGTCCAGTTTTCCCAGTACCATTTATTGAAGAGACTGTCTTTTTCCCACTGGATATTTTCTCCTGCTTCACCAAAGATGATTTGACTATAGAGTTATGGATCCATATCTGGGCTCTATGCTCTGTTCCACTGGTCTATATGTCTGTTTTTGTGCCAGTACCATGCTGTCTTGGTGATCACTGCTTTGTAGTAAGGCTTGAAATCAGGCAACGTGATGCCTCAGCTTTTTTATTCTTTTTCAACATTTCCTTAGCAATTTGGGGTCTTTTCTGGTTCCATACAAATTTTAAGATTGTTTGTTCCAGACCTTTGAAAAAAAGCCATTGAAATTTTTATCGGGATGGCTTTGAAAGTCTAGATTTCTCTGGGCAATATAGGCATTTAACAATGTTTATTCTTCCAATCCATGAGCATGGAATGCTTTTCCACCTTTTTGTGTCTTCTTCAATTTGTTTCATGAGCGTTCTGTAGTTCCTCGAGTCCAGAACCTTTACCTCTTTGGTTAGGTTTATTCCCAGGTATCTTATGGTTCTTGGTGCTGCAGTAAATGTAATCAATTCTCTAATTTCCCTTTCCATATTTTCATTGTTAGTGTATAGGAAAGCAACCGATTTTGTATCCTGCCATGTTACCCAACTGCTCTATCAGTTCTAGTGGTTTGGGAGTGGAGTCTTTTGACTTTTCCATACAAAGTATCATGTCACCCCTGAAGAGAGAGAGTTTGACTTCTTCATTGCCATTGCGAATACCTTTAATTTCTTTTTGTTGTCTGATTGCTGTCGCTAAGATTTCTAGTACTATGTTGAACAAGAGTGGCGAGAGTGGACATCCTTGTCATGTTCCTGATCTCAAAGGGAAGGCTGTCAGCTTTCCCCCATTGAGAATGATATTTGCTATGGGCTTTTCATAGATTTTATGATGTTGAGGAATGTTTCTTCTATCCTTATACTTTGAAGAGTTTTATTCAGGAACTGATGCTGAATTTTGTCAAATCCTTTTTCTGCATAGATTGAGAGGACCATGTGGTTCTTCTCTCTTCTCTTATTGATTTGTTCTATCACATTGATTGATTTATAAATGTTGAACCACTCTTGCTTCCCAGGGATAAATCCCACCTGGTCATGATGAATAATCTTTTTAATGTTCTGTTGGATCCTATTAGCTAGGATCTTGTTGAGAATCTTGGCATCCATATTCATCAGGGATTTTGGTCTGAAATTCTCCTTTTTGATGGGGTTTTTGCCTAGTTTGGGGATCAGGGTAATGTTGGCTTTATGAGAAGTGTGAATGGGGGGAAAGTGGAGGGAATGTTGAACCATGAGAGACTGTGGACTCTGAGCAACAAACTGAGGGGTTTGGAGGGGAGGAGGTGGGTGGTTGGGCAAGCCTGGTGGTGGGTATTGAAGAGGGCAAATATTGCATGGAGCCCTGGGTGTGGTGCATGGACAATTAATCTTGAAACACTGAAAAAAATAAAATAAAAGTATTTAGGGGAAAAAATGAATGAGTCTGGAAGTTTTCCTTCTGTTTCTATTTTTTGAAACCACTTCAGGAGAAGAGGTATTATTTCTTCCTTGAATGTTTGGTAGAATTCCCCAGGGAATCCGTCAGGCCCTGGACTCTTGTTTTTTTGGGAGGTTTTTGATCACTGCTTCAATGTCATTATGAGATATTGGTCTATTCAGGTTGTCAATTTCTCCCTGTATCAGTCTTGGAAGATTATGGATTTCCAGGAATGCATCCATTTCTTCTAGGTTGTTTAACTTATTAGTGTATAGCTGTTGATAATAATTTTTGATGTTTGTTTCTATTTCCTTGGTGTAGTCGTGATCTCTCCCCTTTCATTCATAATTTTGTTAATTAAGGTCCTCTCTCTTTTCTTTTGGATAAGTTTGGCCACTGGCTTACCAATCTCATTGATTCTTTCAAAAAACCAACTTCTGGATTCATTGATGCCTTCTACTATTTCTTTAGTTTCTAACTCATTGATCTGAGCTCTAATCTTGATTATTCCCCTTTTTGTGCATGGGGTTGTATCAATTTGTTGTTGATTTTTCAGTTCTTTAAGGTGTAAAGAGAGCTGGTGCATTTGGGATTTTTCAATTTTTCTGAGTGAGGCTTGGGTGGATATATATGTCCCCCTTAGTACCACCTTTGCTGTGTCCCAAAGGTTTTGGATCAATGTGTATTCATTCTCATTGGTCTCCATGAATTGTTTAAATTCATCTTTTGTTTCCCGGTTGATTCTAACATTCTTGAGCAGGTTGGTCTTTAGCCAACTTCACAGTTAAATATAGAGAAGCCACATCAGAGAGATTGAGAAGGGCACACACAGTGGTTGGGAACTGCTTGGGAGGGAGGGAGATGCAGGAGAGAACAGGGGGGAAAACCAGGGATCCAACACAAGGAAGATGAATTCTCACAATGTCTGGCTTTGAAAACCAGAGTGGTTGAAGTCTGTGTTTGTATAAGCAGGAGGACTTGAACCTGGAGTTTAAAAGTAATCTGACTCGGCACTGGGCAAGCCAGGAGGGCCAACAATACTTGGGTCCCACCCTAAACAGATAACAGCCCATGGGGAGAAAGCAGAAGCAACAGTTTACACAATGCCTGAGGTAAACAAGAGAAAGTTTACACTGATTTTGGTGTATGTTGAGGGACTACTCTGAGAACAAAGGAGCTGGCATGTGTTATTTTCCTCCCCCCACCTTGGTATAAACACAGGGCCAGCTGGCAGAGGTCCAAACTACCTAATCTGCTAGCAGTCTGTCTCTACCCCCTAGTTTTTCTGAGGACTCACCCACATCAAGCCTGTTGGTCCCAGCTCTGGGCTCAGTGCAAATTTTGGTAGCATCCTACAAACACACATGTGTACCCTGTGCAGATGCCCTGCACACAGATGCTCCTCTGTGCACCACACCCTTGGCCACCCCCAACTCTTCCATGTGCTGTGCACCCACCAGCCACAGTGCTTCAGGAGATTCAGCCTGGGACTAGCAGCTCAGCTTAAGTTTTGCTAACATCATTGTGCCACTCCCACAGAGCCAGTCTGCCTGGGTCCCACTAACACTACAGGAAGAAAGTATAGCCCACAACAGGCAGAATCAGTGAAGATGTCTGGACATAAATAAAAAAGTGACTCAGACACAAAAACAGGATTCAAGGAGACTGCCTTGAATTTCCACTTTCTGGTGAACTGGAACACTGCACTGTAGGACACATAGAACCTCTTGTTCATAAAACTACTACTTTCAAGAACGGAGGACATATCTGACTTTCATAACACACAGAAACACACAGAATGGTAGGTAAAATAGAAAGACAAATGAAAGAACAGAAAAAAAAAATCACAGCAGGAGATATAAGCAAAAGAGAAGTAAAATGCTTCTCTGATAGAAAAAATTATCGATAGAGAATTCAAAGTAATGAGCCTAAAGATACTCACTGGACTTCAGAAAAAGATGGAGGACATCAGTGAGACCCTTGGCAAAGAGATAAAATATAACATATCAGAGATGAGAAAACCAGTAAGTGAAATTAAAAATGTGATACATGGAATAAAATAAGCTACAAGAATCGGAGGAACATATCAGTGACATGGAGGTTAGAGTAATGGAAAGCAACAAGCTGAACAGATGAGAGATAAACAAATACTGAATAATGAGAATACATTTAGAGAACTCAGCAACACAATCAAACATAATAATGTTCATATTGTAGGGATCCCAGAAAAAGAGAGATAAAGAGATGCAGAAAATCTATTTGAAGAAATATGAGCTGAAATTTCCTGAATATGAGGAGAGAAACAGAGATCCATTTTCAAGAAGCACAAAGATCCCAAACAAATTCAACAGAAGGAAGTCCACACCAAGACACATATGTAATTAAAATGGCAAATAAAAAAAATGATAAAAGAAGAATCTTAAAGGTTGCAAGAGAAAAGAAGACAGTTACATACAAAAGAAATTCCATAAGGTAAAGCTGATTTTTCAGCAGAAACTTTTCATGCCAGAAGAAAGTGGCTTGGTATATTCAAAATGCTGAAAGGGAAAAATCTGCAACCAAAAATATTCAATCCAGGAAGGCTGTCATTCAGAATAAAAGGAGAGACAAAGAATTTCCCAGATAAATAGAACTTAAAAGAATTCATTACCACTGAACCAGCCTCACAAAAAAATGTTAAGGGGGATTCTGTGAGTGGAAAGCAAATGCCACAAGTAAGAATAAAAGCAAACAAAACAAGGCAAAACACCCAGGAAGCACAAAAGTGAAAAAAAAAACTACAAGATAGATATACCTGTAAAAATCAGTCAAGAGAATGACCTTTTACAAAAATAAAAGGATGTAAAATATGATACCAAATATCTGAAACATGGAAAAGAAAGGACTAAAGAATGAGTTCAAAATTAAATGATCATCAATTTAATATAGACTGCTATGCCAAAGATGTTATATATAAACCAAATGGTAACTACAAATAAAAAAAAATAATAAATATGCAAAAAATAAAGGGTAAGGAAATCAAGTATATCACTACAGAAAATCAGCAAACCATGAAAGAGAGACAGAGAAGAAAAGATCAGAGGAAAAATACCAAAACAACCACAGAACATGTAACAAAATGACAATAAACACATATCTATCAATAATTAGTTTGAATATAAATGGACTAAATGCTACAATCAAAAGACATAGTGTGACAAAGTAGATTTAAAAAAAAAAGACCCATCTATATACTGCCTACTAAAGACTCATTTCATACCTAAAGATACCTGCAGACTCAAAGTAAGGGCAAATGGATCATTTATCATGTAAACTGATGTCAGAAGAAAGCTGGGGTAGCAATACTTATATTGGCAAAATAAACTTTAAAACAAAGTTTGTAAAAAGAGACAAAGAAGGACTATGTAATAATAAAGGGAATAATCCAACAGAGGCATCTGGGTGGTTCAGTCAGTTAAGTGCTGGACTTTGGCTCAGGTCATGATCTCGGGTTCCTGGCTTGGAACCCTGTGTCAGGGAGGCTCCACTTTCAGCAGAGAGTCTGCATCTCCCTCTCCTTCTCTCTCTGCCCCTCCCCCTGTTCATGTGCGCTCTCTCTCTCTCTCTCTCTCTCTCAAATAAATAATCTGTAAAAGAGCAACTTTGGAGCTAAAATAATATTATTTGAGAAAACCTCCAAGCTTATTCTTCCATCCTCCATCCCTCGAAGTGTTGAAAGTTTTCCAGAGTCTCCTCTGTTTTAAACATTCTTAATCTCTTCATTCACATGTCTATGTCAGAAAAAGCAAGAAGAGAATATTGAGTTACTGCATAATATGAATTTTCTAATAGGACCAACTAGTTTTCACTTTGTAATTTCAAGATCACAGTGCATAGGGCACTAAAAGCTCAATAATGAGAACTCACGTTATTAAAGACAAAACCTTGTACCCTAAGAGCTTTTGCTGTGACTTGTTGTGATGGAGTAGGCAGCAAATCAGCAACAGTTCTGAATTCTAGTATCAACAGACTCAAAATGAAGACATAACAAGAACAGTAGAGAGACAACACAACAGTGAAATCTCAAAGCACTAAATATATTTTCCTTAAATTTCAAAGTTTTTGCCTCAGAACCTATATAGAGTAGTTCTTTCTTTTCGTTTTTGTTTAATGTTAGTCAGTTAACATACAAACCACTGTATGCAATAAAGACTATGATTTGTTTATTGCTACTGATTTTCCACTAGGATCATTTGGAAATTTTGTCCCTGACTCCACTAAAATGATCCTAAAAGAGAGAAGCAATCCAAAGCCAGGGAGTTCAGTCTATGAAGGATTGCCATCAGATTTTATCAGTCCAAATCTCTGGGCTTCAATTTACTTATCTGGTAAATGAAATAAGAGGATTGGATGACAATATTTTTACATCCCTTTCATCTCTAACAGTCTATGATCCTACAAGGGTCTCAATGTTACATTCAAGTTTTGCATCATTTTCTTTTTATAATAAATATAAATAATAATTAAATATTAAAAAAAATCTTTTTCCCCCTACAGTCCTTAAAATAATTTTGTTGCAAACCTGGCAGGGGAAAGCTTTACATTTTAACCTGAGTTTCTTAAAATTTCATTTATTTTGAGATGATGCTATGTGTCCTACTCCACGTAGATAGAAGCTACTCTGATAGAAGCCTCATAGCTTTTTTACTTTTATGTTGCTGAAGCACCAACTTACTGAAGGACCTCATCATATTAGCAATGATGAGACTTATAAACATAAGCGGATATGAGAAAAAAACTTCTTCCCACTTCCTACAACTTAGGTTAAAGGCCAAGAAGGAAAGAGTCTTTGAAATAGTAGACCTTGGCAGTTGAAAGGGAAATCTATTTCTTGAGATTGGTAGAAATAAATTGTAAAGGAAAATGTACTCATTTCTCTGGTGTGAGAAGTGTACATGTGCAGGTGTAAGGCTGCATTGTTTTTTTGGGAAGTATCTTTCAGCATCATTGGCAGAAGTCAGTAGCCTAGAAAATATGTTATCTTCAACCTCCATTACTTTTTTTTATCTACAATTCAATATCCTTAGTATGACTTAAAAGATGTTGGATAATCTGTCCCTTGTCTTCTATCTAGTCTTATTTTGTATCACCCTTTTTTCCTTGCACTCTTCTTTCCTTGCTCCCCCCACATCTTGTAGTCTATGTTGCTGCCAGTCAGAACTCTTTTTACTTATTCCTGCTTAGTGCTGTCTCCAGGCCATTGTACATCCTTGAAACACTTTTTCTCAATTTTTCTTCTGAATGATTCTTTTTTTTGTTCTCAGCATAAATATTTGCTTTTCTCTTGACTTCCTCTAACTAAAACTGGGTGGCTCAGTTGTTAAACATCTGCCTTCAGCTCAGGTCATAATCCCAGGGTACTAAGATCAAGCCCTTGGGCCCCTGGGTGGCGCAGTTGGTTGAGCGACTGCCTTCAGCTCAGGTCGTGATCCCGGAGTCCCGGGATCGAGTCCCACATCGGGCTCCCAGCTCCATGGGGAGTCCGCTTCTCACTCTGACCTCCCTTCTCATGCTCTCTCTCTCTCTCTCTCTCTCCTAATAAATAAATAAATAAATAAATAAAATCTTAAAATGCCAAAAAAAAAAAAAAAGGATCAAGCCCTTGCTCAGGGGGGAGACTGCTTCTCCCTTTCCCTCTGCCTGCCACTGCCCTTGCTTGTGCTCTCTCTCTCTCTCTCTGTCTTCCAGTCAAATAAATAAATAAATAAATTTTTAAAAATAAATTAAATGAAGAAGTTGTGGTGTGTGTGTGTATCATAAAATATTCTCAGTCATCAAAAAAGAATGAAATCTTGCCGTTTGAAATAATGTGAAATAGAGCTACAGCATGTTATGCTATGTGAAATAAGTCAGTCAGAGAAAGTGAAATACCAATTTAAGAAATTAAACAAAGGAACATAGAGGTAAAAAAAAGAGAGGTAAACCATATAACAGACTCTTAGCTACAGAAAACCAACTGAGGGTTGCTGGAGGGGAGGGGTGCAAGGAGATAGGTTGAATTGGTGATAGATATTAAGGAGGCACTTGTGATGAGCACTAGGTATTACATTTAAATGATGAATCACTAAAATTTATTTTTGAAAGTGATATTACACTATATGTTAACTAACTGGAATTTAAATAAAAACTTGAAACTAAAAAAAATTAAAAAATAAAAACAACTGATCAGGAAAAAAAGGAGAGAGAGAGTAATAAATGTATCTATTTTTTTTCCAAGTTAAATGTATCTATTTTGATCATAATTATATTTCCAGGTCAGAGAACATATCAATCACTGTTTTTTGAATGACTGAATAAAAAAGCTTAATGTTTCCTAGGATCTGTTTTAAATCAGTATGGCACTTATTGTTCTTATATATTAAGAGAATATATGTTCTCCCTGCAGGAGTAGTAGACAAGTTCTTAACAGACTAACTTAAAATTCTAAAAAGTTACTTTCTACAAAAATATTATATATGTGGTGGTTACATTTGAGAGTACCATTCACATTTAATTACAGGTACAAAAGAAGACATGTAAACTTTATTTTTAATGATTCTATTTATTTATTTGAGAGAGAGGAGAGAGATCACAATAGACAGAGAAACAGGCAGAGAGAGAGGGGGAAGCAGGCTTCCTGCTGAGCAGAGAGCCTGATGCGGGGCTCAATCCCAGGACCATGAGATCATGACCTGAGCCGAAGGCAGAGGCTTTAACCCACTCAGCTACCCAGGTGCCCCATGTAAACTTTATTTTAACTTTGCCTGGAAACTTGATATGTTTGGCATTATTTCTAGTGAGAATTCATTCCTGAAACTCAGCAAGCAATGTTTTGAAATACTGCCTATCCATAAGTAGGGATTGATTCTAACTAAAGGAGAAAAATTGGAATTTCAAGCATTAGCATTGTTTGACTCCTAATCTTTGACAGAAAATGGATTTGCATGCCTTCAGAAAATATAGTACAAAGATTTGTGTAGTGCACTTATGTTTTCTAGCTATACTTTAATATATATTTCTAAAATATTATAGGTAAAGGAGAAAGTCTGTGATAAAATTGCATTTTTCATAGGAATGATGCAATCCATAGAAAATAGGGAGAACAAAGACAGAGTCCAAGATGGTGAAGGAGTAGGAAACCTTAATTTCATCTGGTCTCAAGAATTCACCCTGATAGCTAACAAATCATTCTGAGCACCTGTGAACTCAACCAAAAATCCAAGAAAAGAATAGCTGCAACTCTGCAAATAGAAAATTTCTGCAGGTAGAATCTAGAAATAAAAATCAGACCAATTTCTTCAAGGTAGGGGGTGTGGAGAAGTGAATCCTAGGGGGATATATAAGGGAAGATAAACCAAGGGAGAAGGGAGCCTCTGTAAGCCAGCTACCAGAAAGAGATATACCAGTAGAGCACAAAATCAGAACTTTTAGAAATCTGCTCTGGGAGGGACATATCTGTCTAAAAGGCACTCAGCTGGCAAGGTAGGGCAGAATGCTAGTGGGAACAGTGTGGTCCCAGAATCCCTGACGTCATAGAAAGAATGGTGGTACCTGAGTGTGGCAGAGTTCCTGGTATCATAGTGGGGAAGCCAGCTGTAATCAGCAAGCCCAGGAGTGGACTCTCAGCTCTGAGTTGCCATAATCCATGACCCACAGCATGGTTGAGTGACGACTCTCTGAGCAGGGGCCTAAAAAGCAGCAGAACCATGGTAAAACCACCCTCCTTCACTTGCGAGGGGTGGCTCTGGTGCATGCTGCAGGATTGGTAGGCCTCTATTTTCATTCTCATCCTCTAAAGTGGCTCAGAAAGACTTCAGGGAACAAAAGCTGCATAGAAAAGTCAAGCAGATTACTTAGACTGGCCTGCTGGCAAGAGGGGTGCAATTCTGCCTAGGGAAGACACTTGAGAATCAACACAACAGGCCCCTCCTCCAGAAGATCAGCAAGAATATCCAGCCAAGAGCATGTTTACCAATCAATGAGAACTGCAAAACTCCCGCGCTATGAAAATATAGAATATAGAATTCATGATTTTTCCACCAACAATTCTTTATTCTTTCAATTTTAATCTTTTTTTCTCTTTCCTTGTTCAAACATTTTTTTATTTTATCAATTCTTTTTTTAACTTGAAATTTTCCTTTTTACATTGAAATTCTATCCTTTCATTATATTTAATCTTCTTTTTGTAAATATGTAAGTTTTTATTTCTTTATAATTTTGGTATGCAGTTTCTTCTAACAGACCAAATTACATCCAGAATATAGTGTATGGCTCTATTCTCTTCACCTGTCTGATAATATTCTCTCTCTATCTTTTAAATTTTTTTCTGCTTTTTTGCTTGTTTTCGTTTTGTTTTGTGTGTGTGTGTTTTGTTTATTTTTATTTTGTTAAAATCTTTAATTTTCATCTTTACAGAAACATTGTATCCTTTAGATGTATTTAATTTTGTTTCATATATACAAATATATATATTTATATATGTACATTTCTCTTTCTGTCAATTTTGAGATGTAGTTCTTCTAACAAACTGACCAAAATACACTCAGGATATAGCGTGTTGCTCTGTTTGTTCACTTGTTTGTGTGTATTCCTCCTTTCTTTTTTCTTTTTCTTTTGTCTTTTAATTTTCACTTTTACAGTTGAATTCTATCCTCTCAATGTATTTAATTTTTTTGTGCACATATGTTATTCTTTCTTGATAATTTTGGAATCTAGTTTTCTAACAGGCAGACCTAAATAAACACAGGATACACTGTATTGCTCTGTTCTGTCAACCTGTCTGATTCTATTCTCTCTTTTTTTTTTAATTTTTAAACTTTTATTTTGTTATTATTATCATTTTGGTTTTGGGTCTCATCTGATTTTTTTAGTATGTATTTCTCTGGGGTTGTCATTGCCATTTTAGTATTTTTTCTCTTGTTAATCTATTCTTAAATGGGCAGAATGGCAAGATGGTAAAACTCATCTCAAAAAAGAGTACAAGAGGCAGTACTGACTGCCGGGGACCTAATAAGTATGGACATAAGTAAGATGTCAGAACCAGAGTTCATAATAACGATTATAAAGGATCACTTGTAGCTGGGCTTGAAAAAGCACAGAAGGCACTAGAGAATTCCATTCTGGAGAAATAAAAGAATGAAAATCTAATCAAGTCAAAACCAAAAAGGCTATTAATGAGATGCAATAAAAAATAGAGACTTTGACTGTTAGGATAAATGAAGCAGTGATATAGAAGACAAAATGATGGAGAATAAAGAAGGTGAGAAAAAGATAAACAGCTACTGGATCATGAGGGGAGAATTTGAGAGATAAATGATACCATAAAGCAAGACAACATTAGAATAATTGGGATCCCTGAAGAAGAGGAAAGAAAGAGAAGGGCAGAGATATATTGGAGAAAATTATAGGGGAGAACTTCCTTAACATGGGGAAGGAAAAAGGCATCCAAGTCCAGGAGGCACAGGAAAGCCCCCTCAAAATCAATAAAATAGCTCAACATCCTGATATATGGTAGTGAAACATGCCAATCTCAGAGACAAAACAGGACAAGAGGTCCATAAACTACAAGAGTAGAAGTATTAGACTGGCAGAAGACCCATCCACAGAGACCTCCCAGGCCAGAAAGGACTGGCCTTATATATTCAGGGTGTTAAATGAGAAAAATATGCAGCCAAGAACATATTATCCAGCTATGATGTCATTCAAAATAGGAGAGAAAAAAGCTTCCAGGATAAACAGAAACTAAAAGGATTTGTGATTGTAAACCAGCCCTACAAGAATTATTAAAAGTGATTTTTTAAGCAAAAAGAGAGCCCAAAAATAACAGACCAGAAAGGAAAAAAAAACAATATACAGAAAGAGTGACTTTATAGGTAATACAATGGTGCTGAATTCATATCTTTCAATAGTTACTCTGAATGTAAATGAGCTAAATTCCCCCCAATCAAAATACAGGGTATCAGACTGGATAAAAAAGCAAGACCCATCCATATGCTGTCTGCAAGAGACTCATTTTAGACCCAATTACACCTCAGATTGAAAGTGAGGGAAAACCATTTATTATGCTAATGGATCTAATGAATCAGAAAAGACACCAATTATCCAATGGAATGTTGAAAAAGAAAACCAAAGCCAGTGGCAACACAATTCTGGACTTCAAACTCAATTATAAAGCTGTAATCTTCAAGACAGCATGGTATTGTCACAAAAACAGATGCATAGATCAATGGAACAGAATAGAGAACTCAGAAATCCACCCTCAACTCTGTGGTCAACTGATCTTTGACAAAGCTTAGGATATCCAATAGAAAAAAAGACAGTCTCTTCAACAAATGGTGTTGGGAAAACTGGACATCCACATGCAGAAGAATGAAAGTGGACCATTTCCTTACACCATACACAAAAATAGACCCAAAATGGATGAAAAACCTAAATGTAGGACAGGAATCCATCAGAATCTGAGAGGAGAACAGAGGCAGCAACCTCTGTGACCTCAGCTGCAGCAAGTTCTTCATAGACACATCTCCAAAGGCATTTTAAACAAAGGCAAAAATAAACTATTAGGACTTCACAAGATTAAAGGCTTTTGCACAGCAAAGGAAACAGTCAACTAAAGCAGAAGACAACTGACAGAATTAGAGAAAATATTTGCAAATGTCTTATCAAAGAAAGAGCTAGTATTCAAAATCTACGCAGAATTTATCAAACTAGACACCCAAATAACTAATTCAGTCAAGAAATGGGCAGAGGACAAAAACAGACATTTCTCCAAAGAAGACATACAAATTGCTAACAAGCATTCTTGCTTTTTGGGATGTTTTTTATTGTTTTATTCAGATTGTCTATTTCTTCCTGCTTCAGTCATGGTAGTTTATAAGTTTCTAGGAAGGCATTCATTTCTTCCACTTTGCTTAACTTGTTGGCATATATTTGCTGGTAATAATCTCTAATAATTGTTTCTATTTCCTTGGTGTTAGTTGTGATCTCTTCCCTTTCATTCATGATTTTATTAATTCGGGTCCTTTCCCTTTTCTTCTGGCTAAGTCTGGCCAGAGGTTTATCGATTCTATGAATTCTGTCAAAGAACCAGCTTCTAGGTTTGTTGATCTGTTATAATGTTTTTCTCATTTCTATTTCATTGATCTCTGTTATAATCTTTATTATTTCTCTTTGCCTTCTAGGTTTAGGCTTTATTTGCTGCTCCTTTAGGTGGTTAGGTGTTAGGTGGAAAGTTAGCATGTACATTTGGGATTTTTCTAATTTTTTTGAGAGAGGCTTGGATAGCTATGTATTTCCCTCTTAGGACTGACCTTGCAGTATCCCATAAGTTTTAGACCCATGTATTTTCATTCTCATTAGTTTCCATGAATTGTTTAAGTTCTTTAATTTTCTGGTTGACCCAATCATTTAGAAGGATACTCTTTAACTTCCAAGTGTTTGAATTCCTTCCAAATTTTTTCTTGTGATTGAGTTCCAGTTTCAAAGCACTGTGGTCTAAAAATATCCAGGGAATAAGCTCAATCTTTTCATATTGATTGAGACCTGATTTTTGACTCGGTATGTGGTCTATTCTGGAGAAAGATCCATGAGAACTCAAGAAGAATGAGTATTCTCTTGTTTTAGGATATAATATTCTGTTTATATCTACAAAGTCCATTTGCTCCAACATGTCCTTCAAAGTTCTTGTTTCATTGTTGGTCTTCTGCTTAGATGAGCTTCCCATTGCTGAGAATGGCATTTTGAGGTCTCCTACTATTAATGTATGATTATCAATATGAATCTTTATTTTGGTTAATAGTTGGCTTATGTAGTTGGCTGCTCAAGTATTAGGGGCATAGATATTTATAATTATTAGATTTTTTGTTGTTGGATAGATCCTGTAAATATGATATAGTGTCCCTCTACATCTCTTACCAAAGTCTTTGGTTTAAGATATAATTTGTCTGATATAAGAATTGTTACTCCAGGTTTTTTTTTTTTTTTTTGAGGTCTGTTGGCATGATAAATGGTTCTCCATTCCCTCTCTTTCAATCTAGAGATGTATTTAGGTTCAAAATGCATCTCATGTAGACAGCATATGGATGGTCCTGTCTTTTTATCCAATCTGAAACCCTGTGCCATTTCATGGGAGCATTTAGGCCGTTCATGTTGAGAGTATATGAATTCAATGCCATCATATTGCCTGTAAAGTCCCTGTTTCTAGAGATTGTCTTTGTAAATTTCTGGTCTATATTAGTCTTGGGATCTTTCTTCTTTTATAGAATCTTCCTTAATATTTATTGCAGGCCAGTTTCGTGGTCACATATTCTTTCAGTTTCTGCTGGTCCTAGAAACTCTTTATTTTTCCATACATTCTGAATGACAGTGTTTCTGGTTAAAGTATTCTTGGCTGCATGGTCTTCTCATTTAGTACCCTGAATATGTCTTGCCAGCTCTTTCTGGTTTTCTAGGTCTCTGTAGATAGGTCTGATGTTATTCTGATGTTCCTCCCTCCATACATAAGAAATCTCTTCCTTCTAGGTCCTTTCAGGATAGCGTCCTTGGCTCTAAGATTTGCAAGTTTCACTATTTTATGCCAAGGTACTGGTCTGTTTTGATTGATCTTGGGAGGGGTCCTCTCTGTCTCTTGGACATAATTGCTTGTTTCCTTCCTCAAATTGGGTAAATTTTCACCTATAATTTTCTCAAATATACCTTATCCTCCTCTCTCTCTCTCCACCCCGAGGATCCCAATAATTCTGACATTGGAACATTTCATAGTGTCATTGATTTCTCTATGTCTGTTCTCATGGGCGTCTAGCAGCCTATCCCTATTCTCCTTGGCTTCCTTCCTTTCTATCAGCTTATCTTCTATATCACTAATTCTTTCTTCTGCCTCATTTACCCTGGTTATTAGAGTATCCAGTTTAGACTGCATCTCATTCATAGCATTTTTAAGTTCGGCCTGATTAGATCTCATTTCTGTCCTTAGAGATTCTTTTTGTTGCTAATGCTTTTCTCGAGCCTAGCTATTGATTTCATAATTGTTATCCTGAATTCTATCACTGACATCTTGCTTATATCCATATTCATTAGTTCTGTCACAGAGGATATTGTCTCTGTTTCTTTTCTTTGCTGGGAGTTTCTCCCCCTAGTCATTCTGTTGAAGGGTGTTTGAGGGAATGTAGGGAGTCCAAAATATCAACCACAATCCAAGAAAAATGAACCTACAAAAAAATCCAAAGTGGTCAAATCTACCACAGATAGGCCATCAAAGCCAGATGATACAAAACAATAAAAAAGAAAGAAAAAAGAGACCAAAAAATGGGAGGCAGGGAGAGAGATTATAACTTCTCAGGGTGGACACAGAAGGGTGATCTGCCTGTTCCTGCTTGATTTTTTGTCTGTGTATTAGAAGACACTGTACCCCAAAATTGCAAGGAAATTAGAACTTACATATATATCAAGACAAAATTGAATAGAGTAAAAACTGGGCTAGTATGAGGTATAAACCTATAAAACATATATGTGAAAAGAAAATGAAAGTTAAGAAGCAACTTAAAAACATAGGTTGGAAAATACAAATCTATTTGAAATGAGAGCAGGTTAAAAAAAAAAAAAGAATAAGAAAAGAAGCTAAAAAAGAAATGTAAAATTTTAGCGTGAAGTATAAGCCAATCATGATGCAACACCTTGAGCTCCTTATATTATTTTTACCTGGACTTGGAGTTTTACAGTCCTGTGTGAAACTTATTCATCTGCTCTTCCAGCCTGTCTTCTGGGGGTGGGGCCCGCTGCACTGCTTTTCAGGTGTCTTTGCCTGGATAGATTTGCCCCACCCCTAGTCAGAGAGATCAACTTAATGTGACCTTAATGTGACCTGTCTTTGTGGCTTTTGTTCCCTGGTGTCTTTCTGCTTCTCTTTAGAGTGTCAGAGCAAACATGGCTATGAGGTAATCTCCTGCTCAGAGCTGCAATGTCTCAGCCCACCCCCTCTACAGATCCTGAAGGTCAATCTGCCTCTACCTCTCCCTGTACCAAACTCTACCAACTCGTGCATCTTCTGAGGGAAAGGCCTGTTGCATTGATTCTCAAATGTCTTTGCCCCAGGTGAAATTGCTCCACCCTTCTCTGGGGCCAGGCTAAGTAATCTGCTCTGGTGTGCTTTATGTGGCTTTTGTTCCCTGAAGGCTTTCCAAACACCTTTATAGGATGATATTGAAAATGGCATCCTCCCACTATCTGGTCTCAGAGCCAAAAGCTCAGGGCCCCACTCCTCTATGAGCCCTCAAAGAAAAGCAGCCAACCACTCCTGTCTTCTTGCTCTCTGTCTTCGCCCATGCTCACCCAGCCTGTGACCCAGCATTTCTATCTCAGGCACATGATCCTATTTGGAGTCTACAAACCCAGCAGGCTCTTGTGTTGCACTTCTGCTCTGCTCCTCCTGGGCAAATAAGGAGGCTTTCCCAAGTTCTGCCACTTGTTGGTCCCATGCTTAAAGAGCAGGGATCCAACTATGTCACAGTTCACAGTTTATGGCAACCCTGAGCTGAGAGCCCACTCCTGGGCTCTCTTTATGGCCTTTTCCCTGCTCCAATACATGGGAGCTATGTTGCACTCAGCCACCCTGGTCTTCCTGTGACCCTGAAGATTCTGAGACCACACTGTCTCAGCAAAGGTTCCATGTCCTGTTTAGCTGCCTGAGTGATGCACTGGAGTAGATTTCTACAAAGTTCTTATTTTGTGCTCCCCTGCCATATCACTTGCCAGTAGTCAGCTGATGGAGGCTCCCCCACCACCATGGTCTATCTTCTTATACATCACCTCAGATTCACTTCTCTCCACCTCCTACCATGTGGAAAATTGTCACCTGTCTATTTGTAGAGTTGCAGCTATTCTTTTCTTTGATCTCCAGTTGAGTTCATACGTGTTCAAAATGGTTTGATAGCTATATAGCTGAATTCCTGGGACCAAACAAAATTAAGGTCTACTACTCCTCAGCCATCATGGATTCCTTTCTGTTTGACAATAATTTTAAATTTTAAGAGAGAATTTGCATCTTAATAGAATTCATTAGATTGAAAGTTACTCAAATTTCATCTATTTCCCACCTGAGTGTCCTATGGGGGTGGAAAAAAGGAAGCTCTTTTAAGTGTTTGAACTATATTTGCAGTCCTTTATCAGATCTACTGATTTTGAGTAGTGAACAAATTGGTCTGGGCTAAAAGTAAATGGAGATACAAAATAACAAAGGTAGAAAGCTATTTCAGAATGCTGCTTCAGGATGCAGTAGACCAGGAGTAAAAGAAAAGCATCTCTTGTACATACATAGAAGAAGAATGCTACAGTGCATTTTTTGAGGATTTGCGATGACCTTCTTGAGAACTTTATTTTTCCCTACACCTAAATAATTTTTTTAATCACACAAGTAAAACCTGAATATATTTTTTTGGAAAATTTCTGGCAGCATAGGTATATTTAGAATAAATCATTAAAGATATCCTTTGCTGACCTTTTTGTCAGTTTTGCTCCCCTTTTCTTGTAGGTAGCCACTGTTTATTATTTGAGGTTAGTATCATTCCTGTCCTTTTCCTATGTATTTTCAAAATATATGTTCATGTGTATTTATGTGTTCATATATGTTTGTATATATAAACTCTGTGACTTTCTTTTCTTTTGAAACTATGCCTGAACACATTACAATTATGGATATTTATTAACATAAAAGATATATTCCATATAATAAATGATATAACAAAATTTAATGATGTTGAAATTACATAATTGAACTTTATCAGGAAGCACTATGTACTCAGTACCATGCTAGGATTATATGTGAGGAGATTAATATAGATTGAAATATGAAGCTTTGTGAAAGTGAGGTTTGGCTAGGACCTTGAAGTATTGTCAACTATAAGAAAGTGGAGGTTAAGAGTCATGACATTTCAGTTGAAGGTGGCAGCATAAAAAAAAAACACAAGAATAAAGGTGTTGAGTAAGAAGAGAATATATAACTAAGCAGAAAAAGGAGAGATAGGGTTGGACAGGATAATAAGACAAAGCTGTCTGGTATTGATGCAGAAGTCAATGTGGGGCATGTTTATGCTTGCAGATACATTAGGAAATGCATCCTGATGGTACTAAATAAATTTGACTGCACATTTGGAATCCTTGCTCCTAAGGAAATAATGATGTGGCAGCTGCTATAATTCATAGATGGGTTTTGGGACACTTAAGGGTAGCATAGTGGGAATGGAGAGGGGGAAATTAATCTGAGGCATTTTAAGAGGAATAAATTAAATTATTTAGTTACAAGTCTGATAGAGGGATTAAGAAAAAAGAATGACTCAAAGATAAACCTAGAGTTTTAAGTTTCAAAATGATCATCATCTTAGAAATCAAAAAGCAGAAAAGTAGTCTGGCATGAGCAAGAATGGGAGGAGTGGAGAGGGAATTTGATTTACATAATGAAGAATGCCTAAAATGTTTATTCTAAGCAGAAAATGCTTACTAAAAAAGTTTACTTTTTAAAATACATAAAAAATTATCTTAATCATCTGTCTTACTGTCCCCTAGACACCTACACCAAAATATTAAAGAGTTCCACATTTAATGACAAGACAGTGTTTGGAATTACAAAGAACTGTGTCATGAAAGGTTTTGAAATCCTATTATCATTCCAGTTATTCATCTATACCTTGATAGGCTTTTTACAGACTTTAATAAGTTAGGGGCCCCAAAAGAGTGTCCTAAGTCACTGTATCTCAAGTTTGTATCTAGGCTAGGGACACCTTTCATTATAGCACATTAAGGAACAGCACAGGTAACTGGCAACTTCTCAGTCAGATAGCATAATGCCTGGCTAACAGGGAAGAAGATCTCCATAGAGAGATTTCCATTATATTGTGAGATTTGAAGAGAGCCCTTCAGACTCAGGCCTCTGGGGATATTCCATCCTGGAATGGATGAGATAAGAAACGATGAAAGAATTGTTTATTGTTTTTATCCTCCCATCCCTAGAGGTCCCCCCAAAATGTTCTATCAGACAAGAAACATAAACATTGAATGGGGATCTTTAGTTAAAATCCAAAGGTGTGCCAGACATAACCATTTTCAAATTCAAGTGTTACATCTGCTGTAAAATAAGGCAATTTGTCACTGAATTGAAGTGAAGTGCTTCTGACCTTTTGAACAGATAAGACACACAAGCCCAATCTTACCCACCCCCACTTACTTTCAAAATACTGTGATCCGTGTCTAGAATATTGTTTTGGAAAAATGGCATTCAGACTTTTGAGCAAAGCACAAAGCAGATCTCCACAGTAACAAGAATGACCTAACCAAAACACAAAACCAAACTATTTCAGTGTTCCAATTTTGGTAATGTTAACAAGATATGAACTCTGAACTGCTGGTGGCTGAGTTATAGTGCTAGGCAACCTTGCTTTTTATATATGAGATTGGCTCTTTGGGGTTAATTTTGCATTTTGCTTAAATCCTTCATTTTGAGCAAGTAGAAGGTTAGGTCTGCTTAATCTGAAATTGATAGGTCGGTGAGATAGTTACAGGTGTACACGTTGTTTGGTATTCTTTTGTACCAATCCACATAGGTATACAACTACATTGTTACAACTAAAAAATGACAACATGAAATATAGTAGCCATTTTTCTCTCAAGAAGAGGAGCTTATAAATTTACTTGGTCAAGTATCTTCTACTTCAGCAATACATCAAACTGTTCAGTACCATCAGTCTGAATCAATTAGAAATTGCTCACAAAGTAACTTACATTGAAAAGCTTTGATTTGTTACCACAGTTTGTTACATTTCTCTTCAATTTTAAAAGTATGAAAGCAAAAAGGTAATAAGGTGACAGTGACAGTGAAATGTAACTTTTATTGAGATTGATGAGAACATATTCACTATAATATTTGCTTTTAATAATTTAATTTTTCGAACACTGCAGAGAAAGCCATAAATATTTGATTATGAAGCTTCTACAATTTATATAACTTTGTTTTTAACTGGTTCCTTATCTTTCAAATATACTTATACTAATTTTTATAATAATCCCATTGAAAATATAGCTTTAGCTCTTAAATTAAATTACTTAATTATACCCCTGCATTTGATTAACACATGCCTTATTAGTAAATAAGCATATACCAAGCACTTGTGGAAATAAATGAGGAATGACAGCTCCCTTTTGCAAGATCTAAGTGAATTATTGAGGGCTGGACTCTAATGTTTATCTTCACAGAAGTTTTTGGAAAGTTTCACTAGCAGCATTCAGGTACAGCTGTGATCATTTGAAAAATAATATCTGAGTTATTTAAAAGAAGTAATGGTTGAAGGTGGAAATGAAAAAATTCCCATATTTAGTGAATTTCATTATGAATGTCACTAAATTAATATGTATAGGTTTAATTGTATTTCTTAAATGTCAAAATATCTGTAAAGAGCACAGACTCATCTAAAAGTGAATAGGATGTTGGTACTTAAATGCAAAATTTAAGAACTAATTTTTAAAATATATAGAACAATGGCTGTACATTTTATTTTATTTTATTTTAAATTAAGGATTTTATTTATTTATTTATTTATTTATTTATTTATTTATTTGAGAGAGAGATAGCAAGAAAGAGAGCATGAGCAGGAGGGAGAGAAAGAAGCAGGCTCCCTGCTGATCAGGGAACCCACTGTGGCACTCAATCCCAGCACCTTGGGATCATGACATGAGCTGAAGGCAGCCACTTAACCAACTGAGCCCACCTAGGGTCCCTTATTTTATCTTCAAAGACTTATTTATTTTAGAGAGAGAGAAAGCATGAGTGGGAAGGACAGAGGAAGAAGGAGAGAGAATCTTAATTGGACTCCATGCAGAATGGGGAGCTTGAAGCAGGGCTCAATCTCACATCCTTGAGATCATGGACTGCACTGAAACCAAGAGTCAGAAGCTTAAGCAACTGCACCTCCCAGGTGTCTTGTAGCTGTACATTTTTTATTTATTTTATTTTATTTTACTAAGATTTATGTGTTTATTCAAGAGAGAAAGAGCACACAGATGGGGAGAGGAACAGAAGGAGATAATCACCAAGAAGACTTCCTGCTGGATTCAGAACCCCACCAAGGGGCTCTAGCCCACCACCCATGAGATCACAACCCAAGCTGAAACAAAGAATCTGATGTTCAACCCACTGAGCCACCCAGGTGCCCGAAGGCTGTACATTTTAAATCATACCTCTCTTATAGTAACAAAGAGATTTTGGTCGCATTTGTAATTGATTCTGAAAATGTTAATATCAAAATTTTACGTGTTCACAAAATATGACTCCAACGAGGCACTAAACAAACTTACTGGTCATTTTTGCCTCATTAGGGTCTTATATAAATCCCTCTGTAGGACTTCTTCGGAATGCTTTTTTTGCTTTAGTGTGGAAGCCTGGAGAATGAAAAGATTCTCATGATATTTTTGCAGGCCACAGATACTGTATATGATTCTTGTTTCCAATTGGTGGTTTTTATCTGGGCATTGAATTGGACAATCCACTTGGAAAGTAACTTAGTATTTAGCCATAATTACTTTTGCTGATGGTTACTAATATACATAAATAGATTTTACTATTTTCACTATGTTTCTTATTTTTACTATAAAATTCAAAGATTCAAGATATTACTGGAAGACTTATTAGCAAAATAAAGTCGTGTACAACAAGGCCTGTGTATTTCTTGACTGTTTTTAAAATACTTAAAATATTTTAAAGATTTTATTTTTTTATTTTATTTTGACACAGAAAGAGAGATCACAAGTAGACAGAGAGGCAGGCAGAGAGAGAGGGGGAAGCAGGCTCCCCACTGAGCAGAGAGCCCAATGTGGAGCTCGATCCCAGGACCCTGAGATTATGACCTGAGCCAAAGGCAGAAGCTTTAACCCACTGAGCCACCCAGGCGCCCCTACTTAAAATATTTTAAAGATCCAAACCCAGCTAAAGTATATTTGAACCATGTGTTTTCTTCAAGTAAAAGGATAATATCTTTGAGAGTTCTTGGCAAACAAAGAAATATCAGTGATGTCATGATGGGTGAAATGTGTCCTAATTTTCAAAAGAAAGCAAGCAGATTTCATGTTCATTACCAAATTTTAGAATTAATTTATTAAGCAGAGAGCAGTGGTTACTAGAACCAATCTGGAGTGACTTAGGAACTACATGCCCAACTTACACAATTTCCCTTTAAAAAAAATATTTGATCATAGTAATAAGAATACTTAACATGAGCTCTATACTCTCAAATTTTTAAGTGCACAAAACAATCTTATTGACTATAGGTAAAATATTGGACAGTGGATCTCTAAAACTTACTCATCTTGCCTAATGCTATTGTATTTCCATTAATAACTCCCCATATCTCCCTCCTTATAGCCCCTGACTGCCACCAGCACATGTAGATTCTATGAATTTGGCTATATTATATGACTCTTATAAGTTAAATCATGCAGTATTTGTCTTTCTGTGACTGGTTTATTTTACTTAGCATAATGACCTCAAGCTTCATCCATGTTGTTGCATATTGAATAATTTCCTTCTTTATTAGGCCAAATAATATTCCATTGTACATATATACCACATTTTCCTTATCCATTCATCTGTTGGTTTACATTTAAGTTGTTTCCTCCTCTTGGCTATTGTGAATAGTGCTAAATAAACATAACAGTGATAAATCCGGATTTTAATTATTTTTGAAAACTATTCAGAAGTGTGATTGATGGATCATATTGTAGTTCTAGTTGTAATTGTCTGAGTAAACTCTATGACAGTTTTCATAGTAGCTAAGCCATTTTACATTCCCAACAACAGTGTATCAGAATTCCAGTTTCTCCACATTCTTGCCAACACTTATTGTCTTTTGTTTATTTTGACAATTCGCCATCCTGACAGGCATCAAGTTTTACTGATGATTCCTGATGTTCAGCATTATTTTAGATACTCATTGGCATTTATAGATCTTCTTTGAAGAAATGTCTATTCAACTTTATAGCTCATTTTTTATTTAATTTTTTTCTTAGGTGATTTTTAAAAACTGTACTATTTGTTTTGTTTGTTTGCTGTTGTGTTATATGAGTTCCTTACTTATTTTGCTATGAATCTCTTATTAGATATATGGTGTACAAATATTTTCTCCCATTCTGTAGGTTACCTTTTATTCTGTTGCTTGTTTCCCTTGCTGTTCTAAAGTTTTTTAGTTTGATGTAGTTCCTTTTGTCTATTTTTTCCTGTGTTTTTGTGTTCTATTCATGAAATTATTGTCAAAATCACTGTCATAAAACTTTTCTCATGATTTTTTAATGATTTTTTTTAATTTATTCATTTGAGAGAGAGACAGGGAGAGAGAGTATAAGCAGGGGGAGAGGCAGAAGGAGAGGGAGAAGCAGACTCCTCACTGAACTGGGAGCCCAACATGGGGCTTGATCCCAGGACCTGGAGATCATGACCTGAGCCAAAAACAGATACTTAACCATTTGAGCCACCTAGGTACCCCTTCTCATGATTTATCATAGGAGTTTTACAGCTTCAGGTCTTGTGTTTAAGTCTTTAATCCATTTTGACTCAATTTTTGTGTAAGTTTATCATATAAAATAAGGTTCCAATTTAATTTTTATATGTAAATATCCAGTTTTCCCAACATCATTTGTTGAAGATACTATCCTTTTCCCACTGCGTACAAAGATCATTTGACCAAAAATATGTGGATTTAGTTTTGGTCTGTTTCACTGGTCTTTGTGTCTGTCTTTATGCCAGTACCATACTGTTTTGTTTATTGAGGCCTTGCTATATATTTTGAAATCAGGAAGTGATATGCCTTCAGCATTACTCTTCTTTCTCAAGATCGATTTGGCTATTCATGGCCTTCTGTGGTTTCATATGAACTTTACAATTATTTTTTCTATTTATGTAAAAAAGACCATTGTGGTTTTGATAAGGATTGCATTGAATCTGCAGATTACTTTGGATAGTATAAAAATTTATACCATATTGTGTCTTCCAGTTCATGAACACAGGATGACTTTTCATTTTTTGTGTCTTAATTTATTTCATCAGTGTGTTCTAGTTTTTAGTACACAGGGCTATTACTTTCTTATTTAAGTTTATTAGGCATTTTATTATTTTTTTATGCTATTTTAAATGGCATTTTCTTAATTTACTTTCCTGATAGCTTGTTAGTGTATAAAATGCAACAAATTTTTTATGTTGATTTTGTATCCTGAAACTTAACTGGATTTATTTGTTCTAACATTTTTTAATGGAGTTTTTAAGGTTTTCTTAAAAGAGATTGTGTCACGTCGGGCTCCCGGCTCCATGGGGAGTCTGCTTCTCGCTCTGACCTTCTCCCTTCTCATGCTCTCTCTCACTCTCTCTCTTTCCTAATAAATAAATGGATAAAAATCTTTAAAAAAATACTGATATCAGGATTTTGTTTAAAAAAAAAAGAGATTGCGTCACCTGCAAACAGGAATAATTTTACCCCTTCCTTCTGATTTAGATGCCTTTTTTTCTTTTTCTTTCTTAATTGCACTGGCTAGCTCTTTCAGTATTATTTTGAATACATGTGGCAGAAGTGAGCATCCTTGTCTTTTTTCTGATCTTATACAAAATATTTGTCTGATTTTAGCATCAGGGTAATTTTGATTTCATAAAATGTGTTTAGGGGTGTTCCCTCTTCTTCAGTGTTCTAGAAAAGTCTGAAAAGGATTGACATGAATTCCTTTTCAAATGTTTGGGAGAATTTACCAGCAAAGACATTGAGTCTGGGCTTTTCTTTGTTTTGGGGCACTTGACTACTAACTCAGTCTCCATGCTGGTTATAGATTTGTCCAGACTTTCTATTTTTTTTTCATGATTCAGACTTGGTAAATTGTATAGTTCTGTGAATTTATTCATTTCTTCTAGATTATCCAACTTGTTTGCATATAATTGTTCATAGTAGTCTCTTGTGATTCTTTTATTTCCATGGAATCAGTTGTAATATTTGTTCTTTAATACCTGATTTTATTTTAATCTATCTTATTGGGGCACCTGGGTGACTCAGTTAAGCATCTGCCTTCAGTTCACGTCATAATCTCAGTGTCCTGGGATGGAGCCCCATGTTTGGCTTCATGCTTAAAAGAGTGTCTGTTTCTCCCTCTCTCTCTGCTGTATCCCACCCCCACTGCCCTGCTCATACTCTCTCTCTCTCTTTCTCTCTCATATAAATAAATAAAATATTTAAAAACAAATAAATCTCTTTAATTTACTTACTCTAGCTACAGTTTTTCAATTTTATCTTTTTAAAAACCAACTTTTAGTCTTGTTAATTTTTTCCATTATGTTTCCATTCTCTACTTCATTTTTCTACTTCTCTACTTCATTTCTGCTTTCATTTTTCTTATTTCTTTTCTTTCCTAAATTTGGGCTTAATTTGTTTTTATATTTCAAGCTTCTTGTAGTATAATATTAGATTGTCTATTTAAGATCTTTTTTCTTTTTCAATATAGATATGTATTGTTATAAACCTCCCTCTTAACACTGATTTTGCTTCATTCACTAAGTTTTAGTATGTTCTGTTTCATTTAATTTGTCTGGAAATCATACTCTTTAATTTTTTATTCGACCCATTGGTTGTTGTTTACTTTCCATATATTTGTGAATTTTTCAGTTTTACTCCCATTATTGATTTCTAGTTTCATATTGTGGCCAAAAAAGATACTAGACATTATTTTAATTTTCTTAAATTGGTTAAGCCTTGTTTTGTGACCCTAACATGTGATTTATCCTGAATATATTCTCTATGTGTTTCAGAAGAATGTGTAGTCTGCTGTTGTTGGATGGAATGCTCTGTATATATCTGTCAGTTCCATTTGTTCTATAATGTTATTTAAGTCCTCTATTTCCTTATTGACTTTCTGTCTAGATGTTCTTTCCACTATTGAGTGTAGGGTATTAAATTCTCCTACTGATTGTACTGTTGTCCACTTTTCCCTTCAGTTGTGTCAATGCTTGCTTTACATATTTAAGTGTTCTGATGTAGGGTCCATATATATTTCTGATTGTGATACTTCCCTAGTGGATTGATACCAAAATCATTATATAAAGTTCTTCTTTGTCTCTTGTCACACTTTTTGACTTAAAGTCTATTTAGTCTGGTATAATTTTAATCACTGTTGCTCTAGTTTGGTTACCATTTCCATGGAATATCTTTTCCATCCTTTAACTTTCAGCCTATGTGTGTCCTTAAATCTAAAATGAGTTTCTTGTGGATGGCATATAGTTGGGTTTTGTTTTTGTTTTTAAATATTTTATTTATTTATTTGTCAGCAAGAGAGAGAGAAAGAGAGCACAAGCATGGGGAGCAGCAGGCAGAGGGAGAAGCAGGCTCCTCGCTGAGCAAGAAGCCTGATGCGGGCTCAATCCCAGGACCTGAGGGGAAAGCAGACACTGACTGAGCTACCCAGGTATCCACAGTTTCTTAATCCAAACAGCCATTCCATACCTTTTGTTTGGAGAATTTAATCCATTACCTCAAAAGTAATCATAAGTGGAATGATTTGTCTTTTTAGTATTGTAATTCTTTTGTCTTTTTCTGTCCTACTGTCTTCCTTTGCATTTTGCTGTCTTTTTTTTGTATTGATATGTTTTTTTCTCTTTTTCTTTTATGTAATTTCTACATATATTTTGTTTTGTGAACCTTGAGAACTACATAAAATGTCTTATAGTTGTCACAGTTTATTTTAATCTGATAACAATTTAACATCAATAATAGAAAAATCTCTACTCTTTAATTATCTCCCCCAACACATTTTATGTTTTTATTGTCAAAATTTACATCTATTTATACTATGTATTTTTTCACGTATTTTTAATTATAGTCAGTTTTTTTTAAGATTTTATTTATTCATCAGAGAAAGAGAGAGAGAGAGAGAGCACAAGCAGGAGGAGCAGCTGGCAGAGGTAAATCAGTCCCCGCAGAGCAAGAAACCCAATTTGGGACTTGTCCCAGAATTCTGGCATCATGACTTGAGCTGAAGGCAAGCACTTAACCAACTGAACCATCTAGGCATCCCCATAGTTTGTCTTTTAACTTTTCTATTAGAATTAACAGTGATTTACCTACCACCATTACATTAGTGCAGTGTTCTGTATTTGCCCATATACTTAACTTTATCCAATGAGTTTTATATTTTCTTCTGTTATCAAGTGGCTGTTTTGCTTCCTTTTGTTCAACTTGAAGAACTCCCCAAGATATCTTATGAGGCAGGACTAGTTGTAATAAATTGCCTCAGATTTTGTTTCTTTTTCTCTGCTCCATTTTTGATGGCAGTTTTTCCAGATACAGTGTTCTTGGATAGAATATTTTTTTTTGTTTCAGCATTTTTAATATATCATGTTCCCCACTCCCTTTTATTCTGCATGGTTTCTGCTGAAAAATTCACCAATAGTCTTATGAGGGTCCCCTTGTACATGATGAGTCACTTTTCTCTTGCTGTTTTCAATTTTCTCTTTTTTGTCTTTGATTTTGACAATTTGATGACATTGTGTCTCAGTTAAAATTTCTTTCAATTCATCTTATTTGGTGTCTTTGGGCTTCTTGAGACTAGATGCCCATTTTGTTCCCCAGATTTGGGAGTTTTTAGTCAGTTTTCTTTTATTAAAAATCTCCTATAGTTTTATCGTGAAATAATTGACATGCATCACTAAGTTTAAAGCATACATTATGATGTTTGATTTACATATGTTGTGAAATGAATACCAAAACAGGTTCAACAAACGTGTATCTTCTCAAATAGATGAAATAAAAAGTAAAGAATAAAGGGAAAAAAATTCTTCTTGTGATGAGATTCTTAGAATTTTTTCCCAACTTTTCTATATATCATACAGTAGTGTTAGCTATAGTCATCACAGTGTACATGAAATTCCTCATACTTATTTGTAACTGAAAGTTTGTACCTTTTGACCACCTTCTTCCAATTCCTCCTCCACAAAATCTTTGCTTCCATAACCATAAATCTAATCTTTTTTTCTATAGTTTGTTTAGATTCCACATAAAAGAGACCTGATATATTGGGATTTCCTCATTTTTTATGATTGGATAATATACACTATATATATATTTCAGTAATAAAAGGAAAATGTGAGATATATATGTATATATAATATATATAATATACATATTATATAATATACATATTATATATAATATACATATTATATATTATGTATATATATAATGTATATAACTCACAACTTCCTTTTGTGACTGAATAATATATGTATTACATATATATCTCACAACTTCCTTATCTATTCATCCAGGATATTTGACAATGGAGAAAAAATAGTGTCTTCAATAAATGGTGCTGGGATAATTGGATATTTACATGTAAAATAATGAAACTGGTCTCATATCTTATATCACTCATAAAAATGTACTCAAAGTGAAAAAAAAAAGAAAGACTTAAATGCAAGACCCGAAACTAGGGCCTATCCAGCTCATTGTTTGTAGACCTGAATAAAGCCTGAGTGTGCACTGAATTCCCTGGGCAAGTGAGTCCACCAGTCTTGCTTTGCAGACAAAGGAAGCTATGGACTGTGCTCTCCATTTGTCATTGTAGAGGTGCTGAATGGGCTATGTCACTTCCTGTGTTCTCTGGTTAGGTTTCCTGCTTGGACAGGTTGAAGGGTGTATTCAGTGCTAGTAGAGCCAAGAATTATATTTCCCATCCAGGCATAGCAAGAAAATAAAATTCTCTTATCTTAATTCGAACCAACCTGCAAGTTCCTGGCTGAACAGGGCCACTTGCTTTGTCTTGACAACTATGAGTTTTGTCTGCCCTTCTCTCAGCTTGAGTGTGGCTAGATGACACAGCTTTCAGGTGTTTTTATTAGCCCTTCTGGTCAGATTGGGCCAGAAGACACTCTCCACAAAGGGTGGGGTTATTTCTCAGCACTCTCACCTAGACAATAGAGAGATGGGCCACTCTAGCCTACTCTCAGTTTTTCAAACAGGATCTCTGGTTGAGAGGGTCTAAGAGCTACCTTCAACCCTGTCTATGAATGAATACTCCTGCTTGTACATAGCAAAGGAGGCTTCCACTCCCAGTACTGGCTTTGCTCTGGAGCAATCAGTGCTGCCCAATTGAGTCCTGGCTCCACTGCCAATGAGTTATACAGCTTTTGGGAATTTGTTATCAGCAATTCTGATAGATAAGGTTGTAAGTCACTTTTCATAGTGGGTGGGGCTGTGACTCAGCAACTTGCTTGAGCATGGGCAAACCAAGTACTAGGGCAAGGAAAACTCCTCATTTGAGGATATCAATCAGGTAGATCTGCACCCCACTGAGATCCCTGATTAGAGTGTGCCCTTGACTTGATTCAGCAGATGAATAAAATTTCTGGCTGGGATTACTACTTAGGCACTGCAGGCATGGACTTGATGTGCCAAGATCCATGTGCTGATTGTTGTGAACCCTTTCTTGATTCTTCATCACAGATCCCCAGTGGCTGGGCCCTACATATTCCCCAGAAATCCTTATGATGCAAGGTCAGAGGAGGGGTTTCCACAAAGTGAGTCACAATGCTGGGGGAAATTGTACACCATCCTTGGGTTTTCTTTTCTCACTGGAAGAACTGGAGACTCAAGGGAGACCTCTCTGTAATATTGCACTGTTCTTGGGGAAGGGCAATGTGATAAAAGTGTAGTTGCTTCTCTTACACTTCTAATGCAGTCTATCTGGGTCTCTGAGGTATAATGGGATGTTTCAGACTCAGATCCATGTTCTAGGATTATCTCAATGGTGTCTTGTTCTTGAGTAGATATTAGTTGTTCTTGTGAAGGGAACAAAGTCATAAACAACCTATGTTGCCATTTTGGGGACATTAGTCTAAGTCATTATTTTTTTTTATTTAACTTTCTGGTCTTTTCTCTCTCTTCCCCATCTTTGTGCCTCCATAAAGCTTGATGGCATCCCTTAACTCCCTCAAACTTTTTTCACTCTTTTTCTTTTTTTTTCTGCCTCTAAATAATTTCAAATAAGCTGTCTTCAACTTTTCTGACTATTTTCTGCTTGATCTAGTCTGTTGTCCAGCTCATCTAGTGAATTTTTCAGTTTAATTATTGTGTTCTTTAACTGCATAATTTTTGTTTGGTACTTTTTAATATTTTCTATTTCTGAGCACCTGGGTGGCTCGGTTGGTTGGGCGGCTGCCTTCGGCTGGGGTCGTGGTCCCGGAGTCCCGGGATCGAGTCCCGTATCGGACTCCTGGCTCTGCGGGGGCGGGGGGTCTGCTTCTCCCTCTGACCTTCTCGCCTCTCGTTCTCAGTCTCTCTCTCTCTCTAATAAATAAATTTAAAAAAATCTAAAAAAATATTTTCTATTTCTGTTGAAATTTTCATTTTGTTTGTGCATTGTTTCTTGATCTTAGGGACCATCTTTATGACAGTTATTGTGAATTCTCTGCTAAGTAAGGCATATATATTTCTATTTCACTAAGGTCAATTTCTAGACATTTATCTTATTCTTCTATTAGGGACATTTTTGCCCAATTCTTCATTTTACCTTTGAATCTCTGTGTTGGAGCCTGCACATTAGGCAAATAAGTCACCTTTTCAGACCTAATACAGGAAAAAATCCCAACAGTCATCTTAGCTAGAGATTATGGAATCCTTTCAAAACTTTGTGCTAGTTTAATATGTTTTGTTTGTTCTTTGCAACCCTTCTATGATAGGTCCCATTGGTGCACCAGGACAAGAGAGAGCAAAACCAGTTCTTTGGGAAGTATCCAGAAATTTGGATCTCTGGAAACTCCATCCAACTCTTCCTCCCTGGGAGAATTTGGGAGCTGTTTTTGTTGTTGTTGTTTTGGTTTGGTTTGGTTTGTTTTGTTTCTTGTTTTTTGCTTTTTAATCTGCTCACTCTGTGCTAAACTAGATGGTGGTGGCAGGGGTTTATGTCAACTGCCATTCCAAATATCCATCGATGCTCTTTCTTGCCCCGAGGGGGATAGGTATTGTCAGGTTCCATAGGCACTCTTAGAAAGGAAAGTTAGAAAGTAATCTTTTGAACAGTTCTCAGAAGAGTTGTGGCTTTGGATGCCTGGAACAACTTTTTTCCTCTCCAGAAAAAAGCAGACAGCTGTGGTTTTTGTGTGCTCCCTCTGTAATGAGCCAGGGAGAGTAGCCATGGCTTTTAGCAACCCAGGCCACAATTTTTATCCTCCTCCAGGTGGCTAGACTGTGCCAGACCCATCAGAGTTCCAAGACTGGTAAGGGAAGTGCCAGTTTTTTTGGACAGCCTTGGAGAAGTTGGAGTGTTAGATGCATGGATCAATTTTTTCTTCTCCTAAAGGGTGATTGAGAGCTGGCATTTTTCTTTTTCTTTTTTTTTTTTAAAGATTTTTATTTATTCATTTAACAGAGAGAGAACACAAGCAGGCAGAGAGGCAGGCAGAGGCAGAGAGAGAGGAGCAGGCTCCCTGCCGAGCAAGGAGCCCAATGTGGGACTCAATCCCAGGACGCTGGGATCATGACCTGAGCTGCAGGCAGCTGCTCAACCAACTGAGCCACCCAGGCATCCCAGGAGAGCTGGGATTTTTCATCTGCCTGTTCTGTACTGAGTAGTAGGAGGAAATATGGCTTCTGTCAGCTGGATCTGTTAGATTTCCTAGACTGGCATGTTAGAATCCAGTCCTCTGGGGAACCTTTTTGGAAATTTAGACACCTCACATGTAAACTAACTCTTTCCCTCCCCTGGGAGAAGCTTGATGCCAGAAGATCTCTTCCAGATCATATGACACAATGCTGAGAATAGGGATTTTGGTGGAAGAGTATCCTGAACCTCGTTATTGGCTTCAGTGAGTCTAATTTCATGTTTACTTGGAGGTATAGGAGCCTTTCAATTAGTTTCTGGATTTCTCAAAAAGGAAGGAATTTGTCCATAAATTGTTGCTGAATAAGTGTGTTTGTAGGAGGAAAAGAGGGTCCAGGGCTTCCCCTTCACCATCTCACTGACATCACACCACACATTATTTCATTTTATGGTAGGTTTGCTAGACTTATATTTATCCTTGATTTTTGGAATTCATTGGACAAAATTTCTTGTTACAACCTAGCGGGAAAAATTGAAGTACATGGGCTGAATAATGTTGATTGGGTTATTCTACTCAAAAATAATAAATAGTTTATTGACAATCTGAAGGCCAAACTTTACTTTTTTAAGTTTTATTTATTTATTTATTTATTTGTGTGTGTGTGTGTGTGTGTGTGTGTGTGTGTGTGTGTGTGTGTGTGAGAAAGAGAGAGAAAGCACAAGCTGGGGATGTGACAGGCAGAAGGAGAAGCAAGATGCCTGTTGAGGAAGGAGCCCAATGTAAGACTCAATCCCAGGACCCTGGAATCATGACCTGAGCTGAAAGCAGACAATTTTTTTTTTTAAGGAAGAATCAAATATTTCTTATGCTTTTTTTTATTTCTTTTTTTTTTAAAGATTTTATTTATTTGACAGAGAGAGAGTGATCACAAGTAGGCAGAGAGGCAGGCAGAGAAAGGGGGGAAAGCAGGCTCACCACTGAGCAGAGAGCCCACTGCGGGGCTTGATCCCAGGACCCTGAGATCATGACCTCATCTGAAGGCAGAGGCTTTAACCCACTGAGCCACCCAGGTGCCCCGAGAGCAATTAACTGACTGAGCCACCCAGGCATCCCTAAAGATCAAATTTTTTTTTTAAAGATTTTATTTATTTATTTGAGAGAGACAGAGAGAACGAGAGAGAGGAAGAGGTCAGATGGAGAAGCAGACTCCCCGCTGAGGAGGGAGCCCGATGTGGGACTAGATCCAGGGCCTCCATGATCATGACCTGAGCCGAAGGCAGTTGCTCAACAACTGAGCCACCCAGGCGCCCCCTAAAGATCAAATTTTAAAAATATGTCGCAAAGCTTTGTTTTGACTTTTTCAAGTTGAATTTAAAAAGAAAAGACCTTAACACAACATGTAAATTATGCTTATAAGGATAGTTGGTATTGTGGATATTTTAAGTCAGCATTCGGTTGCCATATTTTAGGAAAAACTTGAGCTCAAGGGAAGATGAGAAACCCGCTGGTGAAAAAAGAATGTTTCCTGAATAACTAAAGGAATAGAAGACGTTTAGCCTGGAGAATAGAAATTTTTGAGAAGAGGTTATGAGATCTATTTCCTAGAGTTCAGATTGTATTATTATATGCTATATTTAGACTGAATCTGTATTGCTTAAAGAAAAGTAGAACATAGAAAAATTAATGGTAATTAGGGTGCCTGGGTGGCTCAGTGGGTTAAAGCCTCTGCCTTCAGCTCAGATCGTGATCTCAGGGTCCTGGGATTGAGCCCTGCATCTGGCTCTCTGCTCAGCAGGGAGCCTACTTTCCCCCCGCCCTTGCCTCTCTGCCTACTTGTTATCTCTCTCTCTGTTTCAAATAAATAAATAAAAATCTTTAAAAAAAGAAAGAAAAATTGATGGAAATTACAGAAAACAAAATTTGAATAAAAGAACAAATTCCTAATAATGGTATATTCTGCTTCTCATAACATGTCAGATTCCTCACCACTAGAAAATGATTTAGATCAAGTTGGATGACCCTTTGCATAGGCATGCTATAGAAGGAATTAGGACATTGGATGGGTAGCTATTTACTCTGGATCACCTCAAATCACTTTGGCTCTTAGATTTACTAAGAGGAGGCTATGGTTACTTTCAAATATGTCCTGCCATTCCTCCTGACTCATAATCTTAAGTGATGAAAACAAATGTTTTAGAAGAATATAATATTATCAGTGACTGTAAATGTACAGAATGTTTTTAAGAAAGGTATATATCCCAGCTAAATGTCAAGTCTGAGGGTGTGGCTATAAGAAAAAAGAAGAGGAAATGAAGGACAGCAGGCAAGGAAATTAATGAGGTTAAGGTCTTAAAGGTGGGAAAGTAGGTAACAAATATAGCTCCAAAAGATCATATGAATAAGGAGTTGTGAATGACTTAAGAGCATTAAATTGGTACAGTTTGATGGAAAATGTATCAGAATTCATTTGAAGTCCCGTTTCAAACTAGATCACATTTAACCTTGAATATCTCATTTTGTTTTAAGAACATCATTGTGACTAACGCACACTGCTGAGTATACCCCACAAATTTGAAGCATGTGTCCAGCTGTGTTTTTCCAATTAGTATAGAATTTCAACTGGAGTTTTACCTAATTGTCATTTTGAGTCTATAAAGGGGAAAGAAAGCTAAAATCCCAGTTGAAGAATAAGTTGAGCTCTAAGAGAAAAAATAGACCTAGATCATACTTGATTTGAAATAATAAGACTTATTCACCACAACTCAGGAATTTAATTACATATTTAATAACGATTTTACTATATTATTATTTTTTCTTTCCTTTTCACTTCTATACTTCTTAAACTGATACATTATCACTATGGTATCACTGGTACACAACTTAGCAATGTTTTAGGGTGGAAGACTTACACAATTTTGTGATTTATTTTTATTGTTGAAAAAGAAGAAGTACACTTCTCAAAATGTTATCGTGTATTAAAGTCACAAAAGGGGAGATTGAAAATAATACATAATGCTAAAATCTCAGAGAAATTAGAAATTGAAACTTGGGATCAACAAAGTAAAAAAAAATACCTATGTACTTTGATTATTCTATTTTCATCAAACGAGAATTTCATTTCCTTTTAGTTATTCTCAGGCTAAAAAGGACACTAAGTATGAATTTGCTTTGCCAGAATACATGGAAAGACAAAATCCAAGTGGTATGTTATAAATGACATTATATAAGTAAATGAAACACTGCCTAAATTACTAAATGCCGATCGCAATTTTCTGCTTTGTTTCTTGCAAATATTTTATAGAAAAACTTAATCAAAGCTACTTGGAGACAAGAAATTATAGTTTACACTGCTTTAATCATTTATAGCATAATGGTTAGAAGATGTTTTCTTGATTCTAACATTCAGGGCTTGAATCTACATTTGAGCAAGTTATTAAATAAATCACTCTGTGCCTGTCTCCTAATCTATAAAGTTGGCAAAATACTACTACCTAATTCTTAGACTTTCATGAGAATTAAAAACAATAATACATGAAAACCATCTAGCAGTGTCTGGTACAAAGTAAGCACTCAATAATGATCACTGTTATCATTAATAATCATATCTGTCTACCCTAACAAGGGAGTTCTGTCTCCACAGACTTTTCAGCCAATCTACTTCCGCTGACAGAAGCAGTTAAAATTCAGATTCTGGAAATCAGTGGTTAAAGTTTTCCACAGTTGGACTTTTTTTTCCCACATCAGATTTAGAAAAAAAAAAGTACAGAATAGAGATTGAAAAGTCTTTCTGTATTAAATGGAAAGATGTCCATCCTTAAAATTTTTTTAATTATAATAAGAAAAGGTAAAATTTTATAATCATCTAGAAAAAAACACACATGCATACCATACTACTTAAGAGGAATAAAAATCATGCCATATTCAAATAGTCTGGGACTCTCTTACTTTTGTATAGAGCTTAATATTAAAAATTCATATAAAGGTTTTTCCTATCATATAAATTTTATTTCTAGATATATGAATGTTTATATTCTACTCCCAAACTCTCAATTTTCGTCTATTGCTCAAGGCAATTGTTACAGAACTATACCCTATAATTGGGCCCATCAAAATTGACTTGGATACATTTTCTCAGAATCTTGGTTACTACTGATAATCTTGCTAAACCTTGCTAATTTGTTAATGGATGACAAATTGTGAATGTGTTATATTTTCCTGGCAACATACTTCATTTTACTAGAGGACTTTAGGTCACCACTAGAACTATTACCTCTAAGCCATAATTTCTACATCTGTAAAAGCATAACAAATAAAATCTAAGCTCTTATCTTATAGAATTGCTAAAGATTAAGTGAGGTAGTTATAAGGCTGAAAATTAAGAAGTTCTGTATAAATATAAAAATCACTCATTCTTTCATTAACTCACTCACCTAACAGTTATTTATTGTGCACCTAAAGTATGCCAGGTACCATTCTCAGACCTTGGGATGAATTAGCAAACAAAGCTCTCTGCCTAGTGCAGGTTGTAGTTTTATAGTTGAAAACTCACAAACAATATATAGAACAAATAAATCATACAATCCATGAGAAAGTTATAAGTGATATAGAAAAAAAAAAGTAGAACAGTGTAAAGAGAATTGGGATTTTGGTGGAAGAGTTTACAATTTTAATTGCAATATACCTCATTAAGAAAGTAATGAGAAAAAAGACTTCAAGGACTTGAAGAAGTGAGCCATGTGGATATTTGGAGAAAAAGTGTTCCAGGCAGCAAAACAAATAGGGTGAAGGCTTTAAAGATAATTCACATATGGCAATTAAAAAAAAAGAAAAGAAACCAGTGTGATTAGAATAGAATAAGCAAGGAAGCGAGAAGTTGACAGTATAGACAGTATTAAAGAGGAAATGTGAGGGATTAAGAATAAGGGAGAATTAATCATATAGGGCCTTATAAGTCAATTTGATGATTTTGATTTTACTTGGAATAAAATGGGTAGCCACTGAAAGTCCCTGAGCAGAAGAGTGATGAGACATAACTACTCTTACAACATGTGGGGTGTGAGAAAAAAGGAAGAATAAAAGCTGACTCTAAAGTTTTTGGCCTAAATGGAAGAATGGAGTTGTGATTTACTTAACGATGGAAGGTTGAGGATAGAGAAAATGAAAGTGTGAAGATCAAGAATTCAGTTTATTTGTTAGACACCCAGGTGAAAATGTTTAGGTAATTGAATATATGAGTCTTGACTTTGGGAGAGATATCTAAGCTGAAGATAATGAACACTTTGGGAAAGGAATTAAAAATAAAAGCTAGCAAAGGAGACTAAAAAGGAAAAAATTAGTAGCAGGAGGTCAAATAATGGGAATGCGGTATCTTGGAGGCTAAGTGAAGAAAAAGTATCAAGGAAGAGGGAGTGATTGACTTTATCAAACACTGCTGGTAGATGAAGTAAAATGAGAGGTGATCACTGAAGTTTCAATAAGCAGTTTTGGTGGAGTAGTGAGGGGTAAAGTCTGGGTTGAAGTACGTTTAAGAGAATGGTAAGGGAGGAATTCAGTAACAAAGTCAACTTTTTTTCAGGGAGTTTTTTTTTAAAGATTTTATTTTATTTATTTATTTGACAGAGAGAGATCACAAGTAGGCAGAGAGGCAGGCGGGGGCGGGGGGGGGCTCCCTGCTGAGCAGAGAGCCAGATTCAGGGCTGGATCTGAGGACCCTGGGATCATGACCTGAGCAGAAGGCAGAGGCTTTAACCCACTGAGCCACCTAGGTGCCCCCTTTTCAGGGAGTTTTGATGCTAAGAGGAGAAAAGAATCTAAATTATAATTGACAATAAAAGTATTACCGAAAAAGGATTTTAAGAAACAAATTTTCAGGAAGGTATTAAAAATAGTATGAAAGAATAATAAAAGCATACTGGTTGGAATTATACATTAAGGAGGAAAAAACATCTACAGAAAATAGAGATGATTAATTCGTGGAGTGGGTGAGAGGGGGTGAAATCTAGTGCACAAGTGGAGAAAATTGACTTTAGATAAAAGTGTGGATAATTCACCCATGGTAACATTTTGGACAGCAGAATATAATAATTCAGATGAAAGATTCTGACCTTTGGAATTTCAAGTCTTTTGGAAGGCTGTGTAGGAAATAATTTGGAACACAGGGCTTTGCAACACCTCTCAAATCTTACTATGTAAAAAAAAAATGGAGGCCAGTAAATCCACTAATTGATAGAATAACTTTGAATTTTTGTATTTAATTCATGGGGCCTCAGTTTCATCCAGAAATTGAAGAGAAGGGTCCCTAAGGCACATTTTATCTGTAACAGTTTGTGATGCTATAGTGTGCACTTGTCTAGATTTAATAGCTGAAAAACAATCTATTCTCTCTGGTGCCTTTTTTCATATGCTGACTTGGTGTATGGCCTTGAGCAAGCCACAGCTAAAACAACCACAGTTACTTTTAGAAAGAGGCCTGCATTATGGACAGATACATATACACTTTGCTTCAGTCCTATCTTATGTGAAAAGAGACAAATAAAATAATAACTATCTTCCTCATAGTAATATGGGGTACATATATAAGAAAGAATTTTAAGAGATGCATGGAATGTATTAAGAGATATTTTATGGTACTTTTTTTCTCCCCAAATATGTTTATTTTAATTTTTCAGTGTTACAAGATTGATTGTTCATGCACCACAACCAGTGCTCCATGCAATACGTGCCCTTCTCAATACCCGCCACCAGGCTCACCCAGCCCACACCCCCTCCCCTCCAAAACCCTCAGTTTATTGCTCAGAGTCCACAGTCTCTCCAGGTTCATCACCTCCTGCGATTTCCCCCCATTCGCCCTTCCCTTCCTTCTCACGATGCCCTCCATGATTTTCTTTATACTCCACACGTGAGACCATAAGATAATTGCCTCTCTCCGCTTGACATATTTCATTCCGCATAATCTCTTCTAGTCCTGTCCATGTTGATACAAAAGTTGGATATTCATTCTTTCTGATGGAGGCATAATATTCCATTGTATAGATGTACCACATCTTCCTTAT
>CM052801.1:61847757-61908946 GCA_028533885.1 Nasua narica | reverse complement strand
CTTAGCAATTTGGGGTCTTTTCTGGTTCCATACAAATTTTAGGGTTGGTTTTTACAACCTTTTGGAAAATGCCAGTGGAATTTTGATCAGGATGCCATTGAAAGTCTAGATTGCTCTGGGCAATATAGGCATTTTTAACAATGTTTGTTCTTCTAATCCATGAGCATGGAATGCTTTTCCACCTTTTTGTGTCTTCAATTTCTTTCATGAGTATTCTGAAGTTCCTCAAGTATAGATCCTTTACATCTTTGGTAAGGTTTATTTTCAGGTATCTTATTGTTCTTGGTGATATAGTAAATGGAAGTGTTTCTCTAATTCCCCTGGCGATATTTTTATTGTTAGCGTGTAAGAAAGCCACTGATTTCTGTGCATTGATTTTGTATCCTGCCACATTACTGAATTGCCGTATGAGTCCTAGTAGTTTGGGGGTGGAGTCTTTTGGGTTTTCCATAGAAAGTATCATGGAACCTGCGAAGAGAGAGAGTCTAACTTCTTCACTGCCAATTTGAATACCTTTTATTTCTTTTTGTTTTCTGACTGCTGTCGGTAGGACGTTTAGTACAATGTTCAAGAGTGGTGAGAGTGGGCATCCTTGTCGTGTTCTTGATCTCAAAGGAACTTGAGCTTTTCCCCATTGAGAATGATATTTGCTGTGAGCTTTTCATAGATAGACCTTATTTTATGTTGAGGAATATTCCTTCTATCCCTATACTTTGAAGAGTTTTATCAGGAATGGATGCTGAATTTTGTCAAATGCTTTTTCTGCATCGATTGAGAGGACCATGTGGTTCTTCTCTCTTCTCTTGTTAAGTTGTTCTATCACATGAACTGGTTTGCGAATGTTGAACCACGCTCGCATCTCAGGGATAAATCCCACCTGGTCATGATGAATAATCTTTTTAATGTGCTGTTGGTTCCTATTAGCTAGGATCGTGTTGAGAATCTTGGCATCCATATTCATCACGGATATTGGTCTGAAATTCTCCTTTTTGATGGGGTCTTTGCCTGGTTTGGGGATCAGGGTAATGCTGGCTTCATAGAAAGAGTCTGGAAGTTTTCCTTCTGTTTCTATTTTTTGTAACAGTTTCAAGAGAATAGGTATTATTCCTTCCTTCAATGTTTGGTAGAATTCCCCAGGGAATCCATCAGGTTCTGGACTCTTGTTGTTTGGCAGGTTTTTGATCACTGCTTCAATCTCATTTGTAGATATTGGTCTATTCAGGTTGTCAATTTCTTTCTGTATCAGTCTTGGAAGTTTATAGGTTTCCAAGAATGCATCTATATCTTCTAGGATGCTTAACTTATTGGCATATAGCTGAGATAAAAATTTCTGATGATTGTTTCCATTTCCTTGGGGTTAGTCATGATCTCTCCCTTTTCATTATTAACTTTGTTAATTTGGGTCCTCTCTCTTTTCTTTTGGATTAGTTTGACCAGTGGTTTATCAATCTTATTGATTCTTTCAAAGAAGCAACTTCTTGTTTTCTTAATGTGTTCTCCTGTTTCTCTAGTTGCTAACTCGATCTCTGTTCTAATCTTGATCATTTCCCTTCTTCTGCCAATTAATTAATTGTGCAATTAATTAATTAATTAATTCCCTTAAATTAAGGGAATTAATTTGTTGTTGATTTTCTAGTATTTAGGTTATAAAGAAATCTAGTGTATTTGGGATTTTTCAATCTTTTTGAGTGAGGCTTGGATTGTTATGTATTTCCCCCTTAGGACCACCTTTGCCGTGTCCCATAGGTTTTGGATCAATGTGTCTTCATTCTCATTGGTCTCCATGAATTGTTTAAGTTCTTCTTTGGTTTCCAGGTGATCCAAACATTCTTGAACAGGTTGGTATTTAGCCTCCAAGTGTTTGAATTCCTTCCAAACTTTTTCTTGTGGTTGAGTTCCAGTGTAAAACATAGTGGTCTGAGAATATGCAGGGAATCATCTCAGTCTTTTTGTATCAGTTGAGTCCTGATTTGTGGCCCAGTATGTGGTCTATTCTGGAGAAAGTTCCATGTGTGCTTGAGAAGAATGTGTATTCTGTCATTTTAGGGTGGAATGTTCTGTATATATCTGAGTTCCATTTGGTCCAATGTGTCATTCAAAGCTCTTTTTTCTTTATTGATTTCCTGTTTGGATGATCTGTCTGTTACTGAGAGTGGCATGTTAAGATCTTCTACTACTAATTTATTCATATCAATATGACTCTTTATTTTGATAAACAGTTTGATTATGTAGTTGGCTGCCCTTTTATTGGGGGCATAAATGTTTACAATTGTTAGATCTTGGAGGATAGATCCTTTAAGAATGATATAGTGTCCTCTGTATCTCTGACTACAGTCTTTAGCTTAAAATTTTTATCTGATATGAGAATCACATCTGATTCTCTGATATGAGAATCACTACCTCAGCTTTCTATTGAGGCTTGCTGGCATGAAAAATGGTTCTCCATCCCTTCACTTTAAGTCTGGATGTATCTTTAGGTTCCAAATGTGTCTCTTGTAGACAGGCATATGGACGGTCCTGTCGTTTTATCCATTTACAACCCTGTGCCATTTTATGAGAGCATTTAGGGCTTTCACATTGAGAGCGAGTATTGAAAGTTAAGTTTTTATTGACATCATGTTGTCTGTAAAGTCCTTGTTTCTATAGATTGTGTCTGTAAGTTTCTCTTCTATGTCACTCTTGGGTTCTTTCTTCTTTTATAGACCCCCCCCTTAATATTTTTTGTAGTACCATCTTTGTGTTCACATTCTCTTTTAAACCTTCCCTGGTCTTGGGAGATATTTATCTCTCCATTCATTTTGAATGTCAACCTTGCTGGATATAGTGTTCTCAGCTGTATATCTTCTCATTTAGTGCCCTGAATATGTGTTGTCAGCCCTTTCTGGCTTACCAGGTTTCTGTGGACAGGTCTGATGTTATTCTGATGGGTCTTCCTCTGTATGTAAGGAATCTCTTCCCCCTAGGTGCCCTTAGGTCCTCTTGTCTAAAATTATAATTCACAAATCTCACAATCATGTGTCTATATGTCTTTCTATATTCATTGATTGGGGGGTGTCTTTTCTGCCTCTAGGACATGAACACTTGTTCCATATCCAAGGTTGGGGAAACTCTCATCTAGAAGTTTTTCATTTATATCTTCTAGTCTTCTGTCTTTCTCCACTCCCTCAGGCATTACAATAATTCTGACGTTGGAACGTTTCATGGTGTCATTTATTTCCTTAATTCTGTTCTCATGGTTTCTAAGCTGTTTGTTCCAGCCCTCCTCCTGATTTTTCTTCTCTATCACCTTGTCCTCTAGATCACTAATTATATTCTTTGTCTCAGTTACCCTAGCTGTTAGACTACTTAGATTAGATTGGATCTCATTGATTACATTTTTAACATCAGCCATTTTGGTTCTCAGTTCTGCCCTTAGAGCTTCTATGTTGTCATTAATGTTTTTTCCATCCTAGCCATTGCCTGGATAATTGTCACTCTGAATTCCTTTTCTGACATACTGTTTATTTCCATATCCAATAGTTCTGAGGTAGAGGGTGCAGTCTCTGGGTTTTCCCTCTGTTGGGTATTCCTGCTCCTACTTAATCTGATACGAAGTGGTTGAGGGGATGTATAGCTGAATAGATCAACCATGATTCAGGCAAGGTGCACCCTGGAATGTTTCAGAACAATTGGAATTCACCACCAAAAGAAAGAAAAAAGAATAAAGAGAGAGAGAAAAAAGAAATCCCAGCCCAAATGCACCTCAAAAATAAGATTTATAAGGTATATAAGCAAACATGAACAAACATAAAGACTGACAAAAGTAAATGACAAGAAATAAAAGAACCCAGACAGAATGAAACCCACGAATAAGATTTATATAATACCAGAACAAAAATAAATACACAAAAACACTGAGAGAAGAATATGATGGGAAGGTGGTTATAAATCCTCGATGTGGGCAGGGAAGTTTATTTCAGATCTCCCTGGGTGTATTGTTGTGTTAAACCTCTAGTTGTAATGTTAAGTAGTTTTAAAAAAATTAAAAGACCGAGAATCTTGAGAACGAATCAAGAAAAAAAAAGAAAGAAAAGAAAAGAAACTTATTTCTATGAAATATACAGGTTTTAGGGTAATACCAGGAACTTAATATATTGTTTTCCCTTGATGTTGGAGTTTTACAGTTTTATGGGGACCCTGTTCTTATTGTCCTCTTGCTTTTGGCTTGTGTTATCAGGGAGGGGCCTGCAGTGTTGTTTTCCAATCAATTTTGCTTGGGTTGAGTTGCCCTGCTGGCTATCAAGGGTCTGGGCTCTGTGGAAACTGGTTTTTCAGGCTTTTGCTTTGTGGAGGTTTTTGGTTTTTTTGCAGCTTTTTGCAGCTTTTCAGAGGGTCCAAACAAAAATATGCCTGTACCCAGACCTCCGCTTCAGAGAGAAGCCTCAGCCTGCTCCCATCTGGGTGGTCCAGAATACACAGACTCCTGCTCTGCAAACTCCGCTGCACACCACAGCCTCCCACAGGTGGTGCACATCCCCAGCCACTGTCCCAGTGGTCACCAGAGGCCCCTGCTCATCTCTGCACCCCATGTGCCACCAAAACTGCAAGCAATATTGGTCTGGAATCTCACTTCCGTTGGCTGCCCTTGTTGGGACTACTCTCCGGGTTCCAGGCCCATGCTGAGTGTGCTCACACCCTGGAGGTTGTGCAGGCCTCAGAGGGATTCCTATCCAAGATCAGGCCATGTTCTCTCAGACCCAGGCTGGGAGGGTTGAGGTCCTAGAGACTGCTGGCTGGCGCTCACACCAGGCTATCTTAGGTGCTTGTGGGAGTGCTCCCAGCCTGAGCAGTGGTGCTATCAGCAAAAAACCGTAGGCTCATGGACCACAGACTGGACCCCTGCTGGTCTCTTTCTGATTTGGGTGGTCACCCATGGTGGTGTCCTTCCGGGGAACATGGGCTTAGGCTGTGCCCATGACCATCCAATTCCACTAGTTACCCTTTAAGGTCTTTTGCTCTTTTTGAGTGTTTTTAAACAGACTCTAAGTTAATGCTGGTCCCTAACCATAGGTCACTTTTGTTTGGGATATTACTTTACTTGAGTCACTTCTGGTGCCTCCCTCCCCCTTCTGTTTATCCTCTAAAAACAATCCGAGTGTTCCCACTCTGCTTTACCTCTCCACTGCTGCCATCGGCTCCTGTATAGATCCAAAAGTGAATAATCTCATATCTCAGGCTGATTTCATGGGTGTTCAGAGTGTTCTGGTGGATATTTAGCTTATTTTAGAAGACTGGTTGAAACTGAGTCTCCTGCTTCTCCACCATCTTGCCCCTCCTATCCAATCCTATTTTTAAAAAAAAAGATGAGAAGGGGTGTCTGGGTGGCTCAGTCAGTTAAGCAATTGCCTTCATCTCATACTCCTGGGATCTACCCCCACACTGAGCTCCCTGCTCAGTGGGGTGGGGGATGGTCTGTTTCTCCCTCTGACTCCCACATGTGCTCTCTCTCTCTCTCAAATACATAAATAATATCTTAAAAAACACAAAAGTAAAAGATAAAAAAAGATGAGATGTGTGTGTTTGCATACATATGTTTATTTGTGTACATGAATATAAAAAAAGAATATAAAATATACCATAAAATATTATATATTTTATATAATATATAAATACATAATTTTATTTATATATTTGCATATATACAAATTTATATAAATACATAAATTTAGATATATATTTTTATTTACATATATTGTATATAATATCCAAAATACTTTTATATGGTATGTATAGTATATGAAATATATAATATATATTAAAAGTACTATGTAAACATGTATTATATAAATATATACAACTATATATTATGTAATACTATGGATATACTAAATATGAAATCTATTATATAAAATATATATACATGCTATATTACACACACACACACACATAAACACATACATACTAGTAGTATTATATAAATACTACAAAGGTACTTGATTGTTGAGAATGGCCTTCTCTTGGGAATGATATTGAAGTTATGATAAGGGAAGTTTTATTTTTATTTATTTATTTTTTATTTTTATTATTTATTTATTTTTTAAAATTTTTTTCTTTTCTTTTTATTTTTTAAATTTTTAAAAAAAATTTATTAACATATAATGTATTATTTGCCCCAGGGTACATGTCTATGAATCATCAGGCTTACACATTTCATAGCATTTGTCATCGCACATGCCCTCCCCAATATATTTATTTTTTAAAGATTTTATTTATTTATTTGACAGAGAGAGAGAGAGATCACAAGTAGGCAGAGAGGCAGGCAGAGAAAGAGGGGGAAGCAGACTCCCCGCTGAGCAGAGAGCCCAATGCTGGGCTCAATCCCAGAACCCTGGGATTATGACCTGAGCCTAAGGCAGAGGCTTTAAATCACTGAGCCACCCAGGCTCCCTGTAAGATTTATTTTTGAAATACATTTCTAAGCAAGTGCACCTGGTTGGCCCTGTTGGTTAAGCAGCTGTCTTCAGCTTGGGTCATGATTCCAGAATCCTGGGATCAAACCCCACATGGGGAAGGGTCCTTGCTCAGCGGGGAGCCTGCTTCTCCCCTGCCTGCCATTCCCCTTGCTTGTGCTTGCTCTCTCCTTCTCTCTCTCTGTGTCAAATAAATGAATAAAATCTTTTAAAAAATACATTTCTAAGCAATATCCTTAAAACAAAATGTATGAGACTGTAGCTTATTATTTTACCATTTTCTATATTTTGAACATTTTCTATGATATATACATGTGCTATCTTTGTAATTAAAAAAATTTTATACAAAACTGATGAATCAAATACTACATTCAGAACTAATGTTGCATTATATGTTGGCTAATTGAACATAAAAAAAGCTTCCCCCACTCCAAAACAAACAAGAAACAAAAAGCTTCATTATTGCTCACGTTACAAGAATCATATATGACATAATATTTAAAAAAATAAAGTTTTATTTACCTAAAAAATAATATCTTTGCAGATGATATGATACTTTATGTGGAAAACCCAAAAGATTCTACTCTCAGACTGTTAGAATTCATACAGGAATTCAGTAAAGTGTCAGGATATAAAATTAATGCACAGAAATCAGTTGCATTTCTATACACCAACAGCAACACAGAAGAAAGAGAAATTAAGGAGTCAATTCCATTTACAATTGCACTGAAAACTCTATGATACCTAGTAATAAACCCAACCAAAGAGGCAAAGAATCTGTACTCAGAAAACTACAAAGTGCTCATGAAAGAAATTGAGGAAGACATTAAGAAATGGAAAAATGTTCCATGCTCATGGATTGCAAGAACAAAGATTGTGAAAATGTCTATGCTACCTAAAGCCATCTACACATTTAATGCAATCCCTATCAAAATACCACCAATTTATTTCAAAGAAATGGAACAAATAATCCTAAATTTTATATGGAACCAGAAAAGACCACAAATAGAGGAATGTTGAAAAAGAAAACCAAAGTCGGCGGCATCACAATTCCAGACTTCAAGCTCTATTACAAAGTGGTAATCATCAAGACAGTGTGGTACTGACACAAAAAGAGACACATAGATCAATGGAACAGAATAGAGACCCCAGAAATGGACACCCAAATCTATGGTCAACTAATCTTCAACAAAGCAGGAAAGAATATCCAATGGAAAAAAGACAGTCTCTTCAACAAATGGTGCTGGGAAAACTGGACAGCCACATACAGAAGAATGAAATTGGACCATTTCCTTATACCACACACAAAAATAGACCCAAAATTGTTCAAAGACCTCAATGTGAGGCAAGACTCCATCAAAATCCTGGGGAGAACACAGGCAGCAACCTCTTCAACCTCAGCTGCAGCAACTTCTTCCTATAAACATCTCCAAAGGCAAGGGAAGCAAGGGCAAAAATGAACTATTGGGACTTCATCAAGATCAAAAGCTTTCGCACAGCAAAAGAAACAGTCAACAAAACCAAAGACAGCTGACAGAATGGGAGAAGATATTCAAAAATGACATATCAGATAAAGAGCTAGTATCCAAAATTTATAAAGAGCTTCTGAAACTCAACACCCAAAGAACAAATAATCCAATCAAGAAATGGCAGGAGATATGAACAGACATTTCTGCAAAGAGGATATCCAAATGGTCAACAGACACATGAAAAAGTGCTCAACATCACTCAGCATCAGAGAAATACAAATCAAAACCACAGTGAGATACCACCTCACAATAGTCAGTAAAATTAGCAAGTCAGGAAACCACAGATGTTGGCAAAGATGCAGAGAAAGGGGAACCCTCCTACACTGTTGGTGGGAATGCAAGCTGGTACAGCCACTCTGGAAAACAGGATGGAGGTCCCTCAAAAAGTTGAAAATAGAGCTACCCTATGACCCAGCAATTGCACTACTGGGTATTTACCCTCAAGATACAAGTGTAGTGATCCGAAGGGGCACGTACACCCGAATGTTTATAGCAGCTATGTCCACCATAGCCAAACTATGGGAAGAACCTAGATGTCCATCAATAGATGAATGGATAAAGAAGATGTCATATCAATAGATGAATGGATAAAGAAGATGTCATATCAATAGATGAATGGATAAGGAAGATGTCATATATACACACACACACACACACACACACACAATGGAATACTATGCAGCTATCAAGAGAAAGGAAATCTTGCCATTTGCAATGACATGGATGGAACTACAGGGTATTATGCTAAGTGAAGTAAGTCAGTCAGAGAAAGACAATTATCCCATGATCTCTCTGATATGAAGAATTTGAGAGGCAAGGCGGGGGTTGGGAGGGTGGGGGAGGGCAATGAAACAAGATGGGATGGGGAAGGAGACAAACCATAAGTGACTCCTCAACTCACAAAACAAACTGAAGTTGGCTGGGAGGTGGGGGGTAGGGATAGGGTGGCTGGGTTATGGACATTGAGGAGGATATGTGGTATGGTAAGTGCTATGAAATGTGTAAGGCTGGTGATTCACAGACGTGTACCCTGAGGCAAATAATACATTATATGTTAATAAAAAAATACATTAACAAAAAAAGATATCTATCTCTCCCTCTGTCTCAAATAAATAAATAAATAAATAAAATATCTAAAAATTAAATAAATAAAAAATAATAATAACCTAAGCCAAATAAATTTATTGAGAAACTACTTTTATCTTAGGCACCCAGGTTGCAGGAGAAAGAAAGAGCAAAATGCAAAAATGAATTTATATGGCACTGCCATGAAGCAATTTACTGTAGACCAGCTTTGAAGTGGGGGGAGTGATTACAATCCTCCAAAACAAGAATGAGAACCTGGAAGCATCAATATTTTGATGGACTCAGGGCAAGTATGGAGATGAAGACATCTTTCTTTGGGAAGAAGTACACGAACATTTTATACAAGCAATTCTATATCAATAAAATATCAAAGCTGAGGATAATTATGTTAAATTATAAATCTGAACATTTTCTAAAGAAAACTAGAATATTTATAAACTAAATATGCATTCTGCTTTGATATAAATCTAGATCTTACACTGGTGGGCTTGGATAGAACTGCAGGGTCTAGGAGACTGAAATTGTATGCAAAATATTGTTTTAAATGGTGAGAAGGTAACCAGTTTTCATCATATTCTTAGAGATCACTAGAGTAGTGTTTATCGCTATGTAGACTACTGTTCACCTGCTACTGTATCTATTATACTCACAGATTTTCTCCCACTGAATGAGAATTTTTGGAGCTGAGACTTGGGGTTATACATTACCAATAAGCTGAAATATCACTGATTCAGAAAAATTAAGGGTTCCAATTTCTCTAAGCCTTCCTTTGAATGTTCTGTGGTTTTAGGTAGGCCTCAAACCAGGATTGGAAAGGAAATGACACAAAACTTAGATCCCTGGTAAACACTATTTTAACATGGGCCAAATAGTTATGTAGAATCTTTTGGCACAAATTCTAATCCTATGTTACAACTAACCAAAGCAGATTGATAAAATGAGTGGGAAGCTGGCTCTTCTTGAGAATAAAACTATGGAAACACCCCTGAAAAATTTAACAAATATAGGGTACAAAAAGCAGAGGCATCTTATATGTTATAAACTCAGAAAATATGATGTATGACTAATTTCACCTTTTCAGTAACTTAGGAATATTTACTACAGTAACTTGCTTGTTCCTATGTTCCACCCATCTGTGATGTTATTTTAAGCTAAAGTTTTGAGAAGTTACCAGCTCTGGACCAAGCCAAGTACTAAACTCTCCATGCACTTTTCTCTTTTTGTCTCCCTTTTGCAATTAGAGCCATTCTTGATACTTTTAACATGCAACGAAATTATACTAAGGACAGCTGTACTTCAGTTTTGTTAATGATTAACATATTAAGGGTCTCTGCTTTTGAAGCTACTTGATTTTGTTGTTAGGATGTAGATGAAAGAGAGACAAAAAAGAGAAAACAACAACTTGAGATGCAGGAAATTCTGTTTTCAAGTTACTTCATAGCAGTAAAATACATATGTTTGAATGGTATATTTTGAATGTTATAAGGTTAACTCATGATTCAAATGGATGAGGTAGGTCAGGATTTTGAAGTCTAACTCCTTGCTTCAAGTGTAAGTTACTTTCAGTAGATGACATATTTAACCTTGTGTTGCAATCAATCTTGTAAGAAATCTCTAAGTGGTCTGAGCCTTAACTTGGCAATGCTGACGTTCTTACAACAACATGTTTAACTCCTGGCAATACTGAATCTTCCTTGTATTTATTTGTTTGTTTGTTTATTTTTGGTATGCCTAAGTGTTTATCATGGTGTCATAGTGCTGAGGTGAGGAAAATGTTATGCTTGGTCACACTAGAACTCTAAATATCTCTGATGAATTTATTGCTTTTTTTTTCATTGCCTTACAGTTGGCCAAGAGATGTGGATACTGATCCACCTTGTTAAACAGCTGATGACTCCTTTAAGAGATTTTTTCCAGTCCATTTGCCTTCTTATTAAATAAGCTATTTACATCTTTGCTACTTTACTTGGAATTGTAACTGTTTGGATCATGCTTTTTCTATGTATCCTTACTATCTTAGATCATTTTCCAAAACCAAAAATTTAGTATTAGGTACTAGGAATGGGAGATGCAGGTACTCCTGCTGAAGATTATAGTGAAAAAGGAGGCTCCAATAGGTGCTAAAGTGCTTCTTGATCTAATCTTGTGAGTCTATTTCATTTAAACTTTTCTTCCTTTTTGGATCGTTAAGTTGCTATGTCAAACAAAAGCAACGTTGTCTACTTTGCGTTTTGCAAGTGAGTTTAAGTATTAACATACATTCTTCTAAATCTGCTTCTATCCTCTGTTGGATGATATTTTAAGATATTTTAATTCTAATGCTGGGAGAAATGAATACAGTTTAATATCACCAAAGGCGAAGCAATGAGCCAGGATTTAGGGAGACAAATTCACAGAAGTCATCTAGTATTAAAGATGAGTAAATTCATACTCTTGTATGTCCTATTTTCTCTCTCTATCCTCCCCATTTTGGTAAGTTACAAAATTAATATAATCTCAAAGCTATTGAACTTGCATTTTATTCTATAACCATGATTAAAATGTTAGCATTGTATGTAATAAATAATGTGTCTCATAAAAGATGAACATATCCCTTTATATGTATCATTTTCAAGTACGGTTGCGTTCTCTAACATTACAGAAACAAATTTATAATTTTATAGTGACAGTCACTAGACAAATAGAATTTGATGTACAGAAACTCACTTGACAGGCAACTTTTTAGTGTTATCACATTTGTGAAGAAAACATTCATCTAATTTGTTAAACACAATATGTGGATACCCAAAAACCCTGTATCTGTGTTTGGAATTTTCTCTAATATTTTGATTATATGTTTTTAATGGAGAAGTCAGAACATGGGCTTTTTAAAAAGTCCTCATAATTAAATAGTACATATTTTTAAAGATCTTATTTATTTATTTATTTATTTGACAGAGAGAGACACAGTGAGAAAGGGAACACAAGCAGGGGGAATGGGCAAAGGAAAGGCAGGCTTCCTGCTGTGTGGGCAGCCCAATACAGGGCTCGATCCCAGGACCCTGGGATCATGACCTGAGCTGAAGGCAGACACTTAATGACTGAGCCACCAGGCACCCAAATAGTACATTTTTACCATAAATATAGTGAGGAATAATTCTAAAAAAGCAAAATCAGATGAGAAAAATGGATGCCTGAAAAGTCAAACATAGTGGGCTTAAAATCAATTGTTTGGGATCCAAAATGTAATGCCAGTTGAGTCATCACTTCTTTAAGCTGTAATGGAATCCTCCAATAATGTTCGTTAATGTTGGAATGGACCTTTTAAACCACAAGGTGTTTTGTCATTATTAGCCCATCTTTTTACTACCATGAAACTGTAATTGAGTTAGTGGTGTATTCCCATTTTACAGAAAGAAGAAAGGAGAGAAAATACGTGGCCATATAAAGTGGTTGAATAATTTGAAAGAGCATAAAAGGTCATTAATAGCATTGAAAAGACTAATGAACAAGGTTAAGAGACCTCTATTTAGTGGTTCATTCAAACTCCCATGATATTAAGACACTTGGGAAGCTTTGTAAATCTGGTTTCTGGGGATGTATACCCTTTTCAGGGATATACTGGACAGGGATATAGGAACAGATCTGAAGCCAAGGCAGAAGTAGGCTTACTTATATGCCACTACATCCCCTTGGAAGAATGCCACATGGTAATAATACTATCTCACTTTTGCATAGTGTGGAGCAGTTTATATCATGCTTTTGTACATATTATTTTATCCTCACAATGAAAAAAGTACTTCAGTGCTTCTTAATATTGTCAGAAATCTCAAATAAAAAAACACTGCCTATACAAACAATGGGGCATCTGGCTGGTTCAGCCAGTGGAACATACAACTTTTGATCTTGGGGTCCTGAGTTCAAGCCCCAGGTTAGCATAGAGCTAACTTAAAAAAAAAAACTGTATACACACATAAAATAATTTAGAAAGAAACAAAGATTGTTGAATTATTATGTTGAAAACAATCTGTCAATTACTCAACTCGAATGAGTTTCTTTTTTTAGATTTTATTTACTTAAGATAGAGCGTGAGAGAGAGACAGAGAGAGAGAGAGAGAGGGCATGAGCACAAGCCCATAGGAGAAGCAAAGGGAGAGGGAGAAGCAGGCCCTCCGTTGAGCAGGAAGCCTGATGTGGAGCTTGATATCAGGACCCTGGGATCATGACCTGAGTTGAAGGCAGCCGCTTAACCAACTGAGCCACCCAGGAACCCTCAAACCAATTTTTGATACAATGTGATCATAACTAAATTAAAATGATTTGTGAGTATAGACATAGCTTGAGAAGCATTTCCCTATATATAGGTTGGATAACTACCTGTAGGATAGTCACAGGAGCTCAAATCTGGAGTGTACCAAATATTACTCAATACTAATATTTCCTTGTGGAGAGGTAATATCAAGCTATGTAGGTTTTGTTCATTATGCTAGATACTCAGTTTATATTCTTTACAGGATACTAAATCTGTATATTAATTTAGCAAAATTAACCAAACCATGATTGTATCTTGAGACAGGTAGATTTCCCCAGTTAGTTCTTCATAAAAGAACTGCAGGGTATAATAGAGTTTAGCAAATTCATAATTCATGACACATATCAAGTAAAGATATGTACGAAAAGGAGACCTTGGTAGAGGGCTGAAAGAGAAAGTAAACAGCTAATTTGTTTCATTATTGTATTGACAGGCAAGACCAGAACAATACTTTCATTTTCTTTATTTTCTTATTTATTTATATTTTCTTATTTAATAGTTCAACTAAAAGGAAGATGCACCAGCTAGATTAATACTGACTGGCTGGCAGACATGAATAACTTTTTTTCTTCTCATGACATTAATTGGAACCAAGACGTATCTTCAGCACCCAAGAACAGCGCTTGGGGTTGGCAAGTGTTTTGGTTAGGGACAAAGTGTCCTTGATATCCCCATGCTCTGGAAATAATGGGCCCACCTTCTTTTTGATAGTAAATAATAGAATAATAACAAACATATAGCTTTTACTAAGGGCCAGATACTATTTTAAGCACACTGTACACATTTTCTCATTGAATGTTTACAAGTCTTGGAGGCAGGTGCTTTTATTTATTCACCTTTTAGGCATAAAAAAATGGTGGCATAGAAAGTCACCTTAAGTAACCTTAAGATTGTCCGCATACCACAATGTGGATCTTCAGTGAGTTGTGCTGGACCATGCTGTAAACTCTCTTTTGCATAGACTAGAGCTAGCCTGATACCTAGGTCCAGTGCAAGCCAAAAATCCTCCTCTTTTGTCTTATCCACTTAAGGCCAATACCAGAGCCTTAGATATTAATACTATAATGACAGGGAAAGGCCAGTTCAGAGCTTGGGAGCAGTAAAAAACATAAACTGATGAGAGGAATAAAAGAAAAAGAAAGCTTGCCCCAATTCTTAGAAATGTCTTAAAAAACATCTTATTTTCAAGCCTAAACAAGGATACCACTTATCATCTCAGCCAAGCAAAATAAAAATAAAAGAAGGAGGGAAAGACACACAGAGAGAGAGAGACAGAGACAGAGGGAACATGTGAGTGCCACAATGTCTGCTTCCATGTACTCCAGGCTTCTCAGGACAGCTTCCAAGTAGTAACATAATTTAGGTGTTTCTGACTTAATTAAGTGGAGGAAAGGGTCAAACTAGACAGCAAAGGACAGATCAAAAAGAAAAAGAGAAATGACTTTTCCAGATTAGTAGACCCAAAAACATTGCAAAAGAAAAAATGCCAGGCCGTAGCCATAGGTGTGTGTATTTAGATGCATAATCATGGCTGATAGTATATCCTCATGGTACTGTCATTTATAACTACTTAAAATTCAGGAACCCAGTACACATCAGATAGAGATCCCATGATCATGAAAGGCAGGGATTTAATTTGGATAAGATCTTCCTGACATGGAAATTTCAAGATCACAGCCACTTGATGACTTGCCCTAGGTAATGCCAGTAAGTCTGGCAATACTACGGCCCAACAGCGACATCCCAGTCTGTATCTGTCTGCAACTATTATTAGCATCACATACAATTCACCCTTTTCATATCTGCCCACCCACTCATGCATTTCTTGATATAAAATTTTCCACTTAATTCACAAGTCAGTTATTAAATCCCTACTGCATGCCTACTATTCTGGTAAGTGTTAGGTTCAGAGATTTCACTCAGTAACATGAACGTGTTGGGAAAGGCTGTGCTAGTTCTTGGTTCTTGGCCTGAACTGATCAGAAAGTTCGTCTACATTGAAAAAAAAAAAAAAAAAAAAAAACTGCAATTCCAGTCATATTGGTAAAGTTCCAAGATTTACTGAGCCTAAGCTTTTGTTATTCTGGGTTCAGTTTGCTCAAGTTGATTGTGATTGCTGGAAGCAACTTGCTCTACTCCGAACAGAATGTCTCTGGGCATTAAGGTGGTATTTTCACAAAGCATTATCAAATTCCCAAAGGGATCCTGTGGACAAATGCTGCAGTGATTCCATTAGTAACTCCTTTGTGCACAGCCCTGGGGTGCTGTATACTTTTATAAGATACTCAGATGAAGAGTTGGATAGTAGAATACATGCCATGGCTTGGAGAATAAAATGACTTAAAGGGCTTTTTTGAAAAAAAAAAAAGGGGGGGGGGCTTTTTTGAAGTCTCTCCCTCCAATGACCTGAAAAATCCTGGTCTGTTAATATTTGGATCTTGGTATAAAAATTCTAGATCTGGTTTGATCTATGGATATTATTTGTGACTTTGGCTTCCCCCAGGGTGAGGATGGAGGTGAGGCTGTGATAAAACAACAACAAATAACAATCCATTTAAATACAGTATAAATCATTTAAAAGTAGGTAATTACTGCCTTTCAAAATTATACTGGTGAGTCATAAGTACTGGTGATTACCTAATAATTTGTCTTCAACAAAACTATGAAAAATAAATGTACACACACATAACACATCCACTGTATTTTTAAAGTAACACATAAACTTGAGATAATTATTTCCAGTCTGTTGAAAAGTGATTGTGGTTATAATGAAAATCGTCAGTGTATTGCTCCTGCCTTATTTAAGGTGAAAATATCACTTTAATCATTTTCAAGAAAATGTGATCTTTTCTGTACTCCCAGTCATTTAATGTGACTGAGAAATATAGTTTGTACTAAATTTTGCATAATGAACAAGGCAACTTCATAGAAAATTAAGCATTATGATCTCAAGTCCCCCTTAATCCATAATTCCTTTGGAAATATCTATTATATTAACATGCACGACAAAGAACTTTGGGGTTAGTGTTTTTTTTAAAACTTTTTTTTTTTAAGATTTTATTTATTTATTTGACAGAGAGGAGAGAGAGATCACAAGTAGGTAGAGGGGCAGGCAGAGAGAGAGAGGGGGGGAAGCAGGCTCCCTGCTGAGCTCGATCCCAGGACCCTGAGATCATGACCTGAGCTGAAGGCAGAGGCTTTAACCCACTGAGCCACCCAGGCGTCCCTGGGGTTAGTGTTTTTAATGAAAGGATATTTGTCATTTTTCTAATGAGGATTTACTGATTATGACTAATCAAAAGGAAGCAAGGGCATTTCATATATATGACAGCTCTAACACATTGGTAAATATGGTCCTGGCCATTAGTGAGTACCATTAGTGAGTATACCAGCAGACTTAATAGGAGTCAAGGTTGATGGGTAATCAGAAATTCTACTATTATTAAGTAGCTTGAAGTTTACTGTTATGTCAAGTATTCTTTGGTTTCTCATTTTAAGAATGTGGTCAAGAGTAGTCCAAACTAGTCACATGTCAAATATCCAGGGCTCAAATATGAGTGTGCCACTAATCAGCATTTAAAAACAAAAATTAAAACGATTATGTCCAGTGACAAAGCAGCAAAACAAATCTGGGGAGTGTTCACTTTGTTTCTTAAAGACATTGACCATCATTAAAATAATAAGACAAAAAATAATACCTTGGTATTAGAAGTTGAAGTAAGGGATAAATGGGAGTAGTGCAAAATTGGATTATCTATAGCCAAGTGCAGAGTCAAAATATCTTTACATTTTTTTTAAGATTTTATTTATTTATTTGACAGAGAGAGAGAGAGCACAGTAGGCAAAGAAGCAGGGAGAGAATGAGGGGGAAGCAGGCTCCCTGCTGAGCAGAGAGACTGATGAGGGGCTCGAACCCAGGACCCTGAGATCACGACCTGAGCCGAAGGCAGAGGCTTTAACCCACTGAGCCATCCAGGTGCCCCAACATCTTTTTATTATAATTCTAGATGTTTAGATATTTTTTCTCTCTATACTTGATTATTAATAATCCAATTTTTCTCTACTTCTGTTCATACCTAACTTTAACAAACAAAAAAAGCAAACTCTTAAATATAGAGAAGAAACATATGTTGCCAGAGGGAAAGTGGGTGGGAAATGGGTGAAATAAATAAGGGAGATTAAGAGGTACAAAATTCCAGTTATGGAAAAAATAACTCACAGAGATGAAAGGTACAGCAGAGGGAGCATAGGGAATATGGTCAATATACCTTAATAACATTGTTGATGACAGATGGTGACTACACTTATCATGGTGAGGATTGAGTAAAGTATAGAATTATTGACTCAGTGTTGTATATCCAACACATTAATATAACATTGTATTTTTTTCCAATTACTTTTATTTTATTTTTTCAGTGTTACAAGATTCATTGTTCATGAACCACACCCAGTGCTCCATGCAATACATGCCCTCCTTAATACCCACCACCAGACTCGCCCAATCCCCCACCCCTTCCCTCCAAAACATTCAGTTGTTGCTCAGAGTCCACAGTATCTCATGGTTCATCTCCCTCTCTGATTTCCCCCAATTCACCTTTTCTTTCCTTCTCACAATGTCCTCCACGTTTTTCCTTATGCTCCACATGTAAGTGAAACCATGATAATTGACTCTCTCTGCTTGACTTATTTCACTCAGCATTATCTATTGTTATTATATTTGCTATAGAAAATGAATTATCTTGTTTCCCAAATACTTCTATTTTATTTTTTCAGTGTTACAAAATTCATTGTTCATGTACCACACCCAGTGCTTCATGTAGTACGTGTCCTCCTCAATACATTTTAAAGAGGTTTAGATAAGGAAAAAGTCTTAATTTTTATCCCAATAGTTAGCATTTCTGATGTTTACATTCACTTTGTAGATTTAGATTCTTTCTGGAATCACCTTCTCCTGCCTGAGGGATGTCTGTTTGTTTTTTGCTTGTATTATGGGTCATTTGATGAGCAATTCTGTCAGTTTTTGTATACGTGAAAAGATTTTTTTTTAAAGATTTTATTTATTTATTTGACAGCAAGCAAGAAAAATCACAAGTAGACAGAGAGGCAGGCAGAGAGAGGAGGGGAAGCAGGCTCCCTGCTGAGCAGAGAGCCCAATGCGGGGCTTGATCCCAGGACCCTGAGATCATGACCTGAGCCGAAGGCAGAGGCTTTAACCCACTGAGCCACCCAGGCGTCCCATATACATGAAAATATTTTTATTCCACCTTAAATTTGAAGACTTTTTTCTCTAGATGAAGAATTAAGGTTTTTCCTTCTTTCAGTAATTTAGATATGTTAATCCACTGTCATCTTTAGCCATCAGGGAGATCCAGATCAAAACCACACTGAGATACCACCTTACACCAGTTAGAATGGCCAAAATCATCAAGACAGTAAACAACAAATGTTGTAGAGGATGTGGAGAAAGGGGAACCCTCCTCCACTGTGGGTGGGAATGCAAGATAGTGCAGCCACTTTGGAAAATAGTGTGGAGATTCCTCAGGAAATTAAAAATAGAGCTACTCTATGACCCTGCAATTGCACTCCTGGGTATTTACCCCAAAGAAGCAGATGCAGTACAAAGAAGGGCCACATGGACACCAATGTTCATAGCAACAATGGCCACAATCGCCAAACTGTGGAAAGAACCAAGATGTCCTTCAACAGATGAATGGATAAAGAAGATATGGTCCATATATACAATGGAATATTATGCCTCCATCAGAAAGGATGAATATTCAACTTTTGTATCAACATGGATGGGACTGGAAGAGATTACGCAGAGTGAAATAAGTCAAGCGGATAGAGTCAACTATCTTATGGTCTCACGTGTGGAGCATAAGGAAACCATGGAGGGCATTGTGAGAAGGAAAGGAAGGGTGAATGGGGGGAATCGGAGGGGGCAATGAACCATGAGAGACTGTGGACTCTGAGCAACAACTGAATGTTTTGGAGGGAAGGGGTGGGGAGTTGGGCGAGTCTGGTGGTGGATATTGAGGAGAGCATGTATTGCATGGAGCACTGGGTGCGTGTGGTGCATGAACAATGAATCTTGTAACACTGAAAAAATAAAATAAAAGTATTTTGGGGGAAAAAAAGTAGTGAACAGAGGATCACTGACCTGGAGAGCATCTTTAGAAATAGAATAGGGTGTAATTGTGTAAGAAAAGGAGAGATAGTGGGGTGGAGAGGTTGGGAAAATATCTGAAAAATTGTTGGCCAAGATGTTCCAAATGTAATGAAAATTGAAAAGTGACAACTCAAAATCTCAGCAAAGCTGAAGAGCATGAAATCATTATAATAGTCATAAAAAACCCAAACCCAACAAGATCAAACATTTAAGTCAGTGACAAAGAGACTTAGAAGCACCCTGAGCACACCTTTACACAAGGGAACAAAGAGAAGGATTCCAGTGAATTTTGTATAACATTGTATGTTAATCATACTTCAGTAAAAAAAAAAATACACTTAACATTAAAAAAATTACTTCCTGGGCTACACATTAGAATCATCAGATTCTACACCAAGTTAATTAAATGAATATTTTTTTTTTGAAAGTCAAGGGGGAATTGTATTTAGGACCAGGCATTAGTTTTTTAAATTTATTTATTATTGAAGTATGATGGTGATGGTTTTGGTTGCAAACCATAATGGTTATGCATGTGAAACAGCAAGGGAAGAAGGAAGAACGGATATTTCATGTGTGCAAGAGGCAGGGGAGGGATGTCGAATGCATCCAAGGGTACCCCATCAGGTTCATCTTCATGTGAATTGGAGAAAGAAGGCTTTTATGACTTTGTTACATTGGGACTTTAGCTCAAAATGCTAGTGCATGCAAAAGGGCTATTAAATTCTTGAGCAGATATTTCAAACTGCTGTGTATTAGAAAGTCCTCTTCAGTCAGGACTCTGCAAAATTCTTTCCTGAAAAAATTAACCTTCTATTATTATAAAAATAGCAAATAATCACCACCAGAACATGTGAACATCTGGTCTTCTCAATATCCAGAAACAAATCTATTTTAAAGTCACCAACCACTAATTTTTTAATGGTTTAAGGAACCATTGCTATAAAAATAAAGGGAAAAAAAGACATGCTCTGCAAAAAGTAAAAGAAAACACATTTTTTAAAGATTTTTTATTTATTTATTTGACAGACAGAGAGAGAGATCACAAGCAGGTAGAGAGGCCGGTAGAGAGAGAGGGGGAAGCAGGTTCTCTGCTGAGCAGAGAGCCCGTTGCTGGGCTCAATCCCAGCACCCTGAGATCATGCCCTGAGCTGAAGGCAGAGACTTTAACCTACTGAGCCACCCAGGCACCCCTCTATGCAACTTTAGATGAATTACTTAAACTACTCTCTGAAAGAAAGGAAGAGAAAAGATATTTTTGGTGTTAGGTCATAAATGTGCAAACTTAATTTTTTTTTATTTTTATTTATCTATTTGACAGAGAAAGAAAGAGAGAGATCACAAGTAGACAGAAAGGCAGGCAGAGAGAGAGGGGGAAGCAGGCTCCCTACCGAACAGAAGAGCCCGATGCAGGGCTCGATCACAGAACCCTGATATCATGACCCAAGCCGAAGGCAGAGGCTTTAACCCACTGAGCCACCCAGCTGCCCCAAACTTAATATTTTATAGAAATTCTTTATAACCCTTTTCTCTGGGGACAGGACTAAAACGTTCATTATTGGCTAGACATGTTCTATCCCTTCTTTGCTTTATATATTTATTTTTTGAGGAACATGATTTGGCCATCAGTCAGTGTCTTTTTGAGCTATGTGTCTATGTGGCTCAGCAATAGTCCTGCAAATACAGAGCCATGACTTCATGTACATCATAGTCCTGATAGTTAAGTCCTGAGTCAGGGTTTGTATGTATATTATCAGTTTGACCAAAGAAGAGGGGAAGGATGGTCTCTGAGAATAAAATTTGACCATAAACTATTTTTCCAGTTTCCATTTAAGTAAACAGTCAGCAGCTATGGCTCCTATCCATTGAAATATGTTATTTATGTCCCTCCACTAAACATTTATCTAATGTAAATGAGACAATGTCTGTGAATTGCCTAGATCAATACCTAGATTATAGTAGATAACAAGCGTTAGACCCTATGGGGTTCCTGGGTGGGCCCCTGGTGAGCATCCAACTCTTGATTTCAGCTCAGTTCATGATCTCAGGGTCCTGGGATCCAGCCACCTCTTGGACTCCATATTCAGTGGGGATTCTGCTTGAGGATTCTCTTTCTCTCCCTCTGCATCTCTCCACCCCCAAATAAATAAATCTTAAAAAAAAATCTTAGGCCCTATTCATTGCTTTTGAGATCAAAAGATCTAACTGCAAGTGCAATTTGGTAGGAAATTACTTATTTTATCCTAAATTTTTTTTAACTATGAAATAAGCATATACTATTATTCTTTACAACATTTTTGTAAAATTAGACTAAACAAAACAATTTTGGCTTAAGTGCAGAGTATAATACCTCACTCGTAGTAGGATTATAATAAATTCTAACAGTCAACATCATCAAAATTTTTTTCAAATTAGTGAAACTAAAATTTGAAGAAATTGTATTCTATTGGGCTTTATATCAATGAGTTATGATCACAGTTTATGTGATTTTTTTCAAATGACTTATACATAATTAATAATCATTTTCATAAAATATATACACCTATAGTATCTTTGGATTAAGGTTCTAGCTGTTATTTTCAGTGTGGTGCTTTTTGCAGTGCTGCTTCTTTCATGGGCATTTCTCCTAATATCTTAGCCAGAAAGCAGCAGAAGTGGAAAAACCATTTAAGCATGAAACAATTAGAATAGGGGCACCTGGGTGGCCTAGTCAGTTAAGCACCTGCCTTTGGCTCAGGTCACGATCCCAGGGTCCTAGGATCAATCCCCGTGTCCGGCTTTCTGCTCAGCAGTGAGTCTGCTTCTCTTTCTGTTTTTGTGCTCCCTCTCCCTCTGTGCTCTCTTGCTCTCTCTCAAGTAAATAAAATCTTTAAAAAAGAAACAATTAGAATAGAGTGGTTCTTCTTTTTTTATTTTTTATTATGTTATGTTAGTCACCATACAGTATCTTTTTTGAGCAATTAATTTTGTATGTGTGCATTTGTGTGTCCTTTAAACCTTCTTTTGTTTGCAATGTTTACAGTTAATATATTTCTGTTCACTTTAGGGAAACTGCCCATCATACCTTTCTGACTTCATTATATGTCTATGTCCAACCCAGAGGAGATACATAACCATGAGTATTATTTTAACACTAAAATTGACTAGGCTCCAGGTTAATTATAATGCTAATCCTGTCCGCTTCTTCAGTTTCAGGAAAAGGTGTAGTACAGTGAGTGGTTGAAAGGTAGACTTTGATGTCAGATTGCCCCGGGGAAGAATTTCAGATCTTTATTTGCTACCTGGATGGCCAAAGGCAAGTAATCTAACCTCCAATTGCCATTATTCCCACAAATGTAAAATGGTTGTGACAATAGTAGTTACTACATAGTATTATTGTGAAGATTAAATGAATGGTTACATGTGTATAGTGTTTAATTTATGGCAAGTACTTAATACATTTGAGTTATGATGACCATGACAATAATCAAATAGTCGAAGTGGCTTAAGAGAATTAGGTTTTCTTTAGCGCAGTGAATTTTTCTAGTTCTATAAAGGCTATCAAGGCTTCTTCTCTTTAAATCTTTTTGGTTTGGTATTTGACACTTTTATTTTAGGACAATACTCTGTCCTTCAGTTTCCCTAAAAGACACAGTTGCCTTTTTCAGTCAGTGATCTATTTCCTCGACAATCAGTGCATTCCAGACTAGTATTGCCTGTGTAACAGAACATTGTGACAAATTTCAGTACTTTGTTGCCAATGGGAATTGCTGTCTGGTTCATAAGAATATGACCTTTGTTGGCCTTTTCTCCTTTCCTAGCACTCATGGGAATATATAAAATATGAAAAAGGCTCTCTTAATACAGAGTTAACTTTTTAAAAAATGTAATTAGCACATTTGAAAAATTCATTCAGCTAGTACTTTCATACAGAAACTATTTATGTGGCAGAAGTAAGGCAACACGTCTGGTTCAGAGAAAGAGTTATGGGCCTTCCTCCTTATTACCACAGACAACTTTTTTTTTTTAAGATTTTATTTATTTATTTGACAGAGAGATAGAGATCACAAGTAGGCAGAAAGGCAGGCAGAGAGAGGGGGAAGCAGGCTTCCTGCTGAGCAGAGAGCCTGATGTGCTGCTCCATCCCAGGACCCTGAGATTATGACCTGAGCCGAAGGCAGAAGCTTAACCCACTGAGCCACCCAGACACCCCCCAACAGGCAACTTTCACTATAATTCAGTTAATACAGGTCCTTACCAAAGTCTAGAAACTAACATAGTCTTCGGAGTCAGATGGATCCGGCTTCGAATGTTTACTCTGTCACTTAGCTGCATGATCTTATGGTAGTTGTAGTGTAGGTTTAGCCTCCTTAAACTTGAGTCTCCTTATCTTTACACTGGTAAGTAATGAGAAAATCTATGTAATATATTTAAAAGATCTGCCGCATAATAAGTACTTAGTAAATGGTTGTTATTATTTTTATTATAATCTTCATGTGCTTGACTTCCTGGATTGTTTTCTCTATTTCAGACACTATTTAACAAAGAATACATAGAGATCCATTGCTTTTCTCTATGTAATGATATTTAATTACTTCTTCTTTCTTTTTTTTGTCTGATATGGCCAGTGAGATGCCCTACTCCCATTTTGCAGTGTTTTCTCATTTTGTACTTTAGTTATAAAAGATGGGGAAAAAAATCTTGCACACTTCCTGGCATGTACATATGTCAGCATTGCAAAATAATATTTATTGTTATAACTACTATTATCAATGTTATTATTTGATGAACAAAATTGTTTTAAGCCATTATGTAGAAGACCTAGAATGTTAGTTACTTTAGGATAATAGCACAACCATTGTTTCTTTCATCTGTTCTTCAACAAAGATCACTTCTACTGCTCAATGTAGGGGCCCAAGCCTTATTGTGATTCTGTGAGGTCAAAGGAAAGCATGTTCTGCAGTATTGGTCCAAAGAGACTTAGAACAGATTTTTTTTATACCTTTAGCTCACTGACTTTCATGCTGAAAATGTAGGCAGCAGAATAAAATTGAACAGCCTAATAATAGTCTCCTGGGAGTTTTAAGAGATCATGCTTCTTACCACTTGAATGTCTTTTTAATCTAAATAAAAAGGACATACTAATCATGAATAAATGACAAAAGTATTTATCAGCAATACCATTAATATGATATTACAGATACAAGTTAGCTATGCTTTTTGCATTGGTTTATTTTTTTCTTTGGATTTTTCAATTAATAAATTACAGCAGTGAATTGAATCATTTATCTGTATGGCTCACATGTGTCCATGTTCAGGTTCTTCCACCAGGTGCCATCTTGCCTGCAGCATCTTTACTGCCTTGAAAGAAGCTTCCAAAGTGGCAAAGATCTTTTAAAGACTGATGTAAGTACCTCCCAAAAGGCCTAGGGCCTTTGCCCTTAACTTAAACAGTAGCTGGCTGTACCTGAAGGACATTGCCTCTTCTGCTGGCTATAAACACTCACTTGAAAAACCCTGTCTAACTCCACACAGCAGGAAGTATGAAATAAGACAGAAAGCAAATTGCCACAGCTCTAGTTTCAGAATCTATCCTGGACTTCTGCTCTTGTCAGTTCTCTGTACTATGGTTCTTAATTTGTCACACTATAATTGACTTGCTGCTTTCAATATCTTATTTTTGCAGACTTCCACTATCACTCACATGGAAGAGGGGGCCCTACACCAAAGAAAGTGGTCCATGTCTTAGGATATCACAAAATTCCATTGCGTGGTTTATAAACCAAATGAAATCAGCATACAAAAGGTTTTATAAGCAGAGACAAAGATCTAACCCTTCTTAAAAGTTGACATGTGGCTTTTCCTTTTCTCTTGGAAGTTTATACATGGTGCTCTCCATCTCTTATCTAGTAATTATTCAGGCATGATGAATCCATATTGTGTCTAGAAAAATTTTTATATTTAGATTTAGAGACACTTCTATTACCCTGAGTGGATCTCTAATGTCTTACCAACTGGGAAGACTGTAGTCTATATGACTGATCCTGAGAAACTCAGAAACAGGTCTCTATGCTTGCATCTTTCAGGCCTACCATAATAACTGGAGCCCCAAAAGAATGCTGAGAGAGCTCCGCCCTTCCCATAGACTGTAAATATGGAGAAATAAGGAGAAAGAAATAGTAAAGAATGTAAAAGTCTTTAGACACTAAACAAACAATGTGTGAGGACCATAATTCAGCCCCATAGTCATTTGTTGGCTTGTGCCATTTTTCTTAACTCCTCTGTCCTTCCATATTCTAGAACTTACATGCTTACACCTATTACTAAACTCCTGTGCCTCAGATAACATCCTTGGACTCAACGTTTTGTCTGGATAGACCTGTGTATTTTACCTAATTCTTTGGACTCTGCCCAGTTGGGTTCCCAGGGCAATAAGATCTATTCTGCTGTTGTTCACGCAATTTCAAGTGGTCACCAGAAATAGAAATATTTGTTTGTTGTCTATTTACCAAAAATTATTGACATGATAATGACCCTTGCATTTGCTAATTATAAGGAATAATGCTAACATTATTTATAGTACCAATTAATAATGTTAAAAATTTCTGAGTTCAGTATAGAAAGTTTTCATGAAGGTTTTTCTTTTTTTTTTCTTTTAGTCAGTGAACTTTGTTAAGTGTATAACATGCAAATGTGGTGACTTGATATTAAATTTAAAGGACTAAATGAGAATTTTCAAGTACATAAAACAATTATGATAGATTTTAATATTCAATACATTTTCTCAACATTTATGTAACTATCATTCCTGGAGTAGGAACCATGCTTTATTTATCTTTGGATCTCCCATAGCACACAGAATATACTCAGTAGATTTTTAAAAACTAGTCCGAACAATGGAACCAAAAGAATCATTTTTCCATTTGGCAGATTTACTATGGGGTATTTCATAGGATATTTAAATGCACGTAGATGAACATAATGTTCATCAAAGTTAATAATAGGCTTTGAAAATGTAGTTGCCATTCTATTTTCAAGCAAGCATGCTTTCTTTCTAATAGAAAAGCAATTCTAAAATTATAATGGAAGTCAATAAGAAATATAATTCCATATATACATTGCAGCATTGTTTACAATAGCTAGGATATGGAAGCAATCCAAGTGTTCATCCATAGATGAATGGATAAGGGAGATGCAGTATATACATAAAGGACTATTACTCAGCCATAAAAAAGAATGAAATATTGCCATTTGCAACAACATGGGTGGAGCTACTTAGTATTATGATAAGTGAAGTAAGTCAGTCAGAGAAAGCAAATACCATATTTCACTTATATGTGGAATTTAAGAAACAAAACAAAGGATCAAAGAGAAAAAAAAGAGAGGGAGAGGGAGCACCTGAGTGACATAGTTGGTTAAGCATCTGACTGGGTTTTGGTGAGCTAGGGTCATAAGGTCATGATCTTAGGGTGGTCAGATTGAGCCCCACATCAGGCTCAATGCTCAGCATGGAGTCACTTGGGATTCTCTCTACCTCTCCATCTTCCCATCTACCCATGCACATACCCCTCCTAAAATAAATAAATGAATCTTTAAAAAAAGAGAGGGAGGTAGGTAAACCAAGAAACAGACTCTTAACAATACAGAACAAACTTATGTTTACCAGAGGAGAAGTGGCTGGGGAGATGGGTGAAATAGGTGATGGTGATTAAAGAGTGTATTTGTGAAAAGCACCAGGTATTGTATGGAAGTGTGCAACCACTATATTGTACACCTGAAATAAATATTACATTGTATGTTAACTAACTGGAATTTAAATTAAAAACTATTTTTTGGTATATTTCATGCTTGATTTTATTTGAAACTCTCTTCAATGCAAATCTTGCCTAAAAGTATAATTCACAAGCACTAAGTGCCTTATTCAAATGCATAAAATAACTTTTAGATCCAGATCTAGGAAGTTATATTTTTGATACAAAGTGTGCTATACTTTTACTTCACTGGTTAAAAAAAAAATCTAGACAGTGTGCTCATCTCCTTTTCATATGAAAATAAGGCTTCATCTTAATTAGCTTTTTTATTTCTTCCCTTATTCAGATATAGATTTTTATGGTCCTCACCACAGTCAGATATGCTAAGAGATTATATTATGGAAACAATCCTAATGTTTTATTGGCTTAAAATATCAAGATTTATTTCTCACATTTCAAGGTTACTAGAGTCTCTACATGGCATTGCCAGTCACTATGGCAGAGCAAAAGAGATAAACTGCACAGTGGCTTCTAAAGCTTCCATTTGAAAATGACGCAAGTCACTTTTGCTCATATGTCAATGACCAAAAAAAGTCACATAGTCACATCTAATTTCAAGGAGATGGAGTAGTACAACTCTACCATTTGTCCAGAGAGAGACCCATAAATTGTTGATGAAAAACACTAATGGCTAACAAAATTCTCCATTAGGATGACTTATCAAGTAATTCCCATTAAGTTTTTTTTTATTATGATGCTACTGGAACACCTATTAACATGTAACTTTAATTTAAAAGTAGTTAAATTAGAAATCAACCTTAGAATTGTATTCTTTTTTTTCCCCAAATACTTTTTATTTTTTCAGTGTTACAAGATTAATTGTTCATGCACCACACCCAGTGTTGCAAGCAGTATGTGCCCTCCTCAATACCCACTACCAGGCTTGCCCAACCCCCCACCCCCACCCCTCCAAAACTCTCAGTTTGTTGCTCAGTGTCCACGGTCTCTCATGGTTCCATTAAGTTTTTTTAGTTGTCATTCCTACATCCTACCACTCCCAGAGTGCAATCAGCCATCTACTTAGCAAGTGATAACATCAAGTGCTCAATTTTCAAAATTAGGAGCTTAATTAGATTGCTAACCCACTGGGTAGGGATTGTTTCAAACTGCTTCAGAGTCTATACAGTACTTCAAAAATAGTTTCCAGTACTGGTGTTATTCACCAAATCCTTAATTTGATAATCTAGATATGTAGTTGATGGTCTATGCACCTCAATTCCTATTTGAGGGCTCCTAGGTGAGCTCTGAGTATCTAGAGGAGAATGCTCTAGAGATTGGCTATCCTGAATAAAATAGCCAAACCTCAAATATTTCACACTGATATGTGTATGTATGTATACATGTATTTAACACCATTTTATGGAACATACTCTTTGATAGACTTTTGGTAGCTTTGAATTCCTCTGAGCAACAAACTCTCCTCAAAAGAATTGACAAGTATTTATTAGAATAACTCTTTGTTATAAATAAGTTCAATCAGGAATTGAAAACTGTAATAAGCCTTGACACCACCAAATATAAACTGCAAACACTCTTTTATTATATAATCCCAGCCCTAAGAAAAACTACCAGGACAATGAGAATTATCATGTGAGCCATACTTTTTACACTTCAATTTCTGAATGAGATCACCAACATCTTACATTATTAAATTTTTAGACATAGATGAAGGATCATCCTTTCTAGTTTCTCCAGCAATTGTTTTTTCTCTAAAATCATAGGGAAATGATTTAATTCAAAAATTTAAAATATGGTATTTGGTTGCTGGCCTCTCTGTAATGAAGACGGTGAAGAAGTATGAGTTTGAAATTAGACTGGTTCTTTATTAGTGAAATTCTACAATTTTTTTTTTTTTTGCATATCCATGCCTTCTGTACCTTTCTCTGTACTTGGTCAAATGCAAGCTTTGTTGGATTTACGTTTTTCCCATGAACATCTCTGCTTGATGGTAGAAAATAACCATTGTCAAAACTTACTAAAAACTTTTCTAATGCATCAGCTTAAAGGAGAGACACTAGTTTTTCCAATATTGTGGCTAGATTCCCATCACTGCTTCTTTGATCTTGAAGCACAGTTATGATGAACAGGGTGAGCATATGAATGTTGGTCTGTTTTCTAATTTCTATTGTATTAGAAGGAAGACTAATCCTTCAGAGACCATTAGCTAAAGAAAAGCTTAACTGAGATCATCCAAGCACCACAAAGCTGCCATCCTTTTTTGCATAAAGGGTCAGCATTATGGCCCCTGTTAATGGTAAGCTTGATGTACATTACAGTAACTGTTTCCTGAAGGTGTTACCATGGACACAGATATCAACATATCTTCCTGGAAGAGTTATACAGTGAAAGAAAAACTGAAAGAATATAGTTTCCATCACTGGATCTTGCAAAGAAGAAAAATATAAAGATCTCCTGACCACATTGTCATATGTTTCAAAAAGTTGTGTAACATTTTCTACTATTATTTATTGAGTGATTGGTCTATATATATTGTACTAAACACTTTTCAGACATGATTTCATTTAATCTTCATAACAGTCCTTTCAAATAGATACCATTATTATTTTTCACTGCTTTGGACAAAGAAATTAAAGTTCAGGGAAACAAATTACTTATCCAAGATTATGCAGCCAATAAGTGGCCTAAGTGGGAATTAATGCTGGTCTGTTTCATCTCAAAGTTCAACTCTACACCCTTCTAATATATAGCTGCAGATTTATAATATGGAGTAAATCATAAGCTCTGGTTGGAAGTAAGAACTCAAATAGAACAGTGCCTGACACATAGTAGGTATTTAAAAACTATTTATCAAATTAATTAATGGTGAGGTTAATTTTTCTAAGTATCCTAGGCAGAATTTTAAGATAGCCCCAAAATTGCCCCTTCCCCAACATGTACACACCCTGTAGAGTACCTGGGACTATGAATATTGTGGATCTTAATTCAATGATTAGGTTATGCTATATGTCATATTTGACCTTGAGATAGGGAATTACCTGAGTGTGCATGGCTTATTCATATGAATCCTTTAAAAGCAGAGAATTTTCTCTGGCTAGTTGTAGAAAAGGATATCAGAGATGTAAAGTATGAGAAAAATTTGACATGTTGTTGTTAGCTTGAATATGGAGGGGAACATATTATAAAGAATGTGTGTGGCCTTTATTAGGTGAGAATAGATCCCAGCCTATAGCCAGTAAGGAAATAGGAACCTTGGATCTGTAATCATAAATAACTGAATTCTGCAAACAATAAAGAAGAGAATTTTTTTCCCAGAGTCCCCAGATAAGAATTCAGCTCAATCATCACCTAAATTTCAGTCTTGTGGCCTTCTGAGCAGAGAATCTAGGCAGCTGATGATAAATTTCTGACCTACAGAATGATAAGCTAAAAAAATCAGTGTTGTTTTACACTGTTAAATATATGGTAATTTGTTGCACAGCAATAAAATATACAGTTATAATATTAAATAGACTATATTGCATATAGTTCTTATTTTATTATACGTTTTGGTTTTTTAGGATTGTCAGTTGGCTTTTTCTATGAAATGGTTGAACCAGTATTTTAAAATTTCATGAAGAGGGAGTATCACAGTCTATGGAGACTTTTTTGCCAATATTTATTTACACATTTGTGAAAATAGTCCAATACTTTTAAGATCAATAAGAAATTGAAAAAAATCACATGTACTTTTTTTTTTACTTTCAACTCACTAAATTTCACTATCTAGTATATTTTCTCTACTCTCTCTTTTATAGACAACATACTGTGATTCACTACAATTAATCATTATGGTCTAGAATTTTTTAAATAAGCCTTTGAAAAGTAATTATCATGTCCAGCTTTAATGTTATTAACTGAATCTTTGGTAGCTATGATTATAATATATGAAATATAGCTTAAGAGCTACCTAGAAATGTAGTTATGTATAAGAATTCAGCCTGAATGACAATTTTTACCATTTTTAGGAGTTATGTAACAAGTGATTTATAATATCAAATTGAAGGATTTGAGTTCTTTCCTGGTGTAATTTAAAAATACTTTTCTAACTTGTGGTAAAGGGGCATGGTAGTGATTTCAATAATGATAGAAAGTAACAAATGTATCAGAAATGATGAGGAAGTTGGTAAACCTGATGCATATTTTGGCTTGTGCTTTAACGTGATCTGATCTAAAGCTTGGATTGCAAAAATGTAATTCCAAGTTATAGTGTCAGAGGTTGAGCAAATACAGCTTTGTTTTTATTCTGATGGGAATTTCCTAGGGCTGAGAGCTAGGAAGAAAATCCTCCCTTAACTTATAAACTGAGCAAATTTGATCTGGAAATCATGGAAAGGGAATAAATATGAAGCTCCAGGGTGTCATTTTTATAAGTTATTTTTATGCCTGTAAATACTCTGAGTGCAAACGCTGGCAGTTTTATTGAATACCATACTTGCAGTTTGGTTGAAATGCTACTTACAGCTCTATCAACTCCCAGTGGATTTCTCCCAAAAGCAACAGTATCACTTAAAGCCTGGGATAGGTTCTTGTTATAATAGGACTACTTCATCAAAGGTCTTGATTCCAAATAGGAAGTAAATACAATTGGAATAATGTAATAGCATGAGTTGACTTGTTTCACAATCCAGATGATGATAGGAAAATATGAAAGTGCATATTTTCAGTATTCTTTAGTTATAACCAAAGAGTGCATTATTATCTTTCCTTCTGGGAAATTCAGTATTTTTTAATCATTGTGTACTGTATTAGGATTTCCTACATTTAAGCTGAACCAGAATATAGTATAGTTGGGTCATATGATCTATATTTTGCAGGCTAAAGGGTATCACATGATTTCAGCCAAATAAATTATTCAAGAAACAGTTTAGGACTCTGAGAATTCTGTTTCTCCTTTACTGACCTATGTCTTCTGAACTGCAATACTTAAAACTTCAAAATAAGAAGAAATCTTAATTTTCTGTGGGAACACTTTCCTACTTACATAGTCACCCAGAAAAGACTAGATAATAATTATCTTGTGAATTTATAGGCAAAAGTTTGGCAGTATCTTTGATGAAAAGTTTCCATATGCTACAGTCATGAAAGTAAAAAAGGAAAGGTAGGTATATGTAGAAGGGAAGCAACATATTACTGCACTCAGAAACTTTTTTGTTTATTACATTAAATTATTTTTGAGGCAGTTGTAATCCAAAGTTAATCAAATTATTTATTATTCTAAGTTATATAAATGAACAGATGAATCCAACTAGGAAGGCTCAAAGAGGTATTTGAGAGTAATCCTTTAATAGATTTAAGGAAGAAGATGATTGAAAGACAAGTAGGCAAACTTTCTTAAACCCAATTCATTGCTTAAAATGAGGTAAGTATTTGAATTGCCTTTGTCCTGCTCTTCTTAAGCTTATTCTCCCTTCATCTTAAGCTTATTCTACCTTCATTAAATATCCTCCTGAAATAGGGATTAACAAACTATAGCTTATGGGCAAAATTTGGTCTATCACCTCTGTTTTTGAACAATTTTTTTTAAGAACAGAATTATAAACATTGTTTTAGTTAATGGTGGTCTTTGTACCACAATGGCAGAATTGAACAGCTACAATTATGTATGGTCCTCAAGTCTGAATATTGCTTTCTGACTCTACTGAAAAAGTTTGATCCCTGTTTAAAATTTTAGTCTTTTAACATAGAGGGAGGGAAAAAGATGAGAAGGAAACAAATTATAAGAGACTCTTAACTATAGAGAACAAATTGAAGGTTGATGTAAGGAGGTGGGCAGTCATAGACTAAATGGGTGATGGGTATTAAGGAGAGCACTTGTGATGAACACTGGGTGTTTATGTTGCAGAACCTGGACTGGATCCTGGTGGAAAAACCAAGTGGGCACTGGAGACAAGGAGGTTTGGAGATGTATTAAACACCAATGGGCCCCGAGGAGACCCTTCTCCAAAGGTCTGAGCCCCGAGCACAAGCAGGGAGGGTAATTTATACCCTCTTACATGTGCATACTTCATATTTTGGCACATGTGGGAGAAGGGTAGAAAAGAAGAACCAGAAGGGTTTTGAGACAGGGACTGGAGTTCCCTTGTCAGTTTGGTCGGTCAGCTTAAAGTACAGTTTTTTCCTTATCATTCCCCCTTTGATGCCCCTTTAAACACCTAGTTTATAGGGCGTCATTATCATCTACTATGGGACGATAGCCCTGTAAGGGTAGTATCTGGGCAGTAGCTTGCCTGGTAACAGTGTTTTCTATGAACTTAGCAATCCATCTCAGGTTCCTAAGGCTACTCCAATAAACAATAACAAGTTTCTGGGAGAAAGTCCAACCAGAGGGGGGCAGCAGCGTAAGGTCCCAACTCCTGAGGTGAGGGATATCATGCTGACAAACAAGTGACCATGGTTAACAGATGTCCATTGGTCGGTGGGGACTCATCAAAGGTGGAGCTGGAGCCAGTCTGTAGGGTCTGGTTGGCTTTCCACAGGTGTGATTTGTCCAACTGGTGAGTCTTCTTTGCTTTAAACTGGTGGGCCCTTTGGATGACACCTGGTACCTGGAGGGCAGTAGGGGTGCTTAGAACAACAGTGTGGAGCCCTGTCCACCATGGTTTGAGGGGTTCTTTTTAAAGCTTTTCAGAAGATGTGCCTTAGAGTTTTTCCCAAGGCTTGGAAGTATTGCGACACTTCCAAGTTTTAATCTGTTTGAGGTCTCTTTTAAGCCCAATTATTACAGGAGATGGCCTGCCATAGAGCCTTCAAGGTGAATTATAGCTGTGGGAATTTTTAAAAAATAATCCACTTGCCTAGAATAAACAAGATCAATGACATCCAACAGTTATGCTTTATAGAAGTACGATGTTCAGGTCCAGGCATAAGAGTAGCCAGGTTTAAAATTTGACAGGTTTTAAGTGTAGCCTGATATTTAGTAAGTTAGCCTCCAACATGTACTGGTGGTGGCCTTCAGTTTTTAAGGACACTCTGGCCCTGATAGGAAGTCATTACAGTCAGGGACTGTCCCATAGTGAGCTTTGAGGCTCCTTTTACCAGAAGCATTGTCACAGGCTTAGCTAAAGCCTCTGTTTCCAATTATACCTCAATAGAGGTGGGTTTTAGGATAAATATGACTGTGAGGGATGAAACAGTTAAGAAAAACCCTTTTGGGATAAGGCATCAATATCCTGACTACAAGGAATCACTGGCAAGTGGTGAAAGACTTATCAAGAGGTTAAGGGCATTCCCAAGTACATTATTCAATCCAATTATAAAGAAAGTGGATTCATCCATTATTTCGGCAAGTCCATAGTTAGCCCTATGGAGTGGGGTATGTTCTGGCTTTTAGGGAATGATTTCATTATCCCAGCCACACAGAACTGGTCAAGGTGATAAGTTACACAGTCGTTGAAGAATTAACCCCATTTTCCAGCTGTTTAAATAACTATGTGCCCATGGGGTTCTGTTATTATTCCCACAGAATAACAAGCAAGAAGATGGTCTATATATGAGTTACTGTGGTAGTTTCTCTGAAGTTTTCCTCAAGTTGTCTAACTTAGGTAAACAACAAACATTGAAAGACAATCAGATCTAGAATTTAACATCCACAAAAGGGGTGTTATAGAAACATAATTTTTCTCTCCAAAATAACCCTCATTTCCAGAGATAGCCAAATCAGGATTAATTTATTTGAGAAATAAGTCCAGTTTTAACAAACTTGGACTAATTATTTATATAAGCTCAGCAAGAACAGTGAGTGATCATATAGAACTTTTAGAATCTGCTTTGCTGGAACTTTATAAGGAATCTCCAGGTTGAACTTTTAGTAGCCTCTCTAGACCAGAAGCCAAGCCAAGTACATGCCATCTGACATGCCTGAAATACCTGTATATTTGGGTGAATTCCTCTTCCTGAGGTCCCCAAAGTATCCTGAGGTTCCTGTACCCGCCAGAAAGTGACATTCTTTACTCACCTGGTGAGGCTGCCAGAACTTTGTAAGCCAGATATCAAGTTAACAGTTCCAAGGGGGTTTATGGCTCCAGGTTTCATAAAGTCAACCTTAGTTCCTTAAAGCTGTCTGGTTATATCTGAGTCTATGCATGTTTTTCTCAAATATGACATTCCAGTCAAAGCCTTGGTAAAATAACCAGTGCTTCCAATGGTGTCCTGTTACAAGGAGAACAGATTTTTATTGAACTTATGCAAATGACTAGGATTATCATGTAAGAAAAAAATACTTACTGAGACCTTTTGATTTTGAGGGTTCAAGTAGACAGAAGTTGAAAATTTTGGTTTGTTTACAAATGAGTATTTTACATTTCTGTAAGCCAGATATCTTAAGAAAGTTCCCTTAGTCTGGAAGAGCAAACATTAGAGAACCAGCAATGTTTTAAATGAGTCCTAACACCATAATCTTTTAGTTTATTTAGTCTAATGTTACTAATTCTGGTTTAGAATGAATGCAGCTTTAGTTAGTTCTGGAAATTCTTACCCATTTTAGTTTTAGGATTTTTTAATATATTGATTACTTGTATTAATTGTTCATGCACCACACCCAGTGCTCCATGCAATATGTGTCCACCTCAATACTCACCACCAGGCTCACACAACCCCCCACCCCCTACCCTCCAAAACCTTCAGTTTATTGCTCAGAGTCCACAGCCTCTCATGGTTCATTGCCCCCTCCGATTTACCTCCATTCACCCTTCTTTTCCTTCTCACAGTGCTCTCCATGTTTTTCCTTTTCTTTTCTTTTTTTTAAGATTTTATTTATTTATTTGACAGAGAGAGAGAGAGATCACAAATAGGCAGAGAGGCAGGCAGAGATAGAGGGGGAAGCAGGCTCCTTGCCGAACAGAAAGCCCAATGTGGGGCTCGATCCCAGGACCCTGAGATCACCACCTGAGCCAAAGGCAGAGGCTTTAACCCACTGAGAGCCCAGGTGCCCCCTCCAAGTTTTTCCTTATGCTCCACATGTAAGTGAGACCATAAGATAATTGACTCTCTCTGCTTGACTTATTTCACTCAAACCATTTTTTTAAACAATCATCTCATTTAGAACAAGATTACCTTTTTATCTTTAACAAAATGCATTTCCATTTCTATCCTTTTACATATCTCCTACTATTTTACATACAGAGTTGTTTCCCTAATTTCCAGTCTTAGGTACAATTGGTAGAATTTTTTTTTCACTCTTTGGGAAACCTTAACCTCCAGTGAAGACTAAGGAATAACCAATCATGAACTGTTACACTAGAATTCTTTAGCTGGCAAATTTGTGAAATAGTTAAGCACAAAACATGTTTACCAACAGATTTAAATATCTTCAGTTTCTTTGCATTAAGAGGTCTAAAGCACAAACCTATGTTTAGTCATTAATGACTTAGCACTCTATCCTATTTGGAAAGACCCAGATGTCCAACAAATGTAATTTAATTTATTATCCAAACAAAACTTTAAAGTTTTAGCTTACCAAAGACTTTGAAAGTTATCTTAGCAATTATTTAAGAAAACTTCGAGACCATTAACCATCAGCATAGTTGCAGGTAGAGGGGAAGTTTTTATGGCTACAGGTGATGGGGGATGGTAATGGGTCTCCTCCCCCCGCCCCCTGCGGTTTCTCAGGGCCAGCTGGTTCTTTCCTGCAGAGATATAATCTATATGGAAATGTCCCAGGAGAGTGCTGAAACACCTGGGGGGGGGGGGGCTTGTTTCCTTTTCTTAACCAAATAATACAGCCATTTGGTCTTTTCTTTTGCCTCAGCAGGAGCCAATGGAGAGCGAGGGGCAGAAAGGGGCTGTGGGGGGGGAGGGTTTCCATCTGCCCCAAAAAGATAGGTCTATTTTAATGAAACCAACAAACTTAGTTTAAATACTTAATTTTATGTTTCACCTGCATCCTCCCCATGGTCAATTTTCACCTGAGACATGTGGAAATCTGGCGTGGGTGGTGTTAGGTCTAGGGGTGCTCTTCTTGCTCCAGATAGGGAAGGGAGGAGCCTTGGTACCTGAGGCAGTGGGGCCAGCCTGAAAGCTGTAACTCAGGTCGCACCCAAGGTGGTGCGGAAAGGGGAGAAGTGGGTTGGGGAGGCAGAAGAGAGTAAGTGCTGCTGGAGGGCAGATGCCATGGTTTCTCGCCCACAAAGGGGGATAGGCAGGCCAAGTCAGGTCAAAGACAGGAGAGTTTCAGCAGTTGCTTCAGAATATTTCTTAAAGTCCCCATCCCATAGGATACCTGGTATTTTGACCTGAGCAGAAGGCAGACATTTTACCTACTGAGCCTCCTCAGATGCACTCCCCACCCTGTGTCATTGGTGTAAAGACAAACAAAGGGTGAGTGTCCCACCAAAGGAGAGATCAGATGTACACCTATCCACTCTCCCAGAGAAGTCACAGAATCAGTCTGCCTGACAAGCCAGGCCAAACTGCACATGCACTCATGCACTCCAGAAGTCATTACAGTTCTTCCCCGCCCTGGGAGGCCCTGACCTGTGGAATTCCTTTTGGAAATTCCTTCCTGTCCCCCCTTTGGGGGGGCTCCTGACCTGAGGGACCTACCCCCCTGGGAAGCCCTACCTGTGAGACCTAAGAGGTCTCTCGGAGGAGATCAGCCCCCACTTTCATCATGATATATGGGCCTGACTGGGTCTTGGGGTGCCCGGCCTTACCGGAATCTGACATTGGGACCAGGTCCTCACTTGCCAAGTCTCCTTGGAGTCTGGTGGAAACAGCGGGGTGGGTGGGCCCCAAGGTGAGCTGGTGGGAGACTGCCGAAAACTAGGCAGGGCATCCCTTCTCCCTTACGATCCCCTCATTCTGTCATAACCATGCCATTGTCCCAAACCAGTGGCAGCAATAGGCCAATGCAGTTGGGTTTCCCAGTCAGGGAACCATATGTTGCAGAACCTGGACTGGATCCTGGCAGAAAAACCAAGCGGCACTGGAGACAAGGAGGTTTGGAGATTTATTAAACACTGGTGGGCTCAGAGGAGACCCCTCTCCAAAAGTCTGAGCCCCTAGCACAAGTAGGAAGGGTAATTTATACCCTCCTATATGCAAATACTTGATATTTTGGCACATGTGGGAAATGGGGTATGAAAGAAGAACGGAAGGGCTTTGAGACAGAGACTGGAGTTCCCTTGTCAGTTTGGTCAGTCAGCTTAAAGTACAGTTTTTTTCCTTATCATTATATGTAAGTGATGAATCACTAAATTCTACTCTTGAAACCAATATTGCACTATATGTTAACTAACTAGAATTTAAATATTTGAAACAAACAACCAAAATGTTAGCCCTTCCCTTACTTTCACCTCAGTTAGTTTCTCTAGGAACAATTCTATCCAGAAAATAATGTAGTATAAGTAGCTATTATTCAGTACCCTGAGACTTAATGTCAGCTTACCCATACTGCAGGTGACTAATTTCTTAAGTATGTAATTTAGTTTTATATTTGTGCTTGAATCATTTGGCTTTGTAACCTGCCTCATAATCCAGAATCTAGGTCTCACCTTTGCTTTGGTTTGCATTTCTCTGCCCCAAATTCCATTACTGAATCCTAGCACAGTAACTGTAGCTCTACTACTTACTGATAACTTCCATCCTGCCTCTTGCTCACCTAGATTTTGAGTGTCACAACTATTATGCATCCATTAGTTGAGGAATAAGGCAACCAGTATGCTTGCTAGCATTTCAAAGTATAGTCATCATTCACTTTGAATGCTGTGCATTGAGTGATAAATTGGGCTCTCAGAACTATCGACTGGGCTGATCCAAATGAGTGTTCCTAATCCAGGTATAAAGTTCTAGTTTCAGATCCCCTTCTTCCAAGTTTTATTTATCCTATGACAGGTAAGTAGAAAAAAAGCATTATATATATTTTGGGTTAGGAATTTCACTGGGGGGAAAAGAAAAATGGTTTTATCACAAGCATAGACTTATTTAAATAATATATATAGAGATAAAAAAATAATTTCAAGCCTTCTGAAATAAAGGGAAGAGAATCTTATTTCATTTTAAAAATTATTTCAACATGAACACTAAGTATCCAGTGTGATAAGAAATTATTTACATTAAAGGGAGAAATAAACAATGTGAAGTAATTTTGAGACTTGTGCCTCAAAGGGGAAAATGTAGTTTTAGGTCACAGAGAATGAGTAGTCTCTAGTGGTGTGGATGGACCTAGTAAAAGAAATTGAATTGGAGAGCCAAGGTTTATTTCAATTGTGCCAATTCAGCAGAAAATCTCACTAAAAGTCAGGGAAAGAAAGTTACCCCAAGCTGATTAAAATGATTATACCTTTGGGGCACCTGGATGGCTCAGGTGGTTAAAGCCTCTGCCTTCAGCCCAGGTCATGATCTCAGGGTCCTGGGATCTAGCCCCGCATCAGGCTCTCTGCTCAGCAGGGAGCCTGCTTCCTCCTCTCTCTCTGCCTGCCTCTCTGCCTACTTGTGATCTCTCTCTCTTTCTGTCAAATAAATAAATAAAATCTTAAAAATATATATATACTATGCCTTAGAGGGTACATTCCTCAACATCATCAGAGCCATCTATGAAAAACCCACAGCAAATATCATCCTCAATGGGGAAATGATGACGGCTTTTCCCCTGAGATCAGGAACACGGCAGGGATGCCCACTATCTCCACTGCTATTCAACATAGTACTAGGAGTTCTAACCTCAGAAATCAGACAACAAAAAGAAATAAAAGGTATCCAAATTGGCAAAAAAGAAGTCAAACTATCACTCTTTGCAGATGATATGATACTTTATGTGGAAAACCCAAAAGACTCCACTCCAAGACTGCTAAAACTCTTACAGGAATTCAATCAAGTGTCAGGATATAAAATTAATGCACAGAAATCAGTTGCATTTCTATACACCATTAGCAAAACAGAAGAAAGAGAAATTAAGGAGCCGATTCCATTTACAATTGCACCCAAAACCATAAGATACCTAGGAATAAACCCAGCCAAAGAGGCAAAGAATTTGTACTCAGAAAACTACAAAGTGTTTATGAAAGAAATTGAAGAAGACACAAAGAAATGGAAAATGTTACATGCTCATGGATTGAAAGAAGAAATATTGTGAAAATGTCTATGCTACCTAAAGCAATCTATACATTTAATGTAATCCTTATCAAAATACCATCAATTTATTTCAAAGAAATGGAACAAATAATCCTAAAATTTATATGGAACCAGAAAAGACCACGAATGGCCAGAGGAATGTTGAAAAAGAAAACCAAAGTTGGCGGCATCACAATTCCAGACTTCAAGCTCTATTACAAAGCTATAATCATCAACACAGTGTGGTACTGGCACAAAAACAGACACATAGATCAATGGAACAGAATAGAGAGCCAAGAAATGGACACCCAAATCTATGGTCAACTAATCTTTGACAAAGCAGGAAAGAATATCCAATGGAAAAAAGACAGTCTCTTCAACAAATCGTGTTGGGAAAACTGTATAACCACATGCAGAAGAATGAAACTGGACCATTCCCTTACACCACACACAAAAATAGACTCAAAATGGATCAAAGACCTCAATGTGAGGCAAGACTCCATCAAAATCCTGGGGAGAACACAGGCAACAACCTCTTCAACCTCAGCCGCAGCAAATTCTTCCTAGTAACATCTCCAAAGGCAAGGGAAGCAAGGGCAAAAATGAACTATTGAGACTTCATCAAGACAAAAGCTTTTGCACAGCAAAGGAAACAGTCAACAAAACCAAAAGACTACTGATAGAATGGGAGAAGATATTAAAAAAATGGCATATCAGATAAAGGGCTAATATCCAAAATCTATAAAGAACTTCTCAAACTCAACACCCAAAGAACAAATAATCTGATCAAGAACTGGCAGAAGATATGAACAGACATTTCTGCAAAAAGGACATCCAAATGGCCAACAGACACATGAAAAAGTGCTCAACATCACTCGGCATCAGAGAAATACAAATCAAAACCACAGTGAGATACCACCTCACACCAATCAGAATGGCTAAAATTAGAAAGTCAAGAAAGGATAGATGTTGGCGAGGATGTGGAGAAAGGGGAACCCTCCTACACTGTTGGTGGGAATACAAGCTGGTACAGCCACTCTGGAAAACAGGATGGAGGTTCCTCAAAATTTTGAAAATAAAGCTACCCTACGACCCAGTAATCACACTACTGAGTATTTACCCTAAAGATACAAATGTAGTGATCTGAAGGGTCATATACACCCGAATGTTTATAGCAGCAATGTCCACCATAGCCAAACTATGGGAAGAACCTAGATGTCCATCAACAGATGAATGGGTAAAGATGAGGTGGTATATATATACAATGGAATACTATGCAGCCATCAAGAGAAATGAAATCTTGCCATTTGCAATGACGTGGATGGAAGTAGAGGGTATTATGCTAAGCGAAATAAGTCAGTCAGAGAAAGACATTTTTCACATGCTCGCTCTGTTATGAAGAATTGGAGAGGGGGTCGGGGGTGAATAGAGAAGAAAAATGAAACAAGATGGAATGGGGAAGGAAACAAACCATAAGAGACTCCTAAACTCATGAAACAAACTAAGGTTGGCTGGGAGGTGTGGGGGTAGGATTATGGACATTGGGGAGGGTATGTGCTATGGCAAACACTGTGAAATGTGTAAGCCTGATGATTCACAAACATGTACCCTGGGGCAAATAATACATTATATGTTAAAAAAATAAATAAAAAATGACTATGCCTGCCAACTCTTGTTGAGTTATAAGCATGCCCAATTGACTAGTCAAAATCCCCAGTGTGCATGAGTAGGTATAAACCCTATACTATGTGTTGCAAGAGATAAGGCTCTCCTTGAGTGTCAATAGTGTTTTAATTTTTTTTAAATGGTAAATCTCATTTCATGGGATGGTTGATGAAATTTTTCACCTGGAAGTAACTATCTTTTTACTTTAACCTTCTTGAACAGCACAGCATCATTGTAGAGAAATTAAATGGATTCCCAGTATTAATAGCACCTGCCAATTTAGAGGCTTTCTTATAGGAAATTTAGCTTTTTTTTTTATTTATAGGGAGAGAGAGACAGAGAGAGGAAAAAGAGAAACATTCCCATTGTCACCTGAAACTTGGTGTTTTCACCAGAAATGCCTATAGTTTGTGGGAATATCTGACATGCTCCATTCATTTAACTCATAGTGCATTATTGCATTATATTCTTAGAATCATTCTCTATAAATGAATCTTAAATGAAGTCCACCTTGATATTGATTGATGGGGAAAATATTCATAATTGTTGGATCAGACCGTGAAATCTGGTATTTTAAGCAGCTTCCTTTACTCAAACTGAATGTGAAATATGTAGCAGAGGAAACTGCAAGTCTTGCTGACATATATCCTTCAAAGTTGAGATAAAAACGGGCTCTGCAGGAGTTGGCTAGATGAGCCCAAATAAGCAGGCTTTGAAGCCTCTTCTATAAGTAATCCCTCACGTTAATCCAGATATCATTTTAAACCTAAAACAAATTTAATATACAGCCTGACCTTCCAAGTAATCTTCAGCAAGAAACACTGGAATAAACAGCCTGGAAAATAAGAGGAAGAGCTCAGCAGAAGGTAAATTGGGGAGAGAGAAAAGTAAGATACACACATATAGAAAAGAGGTATGTACAAAAATTCTTCTGTTGACTGCTTATAGAAAACATGCCTTTGGTTAATCACATCAAATTCTATATGCTTGAAAATGAGATTGGCATGTTTTTTAAAACTACCTACCATTTCTTTACATTTATATAAATAATACAACCAATCTAAAAACACCAGAGTCACCTTGAAAGTTCTCATCTTTTTCATCTGTTCAATAAAATTTTTCAAGAAACTCTGTTGATCCTCCTGCTAAAGGTATATTTGTCCAACCACTCTATTTTTCTGGTGGTAATTCTGGACTTACTCTCATTATCTTTAACCTGGATTCTACAATAATTTCTCTTTCCAGATTCAAACTCCAGAAGCTGCTGCCTGTTTTCCAATCTTCTCCATATATTCACTGCCAGCACAATCTTGCTAGAAAACACAGCCATGAATTATGTTGTTCTCATGCTTAAGAATCTACGATGACTTCCTAGTGTGTACAATACCAAGTTTCAATTCTATTCTTCATACTACAATACGTTTTATCTATCCAGGTCCCTTTTTTCTCTGTACCACAAGCCATTCACTCAAGCCAGGGCAACATTTAGACTATTGTACTGTGTGTGACATATTAATTCTTGTTACCAAAAAATAGTAACTTTTAACATTTGTTGCAAACTTATGCTAATTATGAAACTTAGTTTTTTCCTTGAATTTTCTCTAATGTTCACAAAATCTATTCAAGTAGAAATTGTCAACTTTGTGTTAAGGGCTGAAGAACCTAAATATCAGATAATTAATTTGCTCAGGGTTAACTTGCTAGTAGCAGAGTGAGGATTAAAATCCACTTTGGGAGGAGAGGAGTTATGATGGCAGAGTAGTAGGGGGACCCTATGCTTGCCTCATCCCACAAACATAGCTAGATAAATATAAAATCATTTTTCACACCCAAGAATTGAATCTGCATATCTAGAGGGACCCCAAAAAAAAAAAAAGCCACATTGTGGAAGGTAGGAGATGTGGAGACATGAATTGAGTAAGAAAAGAATCAGGTATTATGGAGGGGAAGAAGTCTTGATCACAGACAGAGGAGAGAGAGAGGGAGCAAGAACAAGAGAACAGTGCACAAGGGATTGCACGAGAAAAACTCTTCCCCAAAATCATTAACTGGGGAAAAAATAAGAACTTATCAAAATTTTCACAAGCAGCAGAGCTCAAAGACTGAAGTTTTAGAAATCCATGCCATCGCCAGGGTGGCTTGGTAGGTGTAGCAATGCTCCTGTGGAGAAGTAGAGCAGAGTCCCAGAAGCAGACAGTGTGGTCTAAGGATCCCCTGGGCCACACTAGGAGAGACAGTTCCCCTTCTTGGAGGGCATTTGGGAGAGGTGGCACTGATTCTCATGGGACAAAAAAGCTGGCAGGCTCCCATGCACTGCCGTGTTCATTAACACAGGATAAGAGACACCTATTGAAGGCAGCTAAGCTGGATGCTGGATTTTTGTTACATTTTACCATAAACTTCAACCCCCTGCGTGTTTGTGCAACTGTCTTCTAGAAAAACCAATACCAAAAACAGCATGGTAAGACCCTCCCCCAGAAGATCAGTATGGGTTTGTGCCATGCTTGGTCCCTAAAATTTGGAGTTTTGAAACCCAGATGGTGTGCCTGAGATAAAACACAAAAGCACTGTTCCACCAGGTGGGCAGATGGCTAAGACACAGACAAGGCTAAAGCTGAGATCTGAGGGATGCCTGGAACTCACAAAAGGAGAATGTTTGCTCTTATATGAGAGCTTCCTGAATAGCAGTGGGCATGAACTCCTCTATCTGGGGATAAAAGAGTGGACTGAAGCCATTTTCCCAGACCCATCAGCATGAATGGACTTCAAAGAGCAGCACACCACCCACTATGAAGGCTTGAGATACTTAGTACAAGCCCTACCCCCTGAGTCCTTCAGGGTTTTTTTTTACTAAAGTAAGTGTGGGTGAGAGCTAGAACAGAAGTGAGTCTCTCCCCAGAAAACCAGCACAAACCTACTGCATGCACTAAGTCTACCGAGCATACAGTGCTGCAAGCTCCAGCTATAGTGGAAATAAGATCTAATATCTTTTAACAAGCTTGCAAAAACACACCTACTTAAAACTTGCAAAATACTGGACAAGGATCAAACAATTTCCACTAAAGACAAGGAAAAACTGCAGAGGGATGGTCTGAGGGAAAGGGCAGCCAAACCACAACAACAGAGTAAACACAGCATACACCAGAACATTTCCTTAAGCACTAGGCCCAGGGCAGGATATGATGCCCTCTTAATATAGCCATCACTCTTAGGACTAGGAAACATAACAGACTTTCCTAACACAGAAGACAGAGACCTAGACAGAATGCCAAGACAAATATTTTTATCCCAAAAGAAAGAATAAGAAAAGTTCACAGCCAGGGATGTAACCAACAGATACAAGTAATATGCCTGAACCAGAATTTAAAACAATCGAAAAGATACTAGCTGGGCCTTGAGGAGAGCATAGAGGACACCAGGTTGTCACTTACAGTAGAAATAAAAGACCTAAAAATCAGTCATACTGAAATAAAAAAATGCTATCACCAAGATACAAAACCAACTGGATGTTAGGCCCACAAGGATGGAAGAATCAGAGAGACAAATAAGTGAAATGGAATATAAAACTATGGAAAATGATGAAGTTGAAAAGAAGAGGGAAAGAAAAAAGTATTGGATCATGAACTTAACTTAAATGAACTCAGCACCTCCATAAAGAAAAATAAAATTGGTATCATAGGAGTCCCAGAAGAAGAGAGTGAAAAGAGGGCAGAAGGTTGGTTGAGCAAATTACAGTTGAAAACTTCCCTAATCTAGAGAAATTAAAAGACATTTAAATCCAAGAGGCACAGACAACTCCCATCAAAAGTGACAAAGACAAGCCAATACCAAGACATGTTGTAGTGCCTATGTTCTCTTCTATGATTTTGATAGATTCCTGCCTCACATTGAGGTCTTTTATCCATTTCGAGTTTATCTTTGTGTATGGTGTAAGAGAATGGTCAAGTTTCATTCTTCTACGTATAGCTGTCCAGTTTTCCCAGCACCATTTATTGAAGAGACTGTCTTTTTTCCACTGGATATTTTTTCCTCTTTTGTCAAAGATTATTTGACCATAGAGTTGCAGGTCCATATCTGGGCTCTCTACTCTGTTCAAGTTGTCCATGTGTCTGTTTTTGTGCTAATACCATGCTGTTTTGGTGATCACAGCTTTGTAGTAAAGTTTGAAATCAGGCAATGTGATGCCCCCAGCTTTGTTTTTCTTTTTCAACATTTCCTTAGCAATTTGGGGTCTTTTCTGGTTCCATACAAATTTTAGGATTGTTTGTTCCAGCCCTTTGAAAAAAGCAGGTAGAATTTTGATCGGGATGGCACTGAAAGAAAAATTGGATAATATTTAAAGTGTAATTTCCTAATTTTGTTGTCCATATATCAAAACATGATATTTTATATTGGTCTTGTATGCACTGTGTGTATTGTTAAAGTACTCTACACATTTAATGCAATTTATCGCAATCGATGCAATGCTATCAAAATACCACCAACATTTTACCACCAGAGCTAGAACAAACAATCCTAAAATCTATATGGAACCACAAACCCCTCCAATAGTCAAAGAAATCTAGAAAAAGAAAAGCAAAGTGGGAGGCATCATCATTCCAGCCTTCAAGCTATATTACAAGTCTGTAGTCATCAAGATAGTATGGTACTTACATAAAAACAGACACATAGATTAATGAAACAGAACAGAAAATTCAGAAATTGACCCACAACTACATGGTCGACTCTGACAAAACAGGAAAGAATATCCAGTGGAAAAAAATTATCATTCAGGAAATGGTGTTGGGAAAACTGGACAGTAGCATGCAAAAGAATGAAACTGGACCACTTTCTTACACCATACACAAAAATAAGTTAAAAATGAATGAAAGACTTAAATGTGAGATAGGAAACCATCAAAATCCTAAAGGAGAACACAAGCAGCAACCTCTGTGACATTGGACATAGCAACTTCTTACTAGACATGTCACCAGAGGCAAGGGAAACAAAAGCAGCAATGAATATTGGGATTTCATCAAGATAAAAAACTTCTACACAGTGAAGGAAACAGGCAACTAAACTAAAAAGAAGCCAATGGAATGGGATAAGATAATTGCAATTGATGTAGATAATTATAATTGATATATCTACTAAAGGGTTAGTATCCCAAATATATAAAGGACTTATCAAACTCAACACTCAGTAAAAATATAATCCAGCTAAGAAATGGGCAGAAAACATGAAGAGACATTTTTCAAAAGAAGACAGCCAGATGGTCAACAGATACATTAAAGGATGCTCAACATCACTCATCTTCAGGGAAATATGAATCAATACTACACTGAGATGTCACCTCACACCTGTCAGAATGGCTAAAATTAGCAACACAGGAAACAACAGATGTTGGTGAGAATGCATAGAAAGGGGAACCTGGAAATGCAAACTGCACTTTCCTGTTGGTGGAAATGCAAACTGATGCAGACACTCTGGAAAACAGTATGGAGGTTCCTCAGAATGTTAGAACTAGAACTACCCTATGATTCAGCAATTGAACTAGTAGGTATTTATCCAAAGGATGCAAAAATACTAATTTAAAATGGATTCATGCACTCCAATGTTTATACTAGCATTATCTAAAATAGCCAAATTATGGAAAGAGCCCAAATATCCCTGGACTGATGAATGGATAAAGAAGAAGCGCTATGTATACATTGGAATTTTACTCAGCCATCAAAAAGAATGAGGTGGGGGGGATAGGGATATGGACATTGGGGAGGGTATGTGCTATGGCAAATGCTGTGAAATGTGTAAGCCTGATGATTCACAGACCTGTACCCTGGGGTAAATAATACATTATATGTTAATAAAAAAATTAAAAAAAAAGAATGAAATCTTGTCATTTATAGTGACATGACTAGAGCTAGAAAGTATTATGCTAAGTGAAATAAGTCAGTCAGAGAAAGATAAATACCATATGATTTCACTCATATGTGGAACTTAAGGAACAAAATACGTGATAATAAAGGGGAAAAAGAGAGAGGAATACTAAGAAACAGACTCTTAAGTACAGGAAATTTAAAACAGGTTAACTTCATTTTGTCCCTCCAAATCTTGTTTTTGTTATATGATTTATTTGTAACTTCTGTTACAAGTTAAATTAGACATTGTTATCACTGTTTTTAAAAGATTTCCATTTAGTTACAATCTTTTTTAGTGTTCTTCCTTCCTTTTTATGGTACCTGGTTCTATTAGGATTACTTTTCTTCATACTGAGTATTTTTTTTGTAATGTAGATATGAATAAATTCAGCTTTTAAAAATTTGAAATTTTGTCTTTGTTGAATATTTTCATAATTGCAAAACTATTTGTTTACATTTTTCAGCATATTATCCTATTTATTATGTGCTGATATTTTTTCAGTCTATAGTTTGAGATATTTTGCTGGATTTAAACTTTTTAAGTTCATTAATTTTTCATATATTGATTCTGTTCCATTCATTTTCTCCTCATCTAGGATTCTAATTACATGTAGGTTAAAACTTTTGATTGTTTTCATTTATTACTTATTCTTAGATCTGTGTTTTCATTTTTCTATGCTCAGTTTGGATCTTTTCTCTTATTTTTTTTCGGTTTTACTAACCTTGTGTCTTGGTATGTTCTATCTGATGTTACACAAATCCAGCAAGTTTTTAGATTCAGAAAATGCCTTCTTATGTTACAAAATTATCCTTTGATATGTCTCTGTAGATTTTAATTTTTTAAAATGCTATACCTCTTATTATTATTTCCACTTTCCCTTATAATTCTCACATTAATTAGAGTTATTTTGAGGTCCTTGTCTGCTCATTTTAATATTTGGATCATATCTGAGTCTGTTTTTATAGACTATTCTATTTCTTCATTACTGAATTTTTGCATGTCTAATATATTTTTAATGTATGTTGTAAATTGTTGCTAAAATGTTGAGGAAGATCTCAATTATGTAAATCATCCTTTATTGAATATTGTATTTTGCCCTAGAATGTAATTAAACTGCCAGAAGATTACCTTAATCATGCAAAGGCTTGTTTTTCAGCTTTCCTAGTCTCTATTTGAGTTTTGCCCTACTTCCCTGGTGTAGCCCATATTCTATGTTCCTTACTTTTGGAGTATAGGTGTTAGGATCTCAACGAAAAGCCCAGGATACCTTACGAAGTTCTTTGTTCTGGCTAGGTTTGCACCACTATGCCTCCTCTGCACTGCATGGCCTCTTTGATTTTTGCTCTATTGTCTGGCCTCCCAAATAGAGTCTTGCCTGCACCAAAGTAGATTAAGCTATTCCCAAGGATATAAGAGGAATATTTATGTACAGGTTTGTGACTTATTCTTTATGACTTCCTTTTTTCTACCTTGCTTCCTAAATCTCAGCCAACATGAATATTTATGTATGCTTATCAGTTTCCTAGTGCTACCATAACAAAATACCATAAACTGGGTGGCTTAAAATGACAAAAACATATTCTCTCAATTCTTGAGGCTAAAAATCTGAAATAAAGGTGTTGGAAGGGCCATTCTCCCTCCAAATACTCTAAGAAAGAGTTGTATCTCGCCTCTTCCTAGATTTTGGTGGTTGATGATAATCATTGGTATTCCTTAGCTTATAGCTGCACCACTCCAATTTCTGATTTTGTCTTTACGCAGCCATCTTCCCTGTGTGTATCCACGTGTCTCTTTCTTCTTACAAAAGCAATGAAAAATCTTTGGGTATAGGGCTTAGCATGATTCAATATGTCCTCATCTTAACCTCAGTACATTTACAAATACCATATTGCCAAATAAAGTCACATTCACAGGTACTGGGGGATAGGGCTTGATATATTTTTTGAAAGGACACAATTTATACTACATGTGTGTATGTATATATGTATGTATACTGTGTGTGTATGTTTTATAGTTGTTTATAGTAAGAGTATAATCAGATAATCAATCATATATGACCTTTTTGTCTGCTAGCTCAAATGCCAGAATCACCTATGATTTGTTTCTGTTGCCTTTTTATTTCTTCGTGGTTGTTGGTCACATGTAATTGTCCCTAGTCACATGTAATTGTCCCTATTGATTTTATTGGATTTTGCACATTACATACAGAAGAGCTATATCAACTCCTGATGATATCTTTTATCACAGAAGGTTTTTTATCTATTAGGTACATATGAGAGGAGGAGCTTATTACCTTAATCAAATCAGGAACAGAATTCTGTTGAGGCTCTATGGAAGTTTTGGTAAGGCACCATCTACCTCAGGTTTTTCCCATTATATGAATATGACCATCCAAAACTTTCATCTGAGAATCCATTAGGTCTTTCCCTCCTCAGGACATATTTGTGAAAAGTTTTTCTCTGACTTTCAGAAATTTTTATTTTATCACACCCTGGGCAGTTTTAGAATTTAGCAGATGTCTCCAAGGCATTAATGGATGTTTGAACCATTTGAAGTCTCCAACTTTTCTACTAAAGTGTCTAGCATTGCCCAAAGTATCTGCAGGTTTTTCCATTCTCCAGTAAAGGCCCTTTGCTAGTGTCTTTTTTAAAAATATATATATTATTAACTAATAGATAATGCCTAAATAAAAGTGACAATAATAAATAAGGCAAGGAATGTGTCAAAAGAAAGGTATGTGGTTTTAAGTAGAATTGAAAGAAAGAGGAAACCACATTTAATTTGGGAATCAAAAAAGGCTCTGTGAAAGTGGTGTTATTTAGACAGAACCTTGAAAGATGTATAATCTTGCAGGCACACATTTCAAGTGGAGATTCTTACATCTTTACCAACCTTATTCTACATTTTCTTTTTACTCTCTTTTTATTGACTAGTTTGAAATGTCTCAGATTTTCATATCACTTAATGTAAATGTGCTAATTCTTAGAGTTTTTTTTTTAAGAACAGTGAGTTTAATAAAATATGGATGGCACAGAGTGGTTATGTATGGAGCTGGAGGAAAAGATAATTAACATTTATTTAAAACCTGTTATGTTCTTAAAATTTCACATCCTTTTTTTTTTTTAAGATTTTATTTACTCATTCGACAGAGAAGAGAGAGATCACAAGTAGGCAGAGAGGCAGGCAGAGAGAGAGGGGGAAGCAGGCTCCCCGCTGAGCAGAGAGCCCAATGCGGGGCTCGATCCCATGACCCTGAGACCAAGACCTGAGCCGAAGGCAGAGGCCCCAGCCCACTGAGCCACCCAGGCGCCCCCACATCCTTTCTTATATTTCCTTATTCCCAGTCCTGTGAGGTAACTTTTATTTCTCTTTTCAAAGTGAAGATATTTGAGGTCCAGTAGAGTTTGGTAATTCGTTTGAAGATAATCTACTGATGTCAGGACTGTGATTTTAATTCATTCATTTGCTTTTTGTCAAGCACATCCATTTTGCCACATGATGCTGTCTCCTTACGGCACCATGGTACATAAGTCTTGAAGGTTTGGTATGTATATGTTGTGTAGAAAGTTAAATGTCAATGTTTTAGAATTCAAAGACATAGTAGAAGTTTAAAGGAAGTGATCTGAGAATGCAGCAGATTGGCATTTCAAACTAGTCAAGGATAAGTGACGTAAAAGCAAATGCAGAATAGAGTTAGTAGAGATGTAAAAAAGTGAATGCTATCATAATTGACAATTTTCTGAAAAAAGAAACCAAGAAGAGTGATACTCCAAGGAACATTTTCAAATGTTCCTTGCCATCCAGCAAAATGTACATAAAACTTTCTTAGGGAATATTATTGACTCATTTTCTGAATAAAAAAATAACATAGCTAAAATTTGACAATAATTACTTTATTTTGGTTTTTATTCATGTATATTTTAATTACTTGAGTAGTAAGTTCCACTGTAGAAAAATTTAAATATACAGAAAGCTAAATGAAAAACAATTGTAGTAGTTCAAATTTCTGGTATCCAAGAATTATCACAATTGTCAAAAGTTTTTTATATATTGTTTCAGGATTAAAATAAAAATGTATTTATGAAGTATGTTTTCTACAGACACATGCACACGCACACGCACACACACACAGACACACATACACACATACACACAAGAAACACAGAATTATACTATAATGTTATTTGATCATTTAAAAACTTTTTTTCTCCCCAAATACGTTTATTTTAATTTTTCAGTGTTACAAGATTGATTGTTCATGCACCACACCCAGTGCTCCATGCAATATGTGCCCTTCTCGATACCCATGGAAATTTTGAATGCTTGTAAATGTAAAACTCACAGTGATAGGAACCCTCCATTCCTTTTACCTATTGCACTGCTTCACCAATTATCAATATAAGGTCAGTCTTTTTCCCTTTATACACTCCTTTTATATACCCATTATGATTATTTTATAACAAATCTCAGATATTATAAAACATTACCCCCAAAATTTACAGAATACATATATAATAGGAGCTCATTTTAAGCAGAACCTTAATGAAATCATCACTTTTAACATAATCAATGATAGTTAATATAATTAACTGATCAGGAGGGGTTTGTTTTTCTTTAGCAGTATAAAAGTATTTTTGGAATTTATTTGTTTATACAAAGAACATACTGGTGGTTGCCAAAGCAGGGGGAGGTTGGGGGAGCAAAATGTGTGAAGAGGATCAAAAAGTACAAACTTCCAGGTTTAAAATAAGTCATGGGAATGTAAACTACAGCATGGAAAGCATAGTCAATAATTTTGTATTAACTTTGAATGCTGACAAAGGTAAACAGACTTATGTGATCATTTTATAATATATACAAATGTTGAATGACTGTGTTTTACACCTGAAACTATTATAATATTGTATGGTAAATATACTGCAATAAAATAAATAATTTGTTTAGGTCAAGACTTAAAGTCCAAGCAGTGCATTGGATTAATATTTTCATTTGTTGTTGCTATTTATTTTTTAATTGAAGTATAGTTGGCATATAATGTTACATTTGTTTTGGGTGTACAACATAGTGATTCGAAGACTCTATTGGTTATGCTATGCTCAGCACAATTGTAGCTACCATCTCTCACCATACAACACTATTACAATATTATTGACTATATTCCCTATGATGCATCTTTTATCTCTTTGACTTAATCATTCTGAAACTGTAAACCTATACTTCCCACTCTATACCAATTTTATCTATTCTCCACCACCACTCCTCTAGCAACCACCAGTGTGTTCTCTGTATTTATGTGTCGTTTCTGCTTTTTTTGTCACTTGTTCATCTGTTTTAAGATTCAGCATATAAGCAAAATCTAATTATTTTAGAAACAAATGAAGATCCTCTTTGTATTTATTATTTAATAGGTATTGCTAAATTGACTAGTTTTCACAACTTAACTATTTAGTTACCTTGCCAAATTATTGTTACTGAAGTTAAATGTTTTCTTCATATTTTTCTGGCCACATAGGCTTTTTATTTTATTTTATTTTATTTTATTTTATTTTATTTTATTTTATTTTATTTTATTTTTTAAAACTTTTTTTAAGATTTTATTTATTTGACAGAGAGAGAGATCACAAGTAGGCAGAGAGGCATGCAGAAGGAGAGGGGAAAGCAGGCTCCCTGCTGACCAGAGAGCCCGATACAGGCTTGATCCCAGGACCCTGAGATCATGAACTGAGCCTAAGGTAGAAGCTTTATAACCCACTGAGCCACCCAGGCCCCCCAGACTTTTCACTTTAAAAAAAAACTTTCTTCCTTTGTGCCATTTGTTGTGATGTACATTTTGTTATTTGTTTAGATTTCTTTAGTTATTATGTTATTTTATTTTTTCTGGTGCCTGTTCCACATTATTTTGAATGCTATAACTTTCCAAGTTATTTATATACTAATGAGAGAATCCCTGTTCAATACTCCTGGTTTTATTCATTTTCCTGATTATTCTCATATTTGTTTCCAGAGGTGTTAAGAATCATTTTTATCATTTTGTTAATGTAAAAAAATTTACATTGCCCTACATTAAAGTATTATTTAAATGAGTATTGACCTAATTGCAATGTAGCATCTTCTCATTCAGTTGCCTTCTTTCTAAAAATATAGGAGCTGGAGATTAATCTCTGTAGTTGGTAAAAGGAACGAATGAAATGAGGCTTGACTGAGATTTTGTAGCAAGTGAAGTAAGGATAGATATTTTTATTTTATTTTTTAAAAGATTTTATTTATTTATTTGACAGAGAAAGAACACAAGCAGGCAGAGAGGAAGGCAGGGGGGAGAGAGGAGCAGGCTCCCTGCCTAGCAAGGAGTCGGATGTGGGACTTGATACCAGGACGCTGGGATCATGACCTGAGCCGAAGGCAGCTACTTAACAAACTAAGCCATCCAGACATCCCAGGATGGGTGTTTTTAAATATATAGAAGATAATGGAATGTAGGTGGACATATAGTTGCATAATATTGTAGGAGAAACAAATGAAATTAAAACCCATTAAAGCTGGAAGCACCCAGGTGTTTATGGACAACGCAGAATTTAAAACAGCACATATCAAATGAAACCATAATGCAGAGGAAGTCCTATTCATCTATCACAAGCAGAAGAATATTGAGTTATGTGGTATGTTTCTTTAACATGGTTGAAACCTGTTGGTGAATAAATTGGCTTCTTGTGTTTTTTATTTAGAAACATATGCTCACTTTTTACATTTTATTTTATTTTTTATTTTTTTTTTCTTAACATATAATGTATTATTTGCCTCAGGGTACATGTCTGTGAATCATCAGCCTTACACATTTCATAGCACATGCCATAGCACATACCCTCCCCAATGTCCATAACCCAGCCACCCTATCCCTACCACCCCTACCTCCCAGCCACCTTCAGTTTGTTTCGTGAGTTTAGGAGTCTTTTATGGTTTGTCCCCTTCCCGATCCAACCTTGTTTAATTTCCCTCTCCCACTCCTCCACACCCTCCCACCCTGCCTCTCAAAATCATCATATCTGAGAGATCATGTGACAATTGTCTTTCTCTGACTGACTTATTTTACTTAGTGTAATACCCTCTAGTTCCATCCATGTCTTTGCAAATGGCAAGATTTCATTTCTCTTGATGGCTGCATAGTATTCCATTGTATATATATACCACCTCTTCTTTACCCATTCATCTGTTGATGGACATCTAGGTTCTTCCCATAGTTTGGCTATGGTGGACATTGCTGCTATAAACATTCGGGTGCACGTGTCTCTTCTGATCACCACATTTGTAGCTTTAGGGTAAATACCCAGTAGTGCGATTGCTGGGTCATAGGAGAGCACTATTTTCAAAATTTTGAGGAACCTCCATCCTGTTTTCCAGAGTGGCCGTGCCAGCTTGCATTCCCACCAACAGTGTAGGGGGGTTCCCCTTTCTCTGCATCCTCGCCAACATCTGTCCTTTCCTGACTTGCTAATTTTAGCCACTCTGACTTGTGTGAGGTGGTATCTCACTGTGGTTTTGATTTGTATTTCTCAGATGCTGAGTGATATTGAGCACTTTTTCATGTGTCTGTTGGCCATTTAGATGTCCTCTTGGCAGAAATGCCTGTTCATATCTTTTGCCCATTTCTTGATTAGATTATTTGTTCTTTGGGTGTTGAGTTTGAGAAGTTCTTTATAAATTTTGGATACTAGCCCTTTATCTGATATGTCATTTGGAAATATCTTCTCCCATTCTGTCAGCTGTCTTTTGGTTTTGTTGACAGTTTCCTTTGTGTGCAAAAGCTTTGAATCTTGATGAAGTCCCAATAGTTAATTTTTGCTCTTGCTTCCCTTGCCTTTCAGATGTTTCTAGGAAGAAGTTGCTGCAGCTGAGGTCAAAGAGGTTGCTGCCTGTGTTCTCCTACAGGATTTTGACAGAATCCTGTCTCACATTGAGGTCTTTGATCCATTTTGAGTCTGTTTTTGTGTTTGGTGTAAGGAAATGGTCCAGTTTCATTATTCTGCATTTGGTTGTCCAGTTTTCCCAACACCATTTGTTGAAGAGACTGCCTTTTTTCCATTGTATATTTGTTCCTGCCTTGCCGAAGATTAGTTGACTATGGAGTTAGGGGTTCATTTCTGGACTTTCTGTTCTGTTCCATTGATCTATGTGTCTGTTTTTGTGCCAGGACCATACTGTCATGATGATTACGGCTTTGTAATAGAGCTTGAAGCCTGGGATTGTGATCCTGCCGACTTTGGTTTTCTTTTTCAACATTTTTCCGGCCATTCGTGGTCTTTTCTGGTTCCATATAAATTTTAGGATTTTTTGTTCCATTTCTTTGAAAAAAATTAATGATATTTTGATAGGGATTGCTTTATATGCATAGATTGTTTTAGGTAAAATAGATACTTTCACAATATTTGTTCTTCCAATCCATGAGCATGGAACGTTTTCCCATTTCTTTATATCTTCCTCAGTTTCTTTCATGAACACTTTGTAGTTTTCTGAGAACAAATTCTTTGCCTCTTTTCTTAGGTTTATTCCTAGGTATCTTGTGGTTTTGGGTGCAACTGTAAATGGGATCAACTCCTTAATTTCTCTTTCTTCTGTTTTGCTGTTGGTGTACAGAAATGCAACTGATTTTTGTGCATTGAATGAAACTGAACAATTTCCTTACATCATCAAGATCAAATGCTTTTTCACAGCAAAGGAAACTGTCAACAAAACCAAAAGACTACTGACAGAATGGCAGAAGATATTTCCAAATGACATATCAGATAAATGGCTACTATCCAAAATCTATAAAGAACTTCTCAAACTCAACACCCAAAGAACAAATAATCTAATCAAGAAATGGGCAAAAGATATGAACAGACATTTTTGCAAAGAAGACGTCCAAATGACCAATAGACACATGAAAAAGTGCTCAATATCACTCAGCATCAGAGAAATACAAATCAAAACCACAGTGAGATACCACCTCACACCAGTGAGAATGGCTAAAATTAGCAAGTCAGGAAAGGACAGATGTTGGCGAGGATGCAGAGAAAGGGGAACCCTCCTACACTGTTGGCAAGAATCCAAACTGGTACAACCACTTTGGAAAACAGTTGAAAAAGAGCTCAAAAAGTTGAAAATAGAGCTACCCTACAACCCAACAATCACACTACTGGGTATTTAACCTAAAGATACCAATGTAGTCATCCGAAGGGGTACGTGCACCCAATGTTTATAGCAACAAGGTCCACCACAGCCAAACTATGGGAAGAACCTAGATGTCCATCAATAGATAAATGGATAAAGAAGATGTGATATATCTATATCTATATATCTATATCTATATATATACACATATCTATATATATTTTTATATAGATAGATATAAATAGATTGTATATACAAATTATATTTTTGCATACATATTACATATAAATATTATATATGTATACAATACATAGTATATATATTGTGTATACACACACACACAATGGAAAACTATGCAGCCATAAAAAACACAAAATTTTCCCATTTGCAATAATGTGGATGGAGCTAGAGGGTATTATGCTAAGCAAAATAAGTCAACCAGAGAAAGACAATTATCATATGATCTCTCTGATATGAGGAATTTGAAAGGCAGGGCGGGGGGTCATGGGGGGTAGGGAGAGAAAAAATGAAAGAAGATGGGACCAGGGTGGGAGATAAACCATAAGAGACTCTTAATCTCAAGAAACAAACTTTGGGTTGCTGGGGGTGAGGGGGAGGGATAAGGTTGGGTTATGGACATTGGGGAGGGTATCTGCTATGGTGAGTGCTGTGAATTGTGTAAGACTGATGATTCACAGACCTGTACCCCTGAAGCAAATAATACATTATGTGTTAAAAAAATTAAGATAAAATTAAGAAGCCAGACACAAAGGTCACATATTATTAGATTCTGTTTATCCAGAGTAGGTAAATCCAAAGTAGGTAATATCCAGAGTAGGTAAATCCAAAGAGTCAGAAAGCAGATTTGTGGTTGCCAGGAGCTAGAAAGAAAAAGAGACCAAGGAGGGATTGCTAATGAATATGGGAAGTCCTCTAGGAGTGATAAAATGTTTTGGAACTAGATAGAGATGATGGTTTCACAACATGATGAATATACTAAATGCTACTGAATTATACATTTTAAGTCGCTTTGTGTTATGTGAATTTTATATCAATTTTTAAAAATATTTATAAATGGGAGGGGGAGGGGGGCAAGATGGTGGAGAAGTAGGAGATCCTGCTGCAACCAGTCCCCAAAAGTGAGCTGGAAATCTACCAGAACACGCTGAACACCCATGAAATCACCCTGAAAAGCAAGATTTCTCACTCCGGGATCTCTCCGAGAGCAGAAGACAGCAGTGGAGAGGTAAAAGCAAAGTGGAAACACTCAAACTGATATCGGAGGATAAACAAAAGGGGGAGGGAGCCACCAGAAGCTAACCAAGGACAGTAATACCCCAAAGGAAAGTGCCCGGTGGCGAGGGACCAGCATTAACGTAGAGGCCGTTAAAAACACTTAAAAAGGGCAAAAAGTTAGGAGAAGTAACTAGTGGAGGGGGTGGTCGCCGACACTGGCCTGGGCCCACGCTCCCAGGAAGGAGGGCCCCAAAGTGAGACTGGTGGGGGGATCCAGTCCACAGTTCCTGAACCTGCAGCTTTCCACTCTCTGCAACCATCTGTGGGCTGGGCGCACACCTGCAAGTGCCTTTAGAGAGTCTGCTGTGGTCCACAAGCCGCAGCTTTTCTCTGTGTGCACCCATGACGGCGACATTTGCGGCCCACTGCAGAGCCTGAGCAATCCCCGCCAGCCACGGAGAGAACACTGGCAAGTGGCCTAACCTCCGGGGCGCCCCTCGCAGAGCCACTACTTTCCCGGCCCTCCAAAGGCCTCCCAGGTCCGCACTTGGGAACCGCAGAAAGGCAGCTGGGGGCGCGATTTTCCCGACCCACCACAGACCTCCAGGGTCCGCACTTGGGAGCTGCAGAAAGGCAGCTGTGGTTGCACACCACCTCGGACAGGCTGCACTGTGAGTAGGAATTCCACAGAGGGGAGTGTGTGTTATGAACCACACAGAGAGAAGCAGAGACTCGGGCTTCCTGCAACTCGGAGGTCTGAGTGCTTCTGGGCAGATTCATTGCTTGGACTCCCTGAAAAGGTGAAAAACGTACCAAAGCCCAAAAACCTTCAGAAAGTGAAAGACTGAGAAACCGGTTTTCACAGAGCTCAGCCCCTTAACTGGGGGGCAGGGTGACTCAACCCAAGCAAGACTGACTGGAAAACAATGCGGCAGGCCCCTCCCCCAGAATACCAGCCAACAAACAAAAGGACTACAACCACAGGGTCCCCAAATATTTTAAACCCCCAAAACCACGGGAAATCAATATATTAAGCTCCTGGTAATATCGTCAAACCTGTATATTTCATAGATACAAGGTTTTTTTTCTCTTTCTTATTCTCTCTCTCTTTTATTTTATTATTCACTTGCTTTCACATTTCTTTTTTGTTTTTGTTTTTAACTACTTAACATTACAACGAGAGTTTAATACAACTATAAACCCAGGAGGACCTGAAATAACCTTCCTCTCCAGCGAGAAGTTATAACCACCCTCTCATCTTATCCCTCTGTCAATGTTTCTACGTATCTGCTTTTGTTCTGGTATTACATAAATCTTATTCTTGGGGTTCATTCTGCTAGGTTCTTTTACTTCTTGTCATTTATTCCTGTTGGTCTATATGTTTGTTCCTGCTTGTTTACATACCTTATAAATCTTAGTTTTGGGGCCCATTCTGGCTGGGATTTCCTCTTTTTCTCCTTCTCTCTATCTCTTTTTATCCTTATTCTTTCTTTTTGGTGGTAAATCCCAATTGCTCCAAACCCCTCCAGGGTGCACCCTGCCTGGATCGGGGACGGTATATCCAGCTACACATCTTCTCATCCATTTCTCATCAAAATGACTAGGAGGAGGAACACCCAACAGAAGAAAAACCCAGAGACTACACCCTCTCCTTCAGAACTATTGGACATGGACATAAACAGTATGTCAGAAAGGGAATTCAGGGTGACAATTATCCAGAAAATGGCTAGGATGGAGAAAAAACTATAGAATCTCTAAGGACAGAAATGAGATCCAGTATAGCAGATGTAAGAAGCGCTATTAATGAGATCCAGTCCAATCTAAATAGTCTAACAGCTAGAGTTATGGAGATAGAGGATAGAATTAGTGATCTAGAGGATAAAATGGTTGAGATGAAAGGTCAGGAGGAGAGCTGGAACAAACTGCTCAGGAATCATGAGAACAGACTTAGAGGAATAAATGACACCATGAAAAGTTGCAATGTCAGAATCATTCGCATACCAGAGGGGGTAGAGAAAGACAGAAGACACAAGATGTAGCTGACCAAGTTCTACATGAGAATTTCCCCAATCTGGGGAATGGAACAAGTGTTCATATCCTAGAGGCAGAAAGGACACCCCCCAAGATCAATGAGTCTAGAAAATCAGAGAGACACATCATTGTAAAATTTGCAAATTATACTTTTAGATAAGAGGTCCTGAGGGCAGCTAGGGGGAAGAGATTCCGTACATTTGGAGGAAAGCCCATCAGAATAACGTCAGACCTGTCCACAGAGACCTGGCAAGCCAGAAAGGGCTGGCATGATATATTCAGGGTACTAAACGAGAAGAACATGCAGCCAAGAATACTTTATCCAGCAAGGCTGACATTCAAAATGGATGGAGATATAAAGAACTTCCAAGATCGGCAAGGATTAAAAGAGTATGTGACCACGAAGCCGGCAATCCAGGAAATATTAAAAGGGGTTCTATAAAAGTAGAAAGAACACACGAGTGCCTTAGAACAGAAATTTGCTATCTATAAAAAAAGAACTGCACAGGCAACATGATGTCAATAAACACGTATCTTTCAATAATCACTCTCAACGTGAACTGCCTAAATGCTCCCATAAAATGGCACAGGGTTGCAGAATGGATAAAACGACAGGACCCGTCCATATGCTATCTACAAGGGACACATTTGGAACCAAAAGATACATCCAGACTGAAAGTGAAAGGATGGAGAACCATCTTTCATGCCAACGGACCTCAAAAGAAAGCTGGAGTAGCAATTCTCATATCAGATAAATTAGATTTTAAGCTAAAGGCTGTAGTCAGAGATACAGAAGGACACTCCATCATTCTTAAAGGGTCTATCCTCCAAGAAGATCTAGCAATTGTAAACATTTA
>CM052801.1:61788569-61847257 GCA_028533885.1 Nasua narica | reverse complement strand
ACAGATTACTGATGTCTGTACTAACTAGATCTCTAGCCTTCGGTACTGTCTCTTGTTCTTTTTTTTGTGGTGAGTTTTTCTGCCTTGTCATTTTATGGAGCTAAGAATAGATGAGTGAGAGAGAAAAGTACTCCGGAGTTCTTAGGTTCTCACTGATTGATGAACTTGGTCTTGGCTGGATATTCTCACTGATCTTCTGGGGAGGGGCCTTTACAATTTGATTCTCAGATGTCTTTGCCTGAGGCGGAATTGCCCCACCCTTGCCCAGGGAGGGGCCAAGCAATTCACTGAGGTTCGCTCTTTGGAGTCTTTGTTCCCTTAGCGCTTTCCGTACCGCCCTGGAGGCCCGGAATGCAAATGGAAGCTCCCAGTCTCCGCTGGTGGAGCTGAGTGCTGGAGTCCCTGCTCCTCAGTGTGCCCTCAGAGGAAAGCAGTCAATCACTCCTGTCTCCCGGGTCCACACAAGCTCCGAACTCAGCCACCGGTGGCAGCGCGCCTCTATCTCTGGCGCATGGCCCCGTCTGGAGTCTCCAAACCCAGCAGATTCCTGCTGTGCGCTGCCGCACTGCTCCTCCCCAAGGAGGAAGGAGGGGGTCTCTCTGGAATGCCTTATGTGGTCCCCGCTCGAAGGGCCATGGCCATGGTCTAGGGTAAGCCCCAGCTGAAAACGCACTGCGCGGCTCTTTCTCTGCGTCAACTTCTCTGCCCTGATATCTGGGAGCTCTGCCGCACTCAGACACCCCCGGTCTCTTTATGATCTCGCGGGTCCTGAAACCACTCTGTTCCCGCGAGGGCCAGACCTCCGGCCTAGCCTCTGGAGCAATGTCCCTCAGCGGAGCATACTCTAAAAGTTCCGATTTTGTGCTCCACGGCTCTGCGACTGCAGGGAGCCGGCCCCTCCCCCCGTGGTCTCTCTTCCCGTCGCTTTGGAATCACTTTTCCAAACGTCCTACCTTTCCGAAGGTGGTCGATTTTCTGCTCCTAAAATTGCTCTTCTTCCTCTCTTCTCCCTCCTGTTGAGTATGCTGGCTTTTAGAATGATTTATTAACTATCTAGATGAACTTCTGGGATCCGACTCTATCTCAACCTCCTACTTCTCCACCATCTTGCTCCTCCTCCTGTGGGCAATGTTTTGTCTCTATCGTGTTAGGGGGCCCATCTGTGGCTGCCTTGGTCTTGAGTTCAGTCAAACTGGGCATTTATCAGGGATGTAGTAGTACCAAACTGCAGGACACTTTCCCTTTGTTGTCCCCTGAGAAGCTTTCATTGGTAAGCAGGACATATTGATAGATATGTATTTATTGCTATTTAAGCAAGGTATCAGGATTTAATTTCCAAAGGGGCTTTACTGGCTCCATAACATCAACCTTTGTTCCTTAAAGCTGTCTGGTCATATCTGAGTTTATGCAGATCCTTCTCAGATGATATTCAAGTCAAAGCCTTACAACAAGTATTTTCAGTTTTGTGTTGCCATAGAACAGTTTCTTATTGAACTTATGCAAATAAATATATTGCCAGAAAAATATAAGAATACTCATGGGGAGTTTCTGAATTCTGAATGGTTCAGGTAGGGAGAAAAGGTAAATGTTTCAATTTTTTTTTCATAAAGGTATATTTTATTAAACTGATGTAAGTTAGTTAGCTTAAGAGAAAATTTTCTTAAATCTGGAAAAAAAAACAAAACATTTTTTAAAAACATCAGTAATGTTTCAAACAAAATGTCATAATATTATAATTATTTTCTTCAATTTATTAAATTCCATGTTATTAATTCTTGTTCTCGAATCCAGGTTTTCCACTACTTCTGGAAATGTTCCTCTTATTATCTTAAGGTTATCAAGAACCCATATTCAGATTTTTTTTTCCTATGAGTCTCACTAAAGATGAAGCAAATTTGCAGGAAAAATTTATAGAGACATTTGAGTAAAAGTATAACTGTCTGTAAATGATAAGACTTAAAAAATTGCCATTGTTAAAGGTCTGATTAGAGTTCATTATAATACAATTGACAAGAATTTTGGTGATTTTTGTGACACACAACACTTCAAGATAATAACATACCAGGACATCAGATTTGTAGGAATTTCATATAATTTCAGAAGACTTGTTTTAATAATATACTTATATAAATATAATCTAAGAGGGTTTAATATCACTTACTTGACAATGCTTTTCATGTAATTTAACATGCCATATAAGCCTAATTAGTTCAGTTTCTCACCAATTCGTTTCTCTTGAAATGTTCCAGAATTTTATTGGAATATTTCAGTTACATTGTGCTCAAAAGACCACATTTTTAATGGTTGATTTTTGGAAATAAGTCAAAAGAAAACATCAAAAAGTTTGGACATTTGATTAAATAGTACTGCAATCATTATGAAATAATTTTTAACTATCCATTTAACCAAAGTGATAAAAATCAAAGGAAAATACAGAAGGTTACATAGTTGTGAATGAAACTTAGTTCTTTTAATATTGAGTAAGTTTTCTTAAGTAATCAAAGACCTGATAAACAGGAAATTATTTTGGCAAACAGAATCCTTGCTTTTGTTTATTTGTTTGCTTTTAGGCAGATAAATTAAAGGGTAAAGGAAAAATTTTGTTTACAAATTTTTATGAAGAGCAGAGGATTAGTTTAAGAAAACTTTACCTTTAATAAAGAGAAAACAAAGACTGCACAGTGCACTTTGATATTAAAATTAATTTACTTATTTATATTTATCTTAATATTAGCCAGTATTGACTACACATAAAATTTTTTTGAAATATTCTTTTTTTATAAATTTTCAACTTTCTTTTTTAAAAAGATTTTATTTATTTGAGAGAGAGAGGGCACGAGAGAGAGAGAGAGAGCACAAGCAGAGTGGAGAGGGAGACGGAGACACAGGCTACCTGCTGAGCAGGGATCCCAAAACTGAGCTCAATCGCAGGACCCTGGAATCCTGACCTGAGCCACAGGCAGATGCTTAACTGACTGAGCCACCCAAGCACCCCTACAACTTTCCATTTTATTGCATTTTGATTTTGTCTGAAATTTTCCCTCTTTAAATAACTAGGCCCACATTAGGGCTGAATTATTTTCTTTTTCTTCAATAAAAATGTATTTTCATCTTTCATACCTTTCTTTCCAAAAGCATGTATCTTTACTTACATACAGAGTTGTTATTTCAGTAGTCTTAATTATATTTATCAGAATATGAAATTCTTAGGAACTTTAATTTACATGTTAAATTTAATATGTAATGCTTAGAAAGCTAAGCAAGAAGCATTTCTGAACTGTTACACCAGAATTCTTTAGATTGGCAACTTTATGAATATATTTCATAATTTTTAGAAACATGTATATATTCTTCCATAGTACAATCTTTTAATAAAGCATAAGATATATTTACTCATGACCCAAATGAATCTGTAACTTCTCTATAATAAGAAAAAAAGTAGATAAACCATGTTCAGTACTTGATGTTTCATTATTTTATCTTATTTGAAAATGATCTAGATTATCAATGAATTTGTTTTAGCTCATCATTCTGATGTGGGAAACAAAGGCAGAAGAAAAATTATTAAATTTTACTATTACCTTCAATCTACTGACAAGTCTTTGAAATAGGATGAATAACATTCCTCTAGGGACTCAACTGCCTTGATGTTGACGCTCTGCTAAGGGCAGAAGGCAATCTTGGCCCCTGCCCCTGAGGATCCTTTAAGTCTACTTTAACATATAAAAATTTCTTTAGGGGTGCCTGGGTGGCTCAGTGGGTGCCTGGGTGGCTCAGTGGGTTAAAGCCTCTGCCTTCAGCTCAGGTCATGATCTCAGGGTCCTGGGATTGGATGAGCCCCGCATCAGGCTCTCTGCTCAGTGGGGAGTCTGCTTCCCCTTCTCTCTCTGCCTGTCTCTCTGTCTACTTGTGATCTCCCTCTATCAAATAAATAAATAAAATCTTTAAAAAAATTCCTTTAGAAATTTCCTTTATCTATAAACCCCCAAGGCACATGTTGGCAATCATCCCACAAGCATATGACCCACCAATATACATCTGAAGAGTCCCATGACTAGGGTTTTACTAGATGTCAATAAATGACATTTTCCCAACAATAGCTAGCCCTCTGAAGGTCCTAGAAACCTTGCTTCAAAAGATCCTCAGAGACTTATGCTATCCCAAACCCTCCCAACTTGAAAGTTTATAATGGGCCATTCCTCATGACCCCAGTGCAGCTCTTTCTGCCCATGGGTCTTATCACTGTGCTTTAATAAAATCATCTTTTTGCACCAAAGACGTCTCAAGAATTCTTTCTTGGCCAGCATCATTGAACTATAATGTCTTTCCTACATCAATTCAATTTAGCAAAACTTTAAAATTTTAGGTTATCAGAGATTTTGGAAAGTATTTAAAAGTTTACCTACAAATATTGTTATTTTATTTACTTCTATTTACATTACTTGTTTTTTCCCTAAATATGTTTATTTTATTTTTTCAGTGTTACAAGATTGATTGTTCATGCACCACACCCAGTGCTCCATGCAATACTGCCCTTCTCAATACCCACCACCAGGCTCGCCCAACACCCCCACCCTGTCCCCTCCAAACCCCTCAGTTTGTTGCTCAGACTGTGGACTCTGAGCTACATTACTTGTTTTTAACAGTTATATCTAGGCTACCCACAAAAACATGAGGCATTAGACAATGTCAATCATGATTCTAAGTTTTTCTTTCTTTATGACAAATTTTTTAACAGAAATAGTATGAAATTATTTGACTTTTAGTAAACACAATCAGAATAAAAAGTTTTATTTAGTGCTGATAACTCTAAAGGCGTATTTATTTTAAATAAACTACAAAAATTAAATTAGCTTTTAATACTGAATATTTTCCCAAGTCACATTGATGAGGGAGCAGAAGGCTAGCTAAGGGCAAAGCACAAGTTGACACCCTGCAACCTCCTCCCCCACTCCTGGGTGAGATGTGTACTATTTCACCAGGAAGCTCCCAACTATCTTAATGTTAATGCCTTACTAGAGGGAAAAACAACCTTAACTTAAGAGTGACAAGACATGGCAAGGCATCTGGTATCCTGTGAGTCTTCTTTAACATACCGAAATCTTTTTGAAACCTCCCTTTTCCTTACCTCCCACAACTCCCAAGTATATAACCAGCCACCCTTCAACCACAGGGCAGCAGCTCTTTCTACCCATGGGTCCTGTTCCTGTGCTCTAATAAAACCACCTTTTTGCACCAAAGACATCTCAAGAATTCTTTCTTGGTCGTAGGCTCCAGACCCTACCCCACCAAATCACCAATATTCCAAAACTATGAACTTGAAAAAACATTTGGGTTAAGTACTATCATTCTGAGTTTTAGCATGGACAATCCTTTAAAGTGCTTGCCTTCAAACCAACTAAATAAAGCTCTTTTACATATTTTAGCAATACCATCCTGAGGTAGAGAAAATATTTCACATTTACATCATACACGCACACACACACACACACATAGACAAAATATAAATAAAATTTTAGTTTTGTTTCTGTTAGAATTTCTGGAGAGGACATTATAGGCCCAATTTTTAAATACTTACATAAATTTGTCTATCTATCTATCTATCTATCTATCCATCATCTATCATCTATTTTTATGAAAAAAACTTTTTCCTAAAGTTTGCATGCCAAGGAATAGCTTTTATGTCTTAGAGAAGATGAGAGTAGAAAATTTATATTAAATCAAGAAAGAGAGTAAGTTTTCTCCAAGGTGGATATTTGGATCATAGCTGCTTATTAAAAGAGGTGCTAGAATCTGCATAAAAGCTTTTTCAGCTGTTTGTACTTTTAAAGGCTTCTTTCCTCCCTCCCTTTTTATCTTTATTTTCCCCTTCAGTTTAGGGAAATTGTGGGCTGTGTTTACATTTCAAGGACATGATAAGATTTATAATTTCAAGGGACAGAAAAAAATTATTTTTTAGAGTTTCAGAATAATTGCTATTTAAATCTACTCTTTTCTAAAAGTACAGAATGATTCTGTTCCAACATATTGATTTTTCAAATGTCCACAAACATTTTGAGAAGAATATGCAAGATTTGGTAAAGGTAGGTGGACTTTAACTTGTTTCTAAAGTTGTATTTCTAGTTTTGCAGAGATTGGTAAAATAAAGATGGTTGATCTTAACTCTCCAAGGAATTAGATGGCAAACTGAATATCAAAGGACTGACTCATATTTTTAATTAAATTTACTTCTTTATATTGGGAAAATTTTTAACTAAAATAGGAACCAAAAGATTTATGTCTTTATGAAGTCTGTATGAAGCATTTTAACAAAAGATTTCTATCTCGGTGTATAATTTAACCTCAGCTTCTATTAGGCCCTGAATATTGGCCTTTTGTAGATTATTTCTAGGAAGGCTTAGAGAAATTTTGGTCATCTGTTTCCTCAGAAGGGAAGACTATGAGTATAACCAAATAATCTTTTGAATTAGAGATAAAAGGGCTTTGTAATTTAAAAGCTCCAATGTTAGGGGTGCCTGGGTGGCTCAGTTGGTTAAGTTCTGACTTAGGCTCAGGTCATAATCCCAGAGTCCTGGGATTGAGCCTCCCATCATGCTCCCTGTTTGGAAGGGAGCCTGCTTCTCCTCCCTCTGCCATTCCCCTGACTTGTGATCTCTAGCTATCTCTATCTCTCTGTCAAATAAACAAATAAATAAAACCTTTTAAAAAAAGAATTTTTTTTAAAAAAAAAAAACCTTTTAAAAAAATTCTTTTTTTTAAAAGGTTTTATGTATTTATTTGCTAGAGAGAGCGCATAAGCAGGGCAGGCAGAGCAGGCAGAGGGAGAAGCAGGCTCCCTGCTGAGCAGGGAGCTTGATCTAGGGATGTAGGACTCAGTCCCAGGACCCTGGGATCATGATCTGAACCTAAGGCAGATGCTTAACAAACTGAGCCACCCAGGCATCTTTGAACAAAACAAAACAAAACAAAGAAAAAAACTAATATCCAGGGGACAGAAATTTTTTGTGATGAGAATTCTAGGATACTCTTGCAAAGGACATTGTATAGTAGTGGCTGAGGCTAGACAGAACTCTAGAAGGTAAGAGCAAAGTGAGGTTAGTTGCCAATCTTGGGTGCTTTTGTTAAATTCATTTTCTGGCTTTCAGCATTTATATGAACAACCTGTATTCTTTGAACCTAGAGATTAGGCCGGCATGATCTCTGTAAACATTGAAGGGAAAGGAAAGTTAAATCAAGCATATAGGCCCAATTTTAAGAAGGGGAGTTTACATTGAATGGGAATATTTCTTTTTTTTTTAAATTAACATATAATGTATTATTTGCCCCAGGGTATATGTCTGTGAATCATCAGGCTTACACATTTCACAGCATTTGCCATAGCACATACCCTCCCCAATGTCCATAACCCTACCCCCGCTACCTCGCAGCCACCCTTAGTTTGTTTCGTGAGTTTAGGAGTCTCTTATGGTTGTCTTCTTTTTGAGTCTACCTTCTTTTACCTAATCAAGGAAGTCCCTAAGACTAGCCATTACACTAATAAGACAATTGAGAGCTCTTTATTTTATGTGTGTGTGTGTGTGTGTGTGTGTGTTAACAGGGCCAATTTAAAGGATCCGTCATCTGGCCATTGATAAGTAGTATCTCTTAATAGTGACTAAAACCAATAGCCATTTTAGGGAGTTAACCAAAGACTCAGGAGGCATCCAGAGAGGGCATAGATGATGTAGCCCTTGTGATCCAAAAGTTTACTCCTAAAATTAGTCCAAGAAAGCAAAGGCCTTTGTTGCACAAGCAGTAAGGATGGTGTAGTGAAAATGGTGTCTTTGGTCTCAAATGAAATACCTCCAGTCACAATCCCACTATCTGTGAACTGGACAGGAACTTCTGGAATGGAACTTTCCAGCACTAACAAGTTACAAAGGTTGAGATGACTAAGGTTCTTATGGCTGGAACCTCTCATGACAAACACCTCTGATAGCTGGCACAGCATATAGGAAAGAAACTTGGATTCCCAGTCTCTTTGGCTACCAAGGTACACCCTGGTAAGTGCACTCTCTAGATGGTGGAGACCAAAGAGAATATTCTTACTGGTCACAAAACCAAGCTCTTAAGACATAGAATAAGACAAAAGGAAAATTATAAAAGTTTTATCAAAGTTTTAATTCTTCTGGAGCCACACTAATACCTGAGAAGGATATGTCATGGGTTTGAGAATTATGTGATTTTTTTTTTTTTACACTGTACCTTGATGCACAGTTTTCTTGAGGTTAGTAAGTGACTTAGTGTCAGTATAACCTGTTCTGTGGCCAACTTATTCTATCATGGGAGTCTTCTTGAGGTGGTAAGTGTTCTAACAGCTTTTAAGTTCTTGACCCATGACAACCAATTTTGCAGCTTTGGCTTCCAAGATGTCCCTTAGCAACAAATGACAAACAACATAAAAGACACAGGCAAAGGAAAACAAAGAACATCTCTGGATGTTCTGGAAATAAATCAGTACCAAAGGATACTCTACCAAATTTAATCAGAGTTGGTAGGCCCAAGAAACTAGTTCTATAAATATTTTCTCCTGCTAATCTAGATTTAAAAAGAAAGAGAAAGCACTCTCACCACCCTTGTTCCATTAGACTCTGCAGATAGAAGTTCCAGGAGGCTGGCAGGGTAAAAAATCTTACCTTTTGTTAGCTGTATCTCAGATGTCCCAAGGATCTCTCCTCTATAGCTGTGTCCAGGATGAGAAGTGTCCAGCAAGTTAAAGTCATCCTGCCAACTATGCCAACTGTTCAGGAATAAGAATTCCTATTCCTTCAAAGTTCCTTCTAGTTGGACTAATAATCAAATTGACATGAGACAGATTAACAGGAAAAAAAAATCCAATTTAATAGGTGTACACACAGGAATCCACATAGACATAGAAATTCCAAAGACAGTCAGGCAAAATTAGGTATAGATGTCATTCTAAACTAAGAAGAAAGGGGTAGGGACCTGGAATTTCAGAGGAAAAGAATGCATTTCACGGAATGATAAGAATGGTAAAGGTTTGGTAATTAGATGTCTGTCCTACCATACAGATGGGTCTCTCAGATAAAAATTATCTCAGCTAACAACCTTATTCTAGGAAATACCCCAATTTAGATTCCTCTATGTAGTTAAGGGAGGAACAAAATTTCTTTTGAGCCCACAAGATCTCAAGTGCCTTCAGCTTGAAAATAGTCCACATGCCAAAGGGGCACATTCAGAGGTTCCTGTTCTGAAACCCTTCAAGATTTTCAGAAAATCCTTAGTTGTAAAGGTAAAGTACATAATTCTACTCACAAAATTGAAAGATCTATATCCTTTTTAATGTCTTTTAATTGGACATTTACATGATTTTAAAAAGTAGTGATCTTTTTACATTGTCTCAGGTTTTGAGACCTTATGAGAGAAGGCTTTATAAGCACTTTTCATTTATGCTTTTCTGAAGACTGTTATTTATATTGAAATTCTAGTTCAGGTCACAAATTCAGTTAAATATGAGAACATTTAGTTATAGGAAGGGGGGTTAAGTGAAAAGATAAAAAGTATGAAATCCACCACAGTCAAATTCTGGTCTCTGTGCACTTCTTGACTTATGTGGTCTTTAATGACAGCATTATAATATCCATAGTCTACATTGTTCCCATCCATCTGTACCCTCTGTGAAAAATAGATACACTTAGGAACCATGGAGAACTATGTTGTTGTCTTATTTTTATATATCAATGGATATATTTCTCCCTCATATATTATTTGCATATTTATAAACATTCCTAGAAAGTATTGTGAGTTGGGTTCCAAACAACCACAATAAAGCAAATATCAAATTAAAATGAGTCAAATGAATTTTTTGGCTTCTATTAAGTGTAAAATAACATGTTTAAAAAACCGTGTACATAACTTTAGGGCACCTGGATGACTCAGTTGGTTAAATGTCTGCATTCAGCTCAGGTCATGATCTCTGGGTCCAAGGATCCAGCCCCACATCATTATTTCCTGCTCAGCAGGGAGTCTGAGTCTTTCTCTCTAGCTCCCTCTGCCCCTCCCCACTGCTAGTATTCTCTCTCTCCCTCTCTATCTCTCAAATAAATTTAAAAAATCTTAAAAAAGCAAAAAAAGAACAGTGTACATAACTGAATGAAAAAATATGTTATTGCCAAAATTGCTTGTTATCATCTGAGCTTTCAGTGAGTCATAATCACTGATCATTGATCACCATAAGAAATATAATACTAATAAAGAAGTTTAAATTTTGTGAGAATTACGAAAATGTGACACATAGACACAAAGTGAGCAATGCTATTAGAAAAATGGTGCTGATAGACTTGTTTTATCCAAGTTTGCCACAACCTTCAATTGTAAAAAAAAAACAAACAAAAAAAAAGGAAACAAAGACATACTATCTCAAAGTGCAATAAAACAAAACACAATAAAATGAGATGTGATACGTTTTGAATCTGTAAACGTTTATTCTCTCTCTCTCTCTCTCTCTCTCTCTCACACACACACACACATACACCACACCTAAAGGATTCATCCAGAATGGTAAACAGAGATAACAGAGATTAATGGCATTTAAAAGAAGTTTTTTTGAAATAAAGTTTTTTTCTCTTTCTCTTTCTTTTTTCCCCATATAGGCTACATTGCTTGTAAACAATTAACCTTATGTATTTATATGGGCTTCCACCTCCATTGGACTCTCACAGACTTTCTTTTTAGTAATTCTTATTTTTTAAAGATTTTATTCATTTATTTGACAGAGAGAGACACAGAGAGAGAAGGAACACATGCAGGGGGAATGGAAGAGGGAGAAGCAGGCTTCCCACTGAGCAGGGAGCCCTAGCGATGCGGGGCTTAGTGTGGAGCTCAAAGTGGGACTTGATGCAGGGCTCAATGCAGGGCTTGATGTGGGTGGGGCTTGATTCCAGGACCCTGGGATCATGACCTGAGCAGAAGGCATATGCTTAAGGACTGAGCCACCCAGGTGCCTCTCCTTTCAGTAATTCTTATGAAATGGAAAGAATGAAAAACAATGGTGAAATAACACTGTACCCTTAATTAACAACACCACCACCAACACTCCACTGAGAAGAGAGAAATATTGAGCTACAAAACAAAACAAGAAACTCAAATCAGTTACTATAGAAAAAAAGGCAGAAAACTATATTATTAGTGAAAATCCTGGAGTAATAGCACAAGTGGTAGTTGATTTAGCATTCTCTTCAAAGTTTTCAGTCCTTGAAAAGAGACAATTACCTTCCTCCACAATTCTAAACTGCAACATTTCTTTCTGCTCCAGCTCTTTGGGACTTATGTAAATTTATGTAAGTATGCATTATGTATCTGCTATTATATTTAGTTTCCTTCATTATTGACTTTATGATTTTATAAGCAGGCATTCATACACCTGAGTTGGGGGGGGCACAAAAAATAGGAAGAAAATTGGGGAGGAAAAAAGGAAGAAACCAAATAAGGAGTGTTAATAAATGAGATGAACTTGGTAGTGCCTGCTCCAGGAAAACTTTTAAAGGTTCTGAAAATGGTAACAGCATATTTTGTACTGCTAAGAAAGTGCTTCTAACTTATATGAGGTGGCATATGAGTCAGACATTTCATGGAGTACCCCTAATGTGGGTATTCTTGCTATTAACATTTTCTTTATCCTTTGTAAGTTAAATATTTTTGTTTTTACAGTGGTATGTTACCTATACATTGTTGTCTATTTGGGCAACTATTATTAATTTTAACTGAAGCTTTAAAAATATTCCTTCCATAGGAAAATTAATCAGGTTGGACAAGGGAATTAATTTCTTATTTTTCCCTTTTCCTCACCCAAGAAAGCAACAACCATGAGGGACATTCCTTTTTAATTATTTTGGCTCCAATTACACAAGTAATTACAGAAACAGTATTTTGCATTGGCTGTAGGCATATTTGACACTTTTAAATATTAAGAGGCACGGATATTCTAGAGGGGTGTTCTTTAGTGGGGGACCTATGAGCCAGCAGAGATGCTTAACTCTAGGAGAGATGTAAACTAAAGAATAGCCACTGTTTTGTTTTTTCTTTCCTGCCATATGAACACTTGGCTCTCTTCATGGGACATTGGTACCTGGTCATTTTTTAAGGCAAAATAGAGGAGAATTGGCAGTACACAGCCTCCCACAGCCTGGATTCATGGCCTCACCCTTGTTTCCAAACCTCTTTGGGGACTTCTGAGCAAGGAATTTCTCATATTTCTCAATACTGCCTCAGGCATTTGTACCACATGGAGGTTGCAAATTACTCTTAAGATTTAGTTCTTGCAAGCTAAGGCAAAAGGGAAGGTAATTGCATTCCTTCCATATTTCCAAATCTAATGCAAATTAGATCTAGTGCAAATCTTATATCATTTCAAAAAGTATGTCTAATTGATCGACCAACATAATCTCAAGTACTACTTATATCTTTTACACCATTTCAAGAAATAGATAGGTATATGTATTAAACTATACAAAACAACACTAATTGTAAGCCCAGGATCCTAGTGGAATTTACTGAAGTCTAAATAATATGATGTTATACCAAGTAGACATGCTAACACAAAAAGAAATCTTAGTCTATATTTTCGTTCTTTTTGCCAATGTACTATTGATTCCTATAATCTGTGTAACATTTGAAAATATATAAACAGTTACAGAAGTTTTGGTCAGCAATTAAAGAGGCGTATAGATACTGAGGTGATCATCTGTGAAAGGCACACATTGATAGAAGCAGAGTTCCAGTGTTGTATAGAGATGAGAAGGGAAAAAGTTAAAACTCAAATTTGAAAATAGCCAAAGACCATAGGTTACTCAATCCTGTCTTCTGCTGCTATTATTAAATATATTGTCTAGGAAATCATGCTCTGGCATACTTTGAAAAGAGAAAAGAAAAGTGAAAACAACTGAGAACCTTCTAAGAGCTCCCAACACTTTTAAAAGTTTTCATTTCAGATGCACTCAAACCAAGTGCAATAAAAGTATTCTTTGTAGCTGGAGGAAGGAGAAACATGGGTGGCTTCCTTACACACATCTTGAAGGGAAAAATAAACTAATTAATTAATTAATCAGATAAGTTCTTTCACAGCCTGTGTGGAGGCTATGTACTGTAGTGTTACAAAAAATTATATCTTTTATTGTTTTACCAAATGGGAGATAGGTTAAATTTAACACAGAATTGGAAGTTTATGCTTAGTTGAAATGCTTAGTTGAAAAGACATCTATTTGTGAGGGTGCCCAATGATCTCTGAAAACTACAGAGAACACTCTTCTCTGTAGCATACTGGGCTGGGAAATGAAGGGCTGGAATCTGAGCTAGGCTACAAAATGAACACCTGAGACTCCACTTCAGGAAAACTTTAATCTTGAGGTTTCAGGGAGATAAAGATATTACTAAGTGGGCCAGATGCTGGTATTGAAAGCCAGATTGCCTTTGCTATTCAAGTAATCTATCTTTATTTGAATAGCTGGCAAATACTTTCCTGACAATTATCAGAGCATTTCTGGAAGTGTTTATGAGTGACACATTTTATTCATCAAGAAATTAATGGATGATATTGTGATTCCCAAACTAAGATTGTACACAGAAAACCACGATAAAGAGAATGAATTTATTCCCTCTGTAAACGTTTTCTCTTCTCTTCTCTTCTCTTCTTTCTTTCTTTCTTTCTTTTTCTTTTTCTCTCACATGGCTTTCTTTTGTTGTGCAGAATTCAACATATCTAGTAAAAACAGCTGTGAGAGGATTGGGGATTAATTCTCATAAAGAAAAAAACATGTAAAGAATCTTGCAGGTGACAAAATAAGTAATGAGACAGGCTAGTCTATATTATTAGCCCTTCTTCAAAATCCTTCAACTGTATATTATGCACAGAATAGTGAATCTATTCCCCCATTGTGGTGAAGAAATAACTTCTGAATGACACGTGTATTCTTTGATGATTAGAGACTTACATGTTCTGGAGTTTCAGGAGAGGAAATAATATGATTGACAAAATTAGTCCCAAATGATTGGATCCTACAATTTTATTTCAAATTTGGTCTAATGAAAATGTTTGAAAAATTGAAGAGTAGTATGAATCATTTAAATTAGTCATCTTGCCAAAGTTTCTTATGGTTGTTACGAGGATTTGTGGGCTTTTCTTTGCTGATAATAGCAATGGAAAGTTTGGATTTTAAATAAAATTCTTCACTACAAGGAAACAGAGCTTTCTAAAGAGATGGTTAATTCTAGGATTGGCTCACAGAAGGTACTAAATAAGTCTGGAACATCTTACTATGCAAAGAAGTAAGAAAATGCTCAAAAAATATTGGGAACTTGTTGAAAGGACATATGAGCCAACTTAAAGGATCTTCCAATGCTTAATGTTGGAACAATTTAAACAATAAAATTAATAATAATAATAATAATAATGGAATATAGCCTGTAAAATAAAATAAATATCCAGGAGTTCATATTGGTAACTATTACTAAAATAAATGGGAAAGTAAAGAAAACTCTTAGTATAGTATTCCAACTGATAAATGGAAAATGAATGATAGAACTAGAAAATTGTCATTTGATATGTAATAATCACCCTAGGCAAGAATTATCAATAGTTGATAAAATTGTACACAAAAATATGGTGAGAAATATTTCCATAGTATCTTCCTGTAAGATACTTATCAATTTCAAAAGGAAATATAGTAAGGTAGACACAACCTTAACCAAGTAATCAAAGTTAAAATCACCACAAAAAGATATATCAATATCATATACTTGCTGATATGATGCACTGAAAAGGTCACAGTCTTAACTTCTGTGGTATTACTGTCAAAATGCATAACTTGATGATAAACATGAGTAGACATCAGACAAACCCAAATTAAGGAATATTTTACAAAATAACTGGCCAGTATTCTTCACAAATATCAAAGTCATTGTTATGGGCTGAACTGTGAACCACTTCTCCGAATTCATATGTTGCAGTTTCAATTTCCCAGCACCTCAGAATATGAGAATGTTTAAAGATAGGGCCTTTAAAGAGGAAAGTAAGATAAAATGAAGTCTTAAGGGCAGGTTCTAATTCAATATGATGGCATACTTAAAAGAAGAGATTAGGCGACAGGGCAGAGAAAGACCATGTGAAGACCCTGGAAGAGAATAGTTATCTACAAGCCTAGGAGCAACACCTTAGAAGAAATCAACCCTGCCAAAACCTTGATCTCAGACTTCTAGGCACCAGAACTAGGTGCCTAGTTCCTAAATAAATAAAGAGAAATAAATTTCTCTTGTACAAGCCACCCTGTCTGTGGTACTTTGTTGTGACAGTCCTAGCAAATTAATACAGTTATTAAACACAAAATGAGACTGAGAAATTGTCTCATATAGAAGGAAACTAATATATATAACAACTAAACATAATATGAGATACTCAAATATACACTGGAAGATAAAAATGACATTAGTGGCCCAATTGGTGATATATAAATGAGGCCTGCAGGCTAATAATAGTATTGCATCAGTATTCATTTCCTGATGTTGATAAGTATATTAACCAGAGAGAACTGGTATAATATGGTCATGTAAGAGAGCAAAGTTTGTGGAAGCTGGATGGAGGTTATACAGGGAATTTTAACTATTTTACAAATTTTTTCAAATAAAATGAAAAGGTAAAGTTAAGGTAGTTTAATAAAAAAAAATATTCTAAAAATAGGATATTACTTTCAAATACTGATTGAAAAAACTTTGTTGGAAGAATTTATTCTTGCAATTTTCTACACTAGGTTTTGAACATAGTAGTGAGAAACAAATAATGGCTTGTCTTCCTATTCAATTCTTCTTTTTTTCTGGATTTTTTAAATTAACATATACTATATTATTAGTTTCAGAGATAGAATTTAGTGATTCATCAGAGATAGAATTTAGTGATTCATTCATTGGGTGTTGCATACAACACCCAATGCTCATTATTTAAAGTGTTGTCCTTAATGCTCATCATCCAGACCCGTCCCCCTACCCACCTCATCACCAGCAACCATTAGTTTGTTTCTTATAGTTAAGAGTCTCTTATGGTTTGTCTCCTTCTCTGTTTCCTCTTATTATATTTTTACTTCCCTTCCCCTATGTTCATCTGTTTTATTTCTTAAATTTATTTCTCAAATTTCACATATGAGTGAAATCCTATGGTAAATACCTTTTTCTGACCAATTTATTTCACTTAGCAAAATACCTTCTAGTTCAATCCACATCATTGCAAATGGCAAAATTTCATTCTTTTAGATGGATGAGTGATATTCCATTGCATATATAAATGCATACATGTATATATATGCATGATATATGCATATATATGTATATGTATATATGTATGTGTATATATATATATATATATATATATTCTTTATCCATTCATCTGTTGTTGGACATCTGGGCTCTTTCCATATTATGGCTATTGTGGACATTGCTGCTATAAACATTGGGTTTCATATGCCCTTTCAAATCACTATTTTTGTATCCTTTGGATAAATACCTGGTAGTGTCATTGTTGGGTCACAGGGTAGCTCTATTTTAACTTTTTGAGGAACCTCGATACTGTTTTCCAGAGTGGCTGCTCCAGCTTGCATTCCCACCAACATTGTGAGAGGGTTCCTCTTTCTCCACATCCTTGCCAAGATCTGTTATTCTTTTAGTTTTGTTGACTGTTTCCTTCATTATGAAAACTTTTTTATGTTCATGAAGTCCCAATAGTTCATTTTTGCTTTTGTTTTACTTGAATTTTGAGATATGTCTAGGAAGAAATTGCTGTGGCCGAGGTTGAAGACGTTGCTGCCTGTGCACTCCTCTAGGATTTTGTTGGATTTCTGTCTGACACTTAGGTCTTTCATCCATTTTGAGGTTGTGTGTGTGTGTGTGTGGGGGGGGTGTGTGTGTGTGTGTGTTTCATTCTTCTGCATGTAGCTGTCCAATTTTCCCAATATCATTGTTTTATTAATGTATATTGTAATATTTGCCCCAGGGTACATGTCTGTGATTCGTCTGGCTTACACATTTTGCAACACTTACCATAGCACATACCCTCCCCAATGTCCATAACCCAGCCACCCTATCCCTACCCTCCCTACCTCCCAGCCACCTTTAGTTTGTTTCATGAGTTTAGGAGTCACTTATGGTTTGTCTCCTTCCCCATCCCATCTTGTATCATTTTTCTCCCTCACTCACCAGTGACCCCCTGCCCTGCCTCACAAATTCTTCACATCAGAGAGATCATGTGATAATTGTCTTTCTCTGGCTGACTTATTTCACTCAGCATAATACCCTCTAGTTCCATCCATGTCTTTGCAAATGGCAAGATTTCGTTTCTCTTGATGGCTGCATAGTATTCCATTGTATATATATACCACATCTTCTTTATCCATTCATCTGTTGATGGACACCTAGTTTCTTCCCATAGTTTGGCTATGGTGGACATTGCAGCTATAAACACTTGGGTACACATGTCCCTTCTGATCACCACATTTGTATCTTTAGGGTAAATATCCAGTAGTGCGATTGCTGGGTCATAGGGTAGCACTATTTTCAATATTTTGAGGAACCTCCATACAGTTTTCTAGAGTGGCTGTACCAGCTTGCATTCCCACCAACAGTGTAGGAGGGTTCCCCTTTCTCTGCATCCTTGCCAACATCTGTCCTTTCCTGACTTGCTAATTTTAGCCATTCTGACTGGTGTGAGGTGGTATCTCACTGTGGTTTTGATTTGTATTTCTCTGATGCCAAGTGATGTTGAGCATTTTTTCATGTGTCTGTTGGCCATTTAGATGTCCTCTTTGCTGAAATGTCTGTTCATATCTTCTGCCCATTTCTTGATTGGATTATTTGTTCTTTGGGTGTTGAGTTTGAGACATTCTTTATAGATTTTGGATACTAGCCCTTTATCTGTTATGTCATTTGCGAATATCTTCTCTCATTCTGTCAGTAGTCTTTTGGTTTTGTTGACAGTTTACTTTGCTGTGCAAAAGCTTTTGATCTTGATGAAGTCCCAATAGTTAATTTTTGCCCTTGCTTCCCTTGCCTTTGGAGATGTTTGTAGGAAGAAGTTGCTGTGGCTGAGGTCAAAGAGGTTGTTGCTGCCTGTGTTCTCCTCCAGGATTTTGATGGACTCCTATCTCACATTGAGGTCTTTGAACCATTTTGAGTGTAATTTTGTGTGCAGTGTAAGGAAATGGTCCTTACATTCTTCTGCATTTGGTTGTCCAGTTTTCCCAATGCGATTTGTTGAAGAGACTGTCTTTTTTCCATTGGATATTCCTTCCTGCCTTGTCGAAGATTAGTTGACCATCGAGTTGGGGTTCCATTTCTGGGATCTCTATTCTATTCCATTGATCTATGTGTCTGTTTTTGTGTCAGTACCACACTATCTTGATGATTACAGCTTTGTAAAAGAGCTTGAAGTCTGGAATTGTGATGCCACCAACTTTGGTTTTCTTTTTCAACATTCCTCTGTCTATTTGTGGTCTTTTGTGGTTCCATATAAATTTTAGGATTATTTGTTCCATTTCTTTCAAATAAACTGATGGTATTTTGATAGGGATTGCATTAAATGTGTAGATGGTTTTAGGTAGCATAGACATTTTCACAATATTTGTTCTTCCAATCCATGAGCATGGAATGTTTTTCCATTTCTTTGTGCCTTCCTCAAATTCTTTCATGAGCACTTTGTAGTTTTCTGAGTACAGATTCTTTGCCTCTTTTTTGAGGTTTATTCCTTGGTGTCTTATGGTTTTGGGTGAAATTGTTAATTGAATCGACTCCTTAATTTCTCTTTCCTCTGTTTTGCTGTTGGTGTATAGGAATGCAACTGATTTCTGTGCATTGATTTTATATCCTGACACTTGACTGAATTCCTGTATGAGTTCTATCAGTCTTGGAGTGGAGTCTTTTGGGTTTTCCAAATAAAGTATCATATCATCTGCAAAAAGTGAGAGTTTGACTTCTTTGCCAATTTGGATGCCTTTTATTTCTTTTTGTTGTCTGATTGCTGAGGCTAGGACTTCTAGTCCTATGTTGAATAGCAGTGGAGATAGTGGGCATCCTTGCCGTGTTCCTGATCTCAGGAGAAAAGCTCTCATCTTTTCCCCATTGAGAAAGATATTTCCTGTGGGTTTTTCGTATATGGCTTTGATGATGTTGAGGAGTGTACCCTCTATGCCTACACTGTGAAGGCTTGTATTGCTATATATTTTCTTCTCAAGACCACCTTTGCTGTGTCTCAGAAATTTTGAACAGTTGTGTTTTCATTATCATTTGTTTCCATGAATTTTTTAAATTCTTCTTTAATTTCCTAGTTGACCCATTCACACTCTAGTAGGATGCTCTTTAGCCTCCATGTATTTGAGTTCTTTCCAACTTTCCTCTGGTGATAGAGTTCTAGTGTCATGGCATTGTGGTCTGAAAATATGCAGGGATTGATCCCAATCTTTTGGTACCGATTGAGACCTGATTTGTGTCCCAGGATGTGATGTATTCTGAAGAATGTTCCATGTGCACTTGAGAAGAATGTGTATTCTGTTGCTTTGGGATGGAATGTTCTGAATATATCTGTGATGTCCATCTGTTCCAGTTGTCATTTTGAACCTTTATTTCCTTGCTTTTTTGCTTAGATGATCTGTCCATTTCAGTGAGGAGGGTATTAAAGTCCCCTACTATTATTGTATTGTTGTTGATGTGTTTCTTTGACTTTGTTATTAACTGGTTTATATAATTGGCTGCTCCCATGTTAGGGGCATAGATATTCACAGTTCTTAGATCTTCTTGTTGGACAATTACTTTAAGTATGATTTAGTGTCTTTCCTCATCTCTTATTATAGTCTTTGGCTTAAAATCTAATTTATCTGATATAAGGATTGCCACCCCAGCTTTCATTTGATGTGCATTAGCATGGTAAATTGTTTACCACTCCTTCATTTTAAAGCTTGAGGTGTCTTTGGGTCTAAGATGAATTTCTTGTAGACAGAATATCGATGGGTCTTGTTTTTTTTTTATCCATTCTGATACTCTGTCTTTTGATTGGGGCATTGAGCCCATTTACATTCAGGGTAACTATTGACAGATATGAATTTAGTGCCATTGTATTCCCTGTAAGGTGACTGTTATCTGTATATTGTCTCTGTTCCTTTCTGGTCTATGTTCCTTTTATTCTCTATCTTTGCTTAGAGGACCCCTTTCAAGATTTCCTGTAGGGCTGGTTTGGTGTTTGCAAATTCCTTTAGTTTTTGTTTGTCCTGGAAGCTTTTTATCTCTCCATCTATTTTCAGTGACAGCCTAGCTGGATATAGTATTCTTGGCTGCATATTGTTCTCACTTAGTGCTCTGAGTATATCGTGCCTGTCCTTTCTGGCCTTCAGGTCTCTGTGGATAGGTCTGCTGTCAATCTAACATGTCTGCCTTTCTATGTTACAGACTTCTTGTCCCAAGCTGCTATCAGGATTTTCTCTTTGTCACTAAGACTTGTAAGCTTTACTATTTGATGATGGGGTGTAGATCTATTTTTTTTTTTATTTTGAAGGGAGTTCTCTGTGCTTCCTGTATTTTGAGGCTTGTTCCCTTCACCAGATTAGGGGAATTCTCTACAATAATTTGCTCCAATATACCTTCCACCCCTATCTCTCTTTCTTCTTCTTCTGGGATCCCAATGATTCTAATATTGTCATGTCTTATGGTATCGCTTATCTCTCAAATTCTCCCCTCATGGTCCAATAGCTGTTTGTCTCTCTTTTTCTCAGATTCTTTATTCTCCATCATTTGGTCTTCTATATTACTAATTCTTTCTACTGCCTCATTTATTCTAGCAGTAAGAGCCTCCATTTGCTATTGTACGTCATTAATAGCTTTTTTTTATTTCGATTTGATTAGATTTTTGTTCTTTTATTTCTCCATAAAGGGATTTTATTTCTCCAGAAAGGGGTTCTCTAATATCTTCCATGCTCTTTTCGAGCCCAGCTAGCAGCTTGATAACTGTCATTTTGAACTCTATTTCTGACATATTATTAATGTCTGTATTGACTAGGTCTCTAGCTGTTGGTATTGTCTCTTGTTCTTTTTTTTTGTGGTGAATTTTTCCACCTTGTCATTTTATCAAGATAGGAATAGATGAGTGAGAGAGAAAAATACTCTGGAGTTCCGCATTTTTCACTGATTGATGAACTTGGTCTTGGTTGTATATTCTCACTGATCTTCTGGGGGAGGGGCCCGTTCCCATGATTCTTAAATGTCTTTGCCTGAGGCAGAATTGCCCGGCCCTTACCAGGGAATGGGCCAAGCAATTTGCTCAGGTTCGCTCTCAGGAGTCTTTGTTCCCTGAGCACTTTCCGTACTGCCCTGGAGACCAGAAATACAAATGGTGGCCTCCCAGTCTCAGGTCGGAGGAACCAAGTGCTCGGGGCCCCGCTCCTCAGCGCATCCTCAGAGGGAAACAGTCAATCACTCCCATGTCCCTGGTCCCCGCCCATGCTCCAAGCTCAGCCGGCCCATGACGGTGTGCCTCTATCTCTGGCGTGCAGCTGCGACTGGAGTCTCCAAACCCAGCAGATTCCTGTTGCGCACTCCCATGCTGCTCCTCCCAGAGGAGGAAGGAGGGGTCTCTCCAGAGCTGCCTTTTGCTGGGTCCCTGCTGGAACAGCCACGGCCCGACTCTCTCTTGGATCATGGTGTAATGCATGTCTGAGCTGATAGAGCACTGCGCGGCTCCTTCTCTGCCACCAGCTTCTCTGCCCAGATACCTGGGAGCTCTGCCACACTCAGACACCCCCGGTCTTTTTTTGAGCCCATGGGTCCTGAAATCACACTGTTCCCACAAGGGCTAAACCCCCTGGTTAGCCCCTGGAGCAATGTCCCTCAGCAGAGCAGACTCTAAAAATTCAGATTTTGTGCTCTGCTGTTCTGCAGTTGCTGGGAGCCAGCCCCTCCCACCCTGTGGTCTCTCTTCCTGTTGCTTTGGATTCACTTTTTCCACACATCGTACCTTTCAGAAAGTGGTCGATTTTCTGCTCCTAGAATTGTTGTTCTTCCTCTCTTCTCTCTCCTGTTGAGTATGCAGGCTTTTAGAATGGTTTGATAACTATCTAGCTGAACTTCTGGGATCTGACTCTATCTCCATCTACTTTGTTCCATTGGTCTATGTGTCTGTTTCTGTGCAGGTACCATACAGTCTAAATCACCACAGCCTTGTAATACAGCTTGAAGTCTGAAACTGTGATGTCTCCAGCTTTGGTTTTCTTCTCAACATCCCTTTACTATTTCAGTTCTTTTCTGGTTCTATACAAATTTTAGGATCATTTGTTCCAGCTCTATGAAAAGTGCTGGTGGTATTTTAATAGGGATTCCATTGAATGTGTGGATTGCTCTTGGTAGCATAAACATTTTAACAATATTTGTTCTTCTAATCCAAGAGAAGAGTTTTCCATTTCTTTGTGTCTTCCTCAATTTCTTTCATAAGCGTTCTTTTTTTAAAAAGATTTTATTGGGGCGCCTGGGTGGCTAAGTGGGTTAAAAAAAAAAAGCCTCTGCCTTTGGCTCAGATCATGATCTCAGGGTCCTGGGATCGGGCCCCGCATCAGGCTCCCTGCTCAGCGGGGAGCCTGCTTCCCCCCCTCTCTCTGCCTGCCTCTCTGCCTACTTGTGATCTCTCCCTCTCTGTCAAATAAATAATTAAAAAAAAAGATTCTCTCTCCCCCTCTTTCTCTCTATCTAAAAAAAAAAGAAGAAAAAGATTTTATTTATTTGTTTGACACAGAGAGAGAGAGATCACAGGTAGGCAGAGAGGCAGGCAGAGAAAGAAGGGGAAGCAGGCTCCCTGCTGATTAAAGACCCTGATATGGGACTCCATCCCAGGACCCTGATATCATGACCCGAGCTGAAGGAAGAGGCTTTAACCAACTGAGCCACCCAGGCACCCCTCTTTCATAAGTATTCTATAGTTTTTGGAGTACAGATGTGGTTTGGTTTATTCCTGGGTATATTATTGTATTTGAGAAAGTTGTAATTGGGATTGATTCTTTTCTCTATCTCTTTTTTTAAGATTTTATTTATTTGACAGAGAAAGAGATAGCCAGAGAGGGAACACAAACAGGGGAGTGGGAGAGGGAGAAGCAAACTTCCCATAGAGCAGGGAGCCGGACACACAGCTCAATCCTAGAACTCTGGGATTATGAAGGCAGATGCTTAATGACTGAGCTACCAGGTGCCCCAGGATTGACTCCTTTCTGCTGTCTCATTGTTAGTGTATAGAAATGCAACTGACTTATGTACATTGATTTTATATCCTGTGACTTTGTTGAATTCCTCTGTCAGTGCTAGCAAATTTTGGGGGGAGTCTTTTGGGTTTTCTACTTAGAATATCCTGTCCTCTGTGAAGACTGAATGTTGGACTTCTGCTTTGCCAATCTGCCTTCTTTTTCTTTTTGTTGTCTGATTGCTGAGGCTAGGACTTCCAGTACAATGTTGAACAACAGTGGCGAGAGTGGAAATTTCTGTCTTGTTCCTGACCTTAGGGGAAAATCTCTGTTTTTCCCCACTCAGGATGAGATTTGCTGTGGGTTTTTCATATATGGCTTTTATGATACTGATGTATGTTCACTCTATCTCTGCACAGCAGAGAGGTTTTTTTTTTCAATCAAGAAAGGATATTATATTTTGTCAAATGCTATTTCTGCATCTACTGAGAGGATCATATGGTTCTTGTCCTTTCTTTTATTAATGTTATATATCACATTGATTTGCAGATGTTGAGCCATACTTGCAGCACAAGAATAAGTCACATTTGGTTGTGAAGAATAATCTTTTTGATGTACTGTTGAATCCTATTAGCTAGTAGTGTGGTAAGAATTTTTTGCATTCATATTCATCAGGGATATTGGTCTGTAATTCTCTTTTTGGTGAGGTCTTTTTCTGGTTTTGGGATCAAGGTAATGCTGGCCTCATAGGATGAGTTTGAAAGTTTTTCATCCATTCTTATTTTTTAAAACGGTTTCAAAAAAATAGGTATTAATTCTTCTTTAAATATTTGGTAGAATTCCTGGTTTGTTGGGAGATTTTCTATTACTGATTCAATTTCCTTGCTGGTTATGGGTCTGCTCAGGTTTTCTATTTCATCCTGTTTCAATTTTGGTAGTTTATATATTTTTAGGAATGAATCCATTTCTTCCAGATTGTCTAATTTGTTGGCATGTAATTGTCCATAATATTCTTTTATAATTGTATTTTTGGGGGGTTGGTTGTGATGTCTCCTCTTTCAGTCATGATTTTATTTATTTGGATCTTTTGCCTTTTCTTTTTGATAAAACTGGCTAAGGAGTTATCCATCTTACTAATTCTTTCAAAGAACTAACTCGTTCTTTTGTTGATTTGTTCTACTATTTTTTTTTATTTCTATATCATTGATTTCTGCTCTAATCTTTATTATTTCTCTTCTCTTGCTGGGTTTAGGCTTTATTTGCTGTTCTTTTTCCAGCTCCTTTAGGTGTAAGCTTAGGTTGTGTGTCTGAGACTTTTCTGGCTTTTTGAGAAAGGCCTCTATTGCTATATACTTCTATCTTAGGACCATTTTTGCTGCATCCCAAAGGTTCTGAACTGTTGTGTTTTTATTTTCATTTTCTTCTACGTATTTTTTAAATTCTTCTAATTTACTGGCTGACCCATTCATTCTTTGTAGGATGCTCTTTAACCTCCAGGCATTTGTGTTCCTTGCAATATTTTATTGTGAATAAGTTTACCTTTTAAAACATTGTGGTCTGGGCACATGGGTGGCTCCAATCATTAAGTGTCTGCTTTCAACTCAGGTCATGGTCCCAGAATCCTGGGATTGAGGCCCACATCAGGCCCCCTCCTCAGCGGGAAGCCCACTTCTCCCTCTCCCTCTGCCTTCTCCCCCTGCTTCTACTCTTTCTCTCTGTGTCAAATAAATAAATAAAATCTTTAAACAAAACAAAACATTGTGGTCTGAGAATATGCATGGCATAATCTCAGTCTTTCTGTACTGGTTGAGACCTGATTTGTGACCTAGTATATGATCTGTTCTGGAGAATAATCCAAGTGCACTCAAGAAAAATGTGTATTCTGTTGCTTTAGGATGAAATGCTCTGAATATATCTGTAAAATCCATTTGGTTCAGTGTGTCATTCTAATCCCTTGTTTCCTTGTTGATATTCTGTTTAGATGATCTTTCCATTGCTGTGAGTGGGGTGTTAAAGTCCTATACTATTATTATATTATTATCAATATGTTTCTTTATTTTTGTTATTAATTAGTTTATTTATATATTTGTTTGCTCCCAAGTTAGGGGTATAAGTACTTACAATTGTTATATATTGTTGGATAGACCCTTTCATTATAATACAGTTTCCTTCTTCAGCTCTTATTACAGTCTTTGGTCTAAAATCTTGTTTGTTTGATATATGGATTGCTACCCCAGCTTTCTTTTGATGTCTATTAGCATGATAAATTGTTCTCCACCCCCTCACTTTCAATCTACAGGTGTCTTTGTGTCTAAAATGAGTCTCTAGTAAGCAGCATATTGATGGGTCTTTTTTTTTTTTAATTCAATCTGATACCCTCTGTCTTTTTATTGGAATATTTAGTTCATTTACCTTCATCATAATTATGAAAGATATGAATTTTGTGCTATCGTATTACCTGTAGAGTCACTATTTTTGTAGATTATCTCTGTTCCTTTCTGATCTTTGTTTCTCTTGGGCTCTATCTTTCCTCAAAGGACCCCCTTTAATTTTTCTTCCAGGGCTGGTTTAGTGTTCATAAATTCCTTTAGTTTTTGTTTTTCCTGGAAACATTTTATCTCTCCTTCTATTCTGAATAACAGCCTTGCTGGTTAAAGTATTCTTGGCTACAATTTTTTTTTTCCCCATTTAGCACATTGAATATATCACTCCAGTACTTTCTGGCCTGCCAGGTCTCTGTGGACAAGTTTGCTGCCAGCCTTATGTTTCTACCCTTGTAGATTAAGGATCTTTTGTTCCATGCTGCTTTCAAGATTTTCTCTTTATCTCTGAAATTTGCAAGACTCACTGTTATATGTCATGATGTTGACTTATTTTCATTGATTTCGATGGGGGTTTTCTGTGCCTCCTGGACTTGAATGCCTGTGTTTTTCCCCAGATTAGGGAAGTTCTCAGCTATAATTTGTTTAAATAAACCTTCTGCTCCCCCATCTCTGTTTTCATCTTCTAGGACCCCTATTATCCAAATATTATTTTGCTTTATGGTAACACTGATTTCTTAAAGTCTCCCTTCATAATCCAGGAATTCTTTTCCTCTTTTTCTCAACTTCCTTATTTTCCATCATTTTGTCTTATCTATAAGTGACTCTTCTGCTCCATTTATCCTTGCTGTTAAAGACTCCATTTATGACTTCATCTCAGTAATGACATTTTAAATTTTGGCCTGATTAGATTTTAGTTATTTTATTTCTACAGAAAGGGATTCTCTAGTGTCTTCTATGCTTTTTTCAAGTCCAACTAGCATCCTTGTAGTCATTGTTTTGAATTCTAGTTCTGACTTCTTACTTATATCCATACTGATTAAATCCCTGGCAGTGAGTATTACCTCTTGTTCTTTCTTTTGAGGTGCTTCTTCATCTTATCATTATGTACAGAATTGAATAGAATTAAAAGAGAGAAAAGTAAAAAATAAGAACACCAGAAACAAAACAAGCCAGAAGAAAACAAACAAAACAAAATAAGAAAAAAATCAAACAAACGGTAAAACAGAACAAAACACTAAACTGTATCCTGGGTGTATTTTGGTCTGTTTGTTAAAAAAAAAGAAAGAAAAAATAAAACTACATCGCAAAATAGGAAAGAAATAAAGATGTATATATATAATATATATATAATATATGATAAATATACAATACATATAAAGTATACTATATATACATATAAAATATTTTATATATATATAAAATAAAATAAAATACAATGAAAGAAAACCAAAAGTAAAAAAAATACATATGTAATATATATGGAAAAATAAAAATTAAAATTGAAAAAATGATAAAGTAGCTGAAAAAAAGATTAAGGAATAAAAAAACAAACAAACCAGGAAACCCATATACTGTTTTCTCCAAGGCATGAACTTTCGCAGTTCTCTATGATCAGTAAACTTGACACTAACTAGTTGTTCCTCTTAGTCTTCGTATATAACACTCCAGATTCACATCTCTGCACCTCCTACCTTCCAAAAAGTGGTTGCATTTCTATTTGTAGAATTACAGCAATTCTCTCAGATCTCCAATTGATTTTTCAGGTGTTCAGAATGATTTGATAACTATCTAGCTAAATTCCTGGGACCAGATGAAATTGGGGTGCCCTATTCCTTTGCGATCTTAACTCATCTCCTTCAATTCCTTTTTAAAATTTCTTTATTTTCCAGGTCTGAATGAGTATTTTGTATTATCTCTACTAAAGAAAAATTCCTATATCTCAGATTTCATTGTACATTTCCTTAAATTCCTTTAAGCTGGTCTAGTTGGTGTCCAGGGAGTACAGTCACAAGAGTACGAGTTTATTACAAAATAATTTATGATTACTAAGTATGTCTTTGCAGTTTCATTCAGCTAATTTTTATTAAATATTTAATATGTGCAAGATCTCATGAATAGAGAGACAAACAAAAAATAACCTGTGCCCTACAAGAATTTATAGTATATAAGGTGAAAGAGAGAAGCAAAAGATGGGAAAATTAACTTTATTACATATCTACTAAGGGAAATGATTTTGGAAAGACACTATTAACTTAAATTTTACAGATGTGGAAACTAAAACTTAGAAATCTTTCTGTTGGAAATAAAATATGAGTTAACTCTGAAAAGAAGAGTTAGAATTAGTGACATGTTAAAGTTGCATCCCAGGGAAAGCAAATGAAATGACTTGGAGGCACTGAGATCATGTCACATTTAAAGGACTTAAGAAATTCAGTATGGCTTTATGTTTGTAGGTTAGTAACAGGAGATTAAGCTCCTTCAGGAGACAGAACCTTATTGCAGGACATTGTATGTTATCCAAAGAAATTAAAACTTTGCCATAAGATGAGAGAATATAATTTAAATATTTTAAGCTGAGAAAGAGAAAATATTGGTTATGTGTAGATTAACACTTTTTGCATTTAGATTCTCAATATTTCCTTTTTCTTAAGTATTACCAAAAAAAAAAAAACCCACAATAAACTCTTTTTTAAATTACTTACCAACTCCTGAATCTTGGTTTCATACACATTCCAACAGTTTTTTTTTTAAGATTTTATTTATTTGACAGAGAGAGAAAGCACAAGTAGGCAGAGCAGCAGGCAAAAGCCAAAGCAGGCTACCCATCAAGCAGAGACCTGATGCGAGGCTTGATCCCAAAACCCTGGGATCATGACCTGAGCCTAAGGCAGATGCCTAACTGACTGAGCCCCCCAGGAGCCCCCCAACAGGAGTTTCAATTAAAGAGTAGTAGGAGACCTAAAAAATGATCATTTTGTGGAAAAGAGATGCTCTCCTTTGTCATTTCCCTTTGGGGAACCTAGAAACAGTTTTATTCTTGCCCACTCCCTGGCATCCAGGTATCTCTCAGCCAGTTAAACATAAGTCTTGAAGGAACTCACATCAATTCATGATTAAAACAAAACAAAATGGGACTAGAAGAGATTATGTGGAGTGAAATAAGTCAAGCAGAGAGAGTCAATTATCTTATGATCTCACGTGTGGAGCATAAAGAAAATCATGGAGGGCATTGTGAGAAGGAAGGGAAGGGTGAATGGGGGGAAATCAGAGGGGGCGATGAACCAGGAGAGACTGTGGACTCTGAGCAACAAACTTAGGGGTTTGGAAGGGAGGGGGTGGGGGGTTGGGTGAGTCTGGTGGTGGGTATTGAGAAGGGCACCTATTGCATGGAGCACTGGGTGTGGTGCATGAACAATCAATCTTGTAACACTGAAAAAATAAAATAAACATATTTGGGAAAAAAACACAATTGTTCCTTACTCTGGAATATTGTGAATTCCCAAAAATTAGAAGGAAATTTTTGTGTAGTATATGTACGTTTTTCCTGTGTCAGACTCAATCTTAATGAGATTTTAAACTTTGTCTAAAGTTTAAATACTAAAAACTACCATGAAGATAATTTGAGATGCTTTTGGTTCTAAATCAAATCCTGTAGTTTAAATCCAGTTCTCTACTATAATTTTCAGATGGTCTTATGTCTATGTATCTGTCTATGTATATTAGTTCTCAATTGAGTAATGTTATATACAGAACTCTGATGAAATACAGCATATAGTTTTATTGTAATAATAGATTACCTTGAGGGGCGCCTGGGTCGCTCGGTGGGTTGATGCCTCTGCCTTCGGCTCAGGTCGTGGTCTTGGGGTCGTGGGATCGAGCCCCACATTGGGCTCTCTGCTCAGCCAGGAACCTGCTTCCTCCTCTCTCTCTGCCTTGCCTCTCTGACTACTTGTGATCTCTCTCTGTCAAGTAAATGAATAAAATCTTTAAAAATAATAATAATAATAGATTACCTTGAAAATATACTATAACCATAAAAAATCTGATCACTCATAGTAATATCTTTAGTTTATATTCTTATTAGAATAGAACAACAACAACAACAATATGAGGAAGACCAAATGCTGCTTAGATCTAACTTATTTCACTCCTCCCTTTGTATTTTGACATTTCATGAGTACAAATAGTTCTGGTTAAACAATGGTTTAATCATATATAATAATGTATATTATAAATTCAGAGATAAATTCAGAGATTATGCCACATTGATTATCATCATTATGGTTTACAGAAAATGTGTAATAAGATATGTTAAAACCCTCTATCATTATTTATAATATGCTACTTTTTTGTAATGAAGAAAGTAAATTGAAAACATGCATACATCTTCTAAAAATAACAGGTGGATAAATAAGAATCTATGAAGTTATTTACCCATAAGTCAAGTGTGTGGGGTTAAAAAATGTGGAAGGAATGAGGAGGAAGTAAAAATCATTGTGTTGCTCTTTACATACAAAGACTAAAATTAAATAAGCTAGAATGTGGTAAAACTCTTTAAAACTGAATGCAGGTAGAAACAAATGTACCCAGGTGTACATCAAATGAATAACAGTCAAACTTAAAGGGAATGAAGAACTAATCCACGCAACATTTAAAACCAGTACTTTGAGTATATACTTTCAATGTAAGAGGATAAAAGGACTTCAAATAGAATTGCAAATAACTATTGAACACCTTTCAATAGGTAGATAGATGAGATATAGGTAGGCAGATAGATAATAGATAATAGGTTGATATTCTGAAGAGTTTGTATGTATTGTTGAATCAATCAAATATGTAAATGTGTACTTTATTGTGGAGTAGGAGCTTGAGTTTTTATTATGGAAGAAAGGAGATACAACTGAATTAAAAAGCTCAAGAACTATGTGGGGATAGAATGGAATTGTAGATATCAGTATAAACCTGTGATTTTCTAGCTCTGTCAGCTGAAAAGGCATAAAAACAGTAATATTCTGCATAGCATCTAGATTTTCATTTCTTTCAATCCCCACTAATAAGAATACAGCTCTTTGAAGAAATGTCTATGCCTGGATTGACATCAAGTAAAGCACAGAATGAGCCTAGAACATCTTGTGCCAGGAATTAGAGAAGGTATTAAAATAATGATGAGGGCATATAAAAAATATAGTTTGAAGAGGTTCCCACTGGTCAAATCTAAGGCAATTGGAGGAACGTAATATAACATATTTATTTTAAAAAAATAGGAATCTATGAGTTCATGCTGATCATAAGTAGAAAATAAATACATAAATTAAGAGGGGTGGCGAAGTGCTTTTTTACAGTAGAATGCTTACTAATAGATGTGAAGGAAGTAGTAGTGTTGGGGAAAAATCACTATTGTATAACCATTATCTTAAAGATTCGTTCAAGCCAGAATCATCAGTGTATGTCAAATCCAGGGAAGAAGGGTGAAAGATCGACAAGGAGCAGTGTAATGGCATGGCCTCAAAGTGTCTCTACAAAAACAGATTATTACACTCAAGGGAAAAGCTGTAACTATATAGTGGAGAAACCTGACCATGTCTTTACCTGGTGACCAAAACTAACATCAATAAAGCACAGAGTGTCATTGTGTGCTTCTAGTTGTAACACACTGATTAAGTGAGGACAGAGCATTATGCAGTATTCTGGCTGTGGATGCAGATAAATGATAAATTAGGTAGATGATAGGCAGATGATGATAAATGATAGATAGATGATAGATAATAGAGAAAGTGTGTAAGTAAAGCAAAAATTCTAAATTTGGAAAATCTAGATAAAATATAATTAGGTGTTCTTTGTAGTATTCTCTTGACACTGTAATCTTGGAATTATTCAAAATTATTTCAAAACTTTTAAAAAAGTATATAAGACAGTAGATCGTAAATGTTCTTATCATGGAAACAGAAATGATAATTACTGAACATGATGGAGGTGGTAGTTAATGCTATGGTGGTCATCATTCTGCGATACATAACTATATTAAATCAATAGGTTGTACATCTTAAACTTACACAATGTTATATGCCAGTTATATCTCAATAAAGCTGGGAAAAAATACCACGTGGGAAACACAATTAATTCTGAACAATAGCCCCCTCAATAAGGAACTGTTTTATATTTTAAAACATAAAAAACAAAATAAAGTTCATGAGGCACAGAAGCAATTCTTCCCCCATCTCTCTAATTATATTTGTTAAAAGCAACCTGTGGTATAAATAAACTATGAATATTATTTTATTTTTTAAGATTTTATTTATTTATTTGACAGAGAGAGAGAGATCACAAGTAGGCAGAGAGGCAGGCAGAGAGAGAGGTGGAAGCAGGCTCCCCAATGAGCAGAGACCCAGATGTGGGGATCGATCTCTGGACCCTGAGATCATGACCTGAGCTGAAGGCAGAGGCCTAACCCACTGAGCCACCCAGGTGCCCCAGCTATGAATATTATTAATGAACTTTCAATTATCAGTAACATTTTCATGTATAATGCTTAGGTTTATGTATTTATGTATGTATATCACATAATCATTTTTATCTTTCTGTAAAACATTCCTATTATCAGAGATATATAGTTTTATTCATCTTGGAATTGACACAAATCCAGGTGCAAAGAGAAGTTCCGTTGGATCTTTGAATGTAAAATTAATGTTCTTATTAATTTCACATTTTGTTAAAATTATGTTTTCTTTTTTTAAGATTTTATTTATTTATTTGGCAGAGAGAGAGATCACAAGCAGGCAGAGAGGCAGGCAGAGAGAGAGGGGGTAGCAGGCTCCCTGCTGAGCAGAAAGCCCGATGTGGGGCTCTATCCCAGGACTCTGAGATCATGACCTGAGCTGAAGGCAGAGGCTTTAACCCACTGAGCCACCCAGGTGCCCCAAAACTATGTTTTCTTGATGCCCTGTTTTTGCAGGAGTGAAATGAACACAGTTCTCTTAATGTGTGTGTGTGTGTGTGTGTGTGTGTGTGTATTTAGGTTTGGAGTCATTTGTGACTCCAATTGTAAACTGTCACTTTTTACTTGAAAACATGAACATACACTTGGGTTTATTCTCCAGCTAGTTTATATATGAAATTCTAAATGTACGTTTTCATTACATATCTCCGAATAGTTTGGCATTTCTCCAAATAGTTCAATTAACCATTCATCTATCTCTGCTAGTAGAGTATCAATTTAATATGAGATAGTGATCAATTCTACACATTTGGGGACAAGACTTAGAATTAAGAAGTGATAAATTAAGCATCAGAGATTAAGTTACAAATGAATGAGTACATAGGAAGCCATATGACCTTAAACCTTAGACATACTGATTTGTTTTGTGGTCTTTTTACTTTCAACATTTCAATACAACCTGCCAAAGAAAAACTTGTGTGCTAACATTTATGTTTGCACCTTTCTCTTAATTTTCCTGAGCCCACAAGCTGGTGTTCTAAATACATTTCTTTGGATCAGAAAAAGATTCACAAAATAAGAAGAGTTGAGTGCCTTTATTTGATCCCCATCCTTGTAATTCTCTCAAGCCAAACTTTTCTTTTTCATATCACTCATTCTGTCTGGAATTTTGGGAAATATATGATCTCTTGCGTATATCTAGAGTTGGTTTCACCTCTGCCAGCTTTGTCCCAAAACATCTTTGTTTCCAGCCTGAATTTGTAAAATTCTATCTGATTGAGTGGCCTTTCTGAATATTCATTGGCTACTTTGACTAGTTCTCAGTTTCCTGAAGATTCTGTGATTTTACACCACTCTATTAATATTTCTTTTTTCTACCACCCAGAGGGAAAAAATAGTGTATAATTTTAGATTTCAGAATTCTTCTGTTCATCTTCCTTTGTTTTTTGTTTGTTTGTTTGTTTAAACTTGCCTGGTGGCAATAAATACTTCCCCTTTCTCGAAGGAGTTATTAGGAAACTCCACATTTACATGATTAAAGCACTAATCTTCCTTAGCATCTTTTTTAAGATTACAGGTGTTTATAACATGTTCAGTCAGAGGATAATATCCACTGCAGTTTTTACTGATTCTAGCCACCTGTATTACCCTCCTGGTTCCATTTGTTCTCATACAATTTAATGTTCTAATAACCTCCTTTTCTTTCTTTTTTTCTCCTTTCACTTTCTTTTAAATGTCATAGATAGGAGGCTGTATCAAGAATGGGAAGTTCTAAAAAAAAAAAAAGAATGGGAAGTTCTTCCCTTAATCTCAAAATGTTTGGAGACTTTTTCATTTCCCCCCCTTGACAATCCTTTTGGTCCTAATTGGGAGAAAGATTACTCTAGTTGTCATTTCATCCATGAAACTTAATGGAGTCTTTATTAAGTGCTAGTTTATTTCTGTCAGTGACTTTAAGTCTCTTAAAAGACTTTAAGTCTTTTCATCATGTGATGCAGATTTATTTTGTACAGTGCTTAAAATATAAGACAAGTCATGAGGAACTGTGAAGAATGAAATAGTATTAAGCAACTCATTGTCTCACAGTAGTCCTTGAACTGTGGGCTTGTCATTTCTAATAATCTAGAGGGATTAGGGACATGGGTGAAAGGCATTAAGTGAAAACAACATGATTTTAGCATATCCAAAAGTTTGCTATGGTAGAAGATGAAGAAGTGTGTTCCTTTGCATCTTTACTGCCTAACTAGACCATCATCTCTTGGCTGCCCTGAGTTAAAGAACAGGCTTGCAGATGAAATTTGAAATTGTTGAATATGGCCACCTACCCTAGCATTTTAGATGGACACTGTGAATTTGTGCCGGTGGCTTGACAGTTGGAATACTCAACTCTCAGAAAGGTCTCCTGCAGTTTCCCTTGCATACAATACCCTCCCCCCAACCCCGATGTGGATATCCAAATTTCTAGTTGTTTCACAAAGCAGTGTAGGATTTTTCAGCCTCATGTATGGTGGCTAAGCAACTTGACTTTAACTTGCAGCTCAACAGACTAGCCTGTGATAGGAGCAGTGAAGAGCACTGAGTGTCTGCCAACTCTTCTGTTGTGTATACATGCTGCAGCTGATTGGGTCAACCCAAATTTCTGTGAATGCAATATTGCCACTGAGTGTGTAGACACAGCCCAAATGTCCCTTGTACATATTAATATGTAAAATCTAGAGAAATCCCATTTCTTTTTTTTTAAATTTTATTTATTTATTTGATAGAGAGAGAGAGATCACAAGTAGGCAGAGAGGCAGGCAGAGAGAGAGGAGGAAGCAGGCTCCCCGCTAAGCAGAGAGCTGGATGCAGGGCTCAATCCCAGGACCCTGACATCACAACCTGAGCCAAAGGCAGAGGCTTTAACCCACTGAGCCACCCAGGCACCCCAAGAAATCCCATTTCTTTAACATTAAAAAGGCAATAGCGAATAAATTTAAATCAGGATGAAACAAACATAATATTATTCTAACGGCTTTAAAGTTTTGGTGCCTGGATTGATGTCTCCAGTATTTTGTGACTTTGCTGAGATGATATCTTAGTATTTTGGGAAGAAGTATAAGGAAATTCCTTAAACTTGCCAGGTTAGGCTGCATATCAACAGAGAAAAAAGTATATTATTACGTTGGGAAAAATAATTATTTTTTTCTAAAGTTTTCTATAGGGCGAGATTTTGATGGCATTGCAGTAACTAATTTGTTATCTTTATTATACAAGAGGTGAACAGATTAAACAAGGTAGCTTGCTATCTACCAGATAACAGAGAAAAGTATACTTTTATTTTTCCTGATTATTATCTATGCAATAATTATACTTCTTTATACATAATTAAAATGAAGGTTGATTTCAGTTCATTCTTCTCAGTGGTAAAATTATCAAGTTCTCTAATTATTTTCTGTGTTATAGAACTCTTTCAGTTCCCTGTCACATTCTATTTAGTAAATACAAAATAACTCTGAATTAGAGTTATCACAGTCTGGGACTTTTATACTATTAATTTGTAAGGTAAAAATCTTTAGATGGATATTATCCAATGATATGTGTAACTGTCCCTCAAAACAATGTACTGCTTAAAATATAACTATGAGAAATTGTATTAGCCTGGCAAGCATGCTTAAATGTTACCTTAAGAAAAACATGCATTAGCAACAGATCTCTGGGGGAGCGGATGATTTAGGTCTTGGAAGCCCAGCAGCCGCGAACTCCTGGCCCACTCAGGGTGGAACACTGCCTCCTTCAGTTTTTGATGTTATCTCCCCTGCCTCAGAGACAGCCTACTGTTAATCAAGACTATCCTCTTAATTGTGCTTCCTCAACTATAAATTCTATACTGCTCGACCATATATAATCTACTCTCCTTACTTATCTATGAGATTTGTAATCCATGTATAACTCATATTCCTTCTTGTTTATCTACAAGGCATATGGTTAATGTATAGGCATTTTCTGCTCCTTTGTTAGTTGTTATCTTGTATCCAATAATTAGGGGACTGTGGAGTTGTTCAGGGCAACAGTCTTCTCTACTGTCCACCCCTGCTTCCTCTCTCTTGCAGTTGACTTGTTTGTGTCTCATTCTTCTCCTGTGCACTGTTGGGAAGTGGCAATATGGATATTATCCAGTGATAATATCCAAAGAAATAATTCAATTATACTTTTTTTTTTCTTCATTTAGTTCTAAAGTCTCTTGCCCATTCACAATCTCTGTTGTTGTTATGGTCTTCTCTTTATAAATTAAGGTTGGTTAATTTGTTCAGGTTCTAACAAAGTCTTTTCTCACCAAACAATGAGGTTAAACAATTTATCATTACTCTGGGTGTGTGCTGCATGGTTTTTGTTTGTAGGTATAAGATGTTCATTTTTGGAAACAGAGAAAGCTTCTGCTCATATTGCACAGTAGAAATAAGCACATAGTAAAAAAAAAAAAAAAGTTTTAGTCATAGGGAATTGATGAACTCAATCTGAAGAGAAGCTCTATACTCTAATTATGTTCATGAAGTAGGGGTCCCATTATAAAAGAATCTTTGCCTTACAAAAGGAGCCAGTCTCACTGGAGTTCTCTTTAGAGACACACTTCTGCGGATGTCTATGGTGCACTGTGAATACTGTTTTGTTGGCAAATTTTAGCATCTGTACTTTTTTTTCCCCCACTGGATCACCTTGTAATACTAGATGCCTTTGTGTTCCTAGAAAACTGTAAGATTAGATGACTTTAAAGAGAATTGACTTTGGGAATACAATTGCCATATCTTGATTCTAGTAGACACTCCTGATATGAATTATTTTAGTATAATGCCACTGATTGTTTTACTTAATGGCCCATAGTGTCTTCTTTCTAGTAATCACTCAAAAATGTTTGCTAAAATTAATCTTTTATACAATATTTGTTCTGTGAGGATGCACTGTTATTGTTTTATTTGTTTTTGTTTTGCGTAATTGGGTTATGGCCCGATTTATCTGCTACAAAAGGTATAGGGTAAAGTGATCTTCTTAACTTTCTTCAAGCTCCTATACTCCATGGTGGTCAATATGTATTTTCCCATTCCATCTCCATTTCCTTAACTTACTTTAGTTTGTTCAACCATAGTCCTTCATCCACTTTCTTAATACTGCTAGAAATGGTCTTGTCTTTTACTTTATCTTACTAGCATTTCTTTTATCTCAAGAATTTTATCAGCAAATGTGACTAGTATGACTTTTAGAGTAACTCATGTATTCCCTTATTTTTAAAAATTGTTTTAATGTTTTATTATAATGATAAAGCATGCAAAAGGTAAAGAATTCAAGAACCACAAAGGATATATAGAATCCATATGTCTCCCAGCCTCCTCTGACCCTTAGGTGTTTGATCCTGAGAGACAAATGCTGATTCCACTCCCTTATATAATATGCCCAAGATATTCAAACACAAATGACTATATATGGATATCAGTATCTCTTTTGTATTGAGAAAAATTAATATAAAATTAACCATTTAAAAGTGGACAATTCAGTGGTATTTAGTACACTCATAACATTATTCAAGCACTTAACCTATCTAATTCCAAATTATTTTCATCACTCCAAAGGAAAACTTTATATCCATTAAGTAATTATTATCTATTCTTTCCCCTAAGCCCTTCACAACTACCTGTCTTATCTCTATGAATTTACTTATTCTGGATATTTCATATAGGTGGAATCATACAATGTGTACTTTTTTTGTGTCTGGCTTCTCTCAATTAGCATACTTTGGGTGTTCATCCACATTGCACCATGTATCAGTAATCCATTGTTCTTTATGACAAGGGATTTTTTCATTACATCTATACACCACAACTAGTTTATCCATTCATCTGTTGATGGATAGATTATTTCCACTATTTTTTTTTCTTTTGCATAGTGCTACTAGAAACATTCATGTGCAACTATTTGTTCATTTACCTGTTTTCAATTCTTTTGGGTATATGGTTGGTAGTGTAATTGTCAGATTATATGGTAATGCTATGTTTAATTTTTTGAGGAAACACCAAATGTTTTCCATAGTAACTAAAGAATTTTACATTCCTACCAGTAATATATAAGGGTTCCAGTTTCTCACCAATAACTGTGATTTTCTTTTTTTAACTAAAAATTGTTTAGCCAACCTTATAGGCATGAAGTGGTATTTTTTATGGTTGGATTTACATTTCTCTGATGATGAGTAATTCACATCTTTCCATGTGCATATTACTGTTTAAGCATCCTTTATGGAGAAATGTCTATTCAAGTGTTTTTTCCATTTTTAAACAGAGCTGTTTTCTACTGATGAGTTGTAACAGTCCTTTATATATTCTGTATACTAGAACTTTACCAAATATGATTTGGAAATATATTCTTCCATTTTATAGGTTGTCTTTTCACTTTCTTGATAGAGCCCTTTGATGCTCAAATATATTTAATTTTGATGAAATAAAATTTATCTATATTTTCTTTGTTTCTTATACTTTTGGTGTCATATCTAAGAAGCCATTACAAAATCCAAAGTCATAAAGATTTACCCCTATATTTTCTTCTAAGAGTGTTGTGGTTTAGCTCTGATATTTATTTTATTGATCCATTTTGAATTTTTTTTAATATGATGTGAAAGACATGTCCCACTTTGTACTTTTGTATGTGGATATCCAGTTGTCTCAGCACTGTTTGTTAAAGAGAACATTATATTTCTTCACTGCATGATTTTGACACCCTTGCTGAAAACACCTTGACCAGAGGTGTTTGGGTTTATTTCTGGACTCTATGAGAACATTTAACATTCTAAATAAATATGTGATATATGAAGAAGCATGATCTTTAAGTGCACAGGTGCCAATAAATTGCGGCCTCTACATGCTTAAACATCACACATTTTCTCCCCAAATATGTTTATTTTATTTTATCAGTGTTATAAGATTAATTGTTCATGCACCACACCCAGTGCTCCATGCAATAGGTCCCCTTCTCAATACCCACCATCAGGCTAGCCCATCCCACCACCCCCACCCCTTCAAACCACTCAGTTTGTTGCTCAGAGTCCACAGTCTCTCCTGGTTCACCGCCCCCTCCGATTTCCCCCCATTCACCCTTCCCTTCCTTCTCACAATGCCCTCCATGATTTTCTTTATACTCCACACGTAAGTGAGACCATAAGATAATTGACTCTCTCCACTTGACTTATTTCACTCCACATAATCTCTTCCAGTTCCATCCATGTTGATACAAAAGTTGGATATTCATCCTTTCTGATGGAGGCATAATATTCCATTGTATAGATGTACCACATCTTCCTTATCCATTCATCTGTTGAAGGGCATTTTGGTTCATCACGCATTTTTTTAAAGATTTTATTTATTTATCAGAAAGAGAGAAAGAGCTCAAGCAGGAGGAGCAACAGGTAGAGGGAGAAGCAGATTCCCCGCTGAGTAAGGAGCCTGATTGAGGACTTGATCCCAGAACCCTGGGATCACGACCTGAGCTGAATGGAGATGCTAACCCTAACCCTAAGCCTCTTTAAAACTCTCCCCAATCTCTCCTTGGGGAGTCAACCTGAAGATTCTTTCCTTTATGTTATTTCCCTTGTGCTTGAGCATAAACCCCAAAAAAGCCTAGTCTGGAACTCCCTGTCAACCTTTTATCAATTTCTATTGCTTTGAAAGCCCAGGGGCCTGGTTTGATATCACTTGTAATTTCATTTGAATATGAGGATAAGCTTTTCCATTTCTGCTAAAAAGGCCATTGAATTTTTGAAAGAGATTGCATCGCATCTGTAGATTTTTTGGGGTAGTTATTGACATCCTAACAGTATCAAGTTTTCCAACTCATGATGCAGAATTGTTTTTCCATTTATTTAGGGCTTATTTAATTTATTTCAGCACTGTTTTATAATTTTCAATGAATATATGATTTTGGCCTCCTTAGTTAAATTTATTTCTAGGTATTTTTATTATTTTGGATGCTATTGTAAATAAAACTGCTTTCTTAATTTCCTTTTTAGTAAGTGCATTGCTGGTGTATAAAAATACGACAGTATTTTAATGTTTTTTTCCTTTTTTAAGTTTTTATTTTAATTCCAGTTAGTTAACATACAGTGCTATATTAGTTTCAAGTATACAATATGGTGATTCAACAATTCCATATATCACCCAGTGCTCATCACATCAAGTGCACTCCTTAACTGATCTTGTACCTTATAAATACAGGACTCATTTATTAGGTTTGGTAGTTTTTTTGGTTTATTTATTTTTTAAAATATTTTATTTATTTGTTTGTTTATTTATTTACTTATTTCAGAGAAATAAAGAGCATGAGCAACAGGAGCAGGGGGAAAGGAAGGGATAATCTCAAGTAAACTCTGCACTGAGTGCAAAGCCCAACACAGGACTGAACCTCACAACCCTGACATGACCTGAGCCAAATCCAAGAGTTGGGTGCTCGACTGACTGCATACATCAGGCACATCTGGGTTTGTTTATTTTTTTTTTTTAATTTGTAATTTTTTTTTTACTCTTTGGGATTTTCTATATTTGGAAACATGCCTTCCTGTCATTAGAGATGTTTTCACTTTATCCTTTCCAATGTAGATATTTTTTATTTTTCTTTCTTGCCTAATTGCTCTAGCTAGAATTCCCAGTACAATGGTAAATGGAAATGTTGAAAGTTGACATTCTTTTCTTGCTCCTGAACTTAGTGGAATGATTTTTATTCTCTAGCCATTGATCATGTTACCTGTGGGTTTTAAATAAATTTCCTTTATCATGTTGTGGAAGTTCCATTCTTTTCTTACTTGAATGAATGCTTTTATAATGTAAGGGTGTTGTATTTTGTAAAATATTCTTTGGGTGTCAGTTGAAACATCAAGTGTTTTTTTCCCCTTGATTTTATTAAAATTATGTGTTATGTTGATAGCTTTTCTTAAGTTGTACCATTTATATACTTTTTGAATAAATTCTAATTGATCATCATGTGTAATGTATTCAATATGTAATTGAATTTGATTTGCTAGCATGGTTTTGAGGCTTTTTACATCTATGTTCTTAAGGGATATTGGTCTGTAGATTGTGTGTGTGTGTGTGTGCGTGTGTGTGTTACTTTTGTCCGTTTTTGATAGTAGAGAAATACTGGCCTCATAGGATAAGTTATGAAGTACTTCTTTTATTATTTGCAAAGTTTAAGATTGGTTGGTGTTAATTCTTGTGTTTAGAATTCACCAATAAAGCCAACTGGTCCTGGACTTTTCTTTATTGTGTTTGTTTTTTTAAAAAAAATACTGATTCTATATCTTTAATTATTATAGGTCTCTCCAGACATTATCTTCTTGAGTTAGTTTTAATAATTTGTGTGCTTCTAGTTGTCTAATTTGTTGGTACACAATTAGTCATAGTATTCCCTTAAAATCCTTTTTATTTCCATAAAGTTGGTGGTAAAACCTCATTTTTTTAGTTAATCGAATTTATTTTCTTAGTAATTTAGCTCAGGGCTTGCCAATTTTGTTGACATATATTTTTAAAAATCAACTTATTTTTCATTTATTCTCTATTGTTTTTCTATTCTTTATTTTATTTATTTCTACTCTAATCTTTAATAATTTTTTCCTTCTTCTAGTAGTTAATTTTTTTCATTTTCTAAACCCTTAGATTATAAAGTGAGATCATTAATCTGATATTTTACTTTTTTAGTCTAGGCATTTATGGCTATAATCTTCTCTCTGATTATCGCTTTCATTGTACCCTGTACATATTATGTTGTATTTTCATTTTTATTAATCTCTAATTTCTGGTTTTTATAGTGATTTTTTTTAATTTAATCTTTTGGCTGTTAAAAACACACTGCTTAACTTCCACTTGCTTTTAAACGTCCTAATTTTTGAAAATATATACAACCCTTATATTTATTGCAACATTATTTATAATAGCAAGATAGGCAAGCAACCCAGGTGTCCATTGATAGATGAATGGATAAAAACAATGATGTGGTATATATGTATAATTAAATGTTACTTGGTCATAAAAAAAATGAGACCTTGCCATTTGTGATGACACAAATGGACCTAGAGGGTATTATGCTAAGTGAAATAAGTCAAAGAAAGACAATACCATATGATTTTACTTATTTGTAGAATCCAAAAATCAAAAACAAAACAAAATAAAACAAAACCAAAACAAATAAAATAACAAACTTTAAAATACAGAAAATAAACTGGTCATTGCCAAAGGGGATGTTGTTGGGGATGGGAGAAATAAATAAAGGGGATTAACAAGCACAAAGTTCCAGTTATAGAATAAAAAAGTCATGGGGATGAGTATATAGTATATAGTATAGGAAATATAGTATGAAAAAAAAAAGAAAAGGAAAAAGAAAAGAAAGAGTAAAAAATCAAACCACAAAAATAAAAAGAAAATACACAAAACATGAATAGGCATGTCATAAAAGAATACATACTAATTGCCAATGAGTACAAGAAAAGGTGAGCCATGTCATTAGCTACCAAATAAAAAAATTCAAAGTAGTACAATGTGATACTATAACCCACTGAATAAAATAAAAATTCATGAGTTTATAATGAAAATAAATAGATAAATAAACAAATGTATGAATAAAGAAGTAAGGATATCTATTTTTTAAATAAAACATCAATTAATAAATATGTGTTTACTTATAGTACAGTCATTTTATGTAGTTACACCACACCCTCCCTAAAGCTATAAGCTTGAAATTCATGAGAATATTCTATTAGCCTAGTTTGAATTCTCTATTTAAAACAGTGGTCCAGGGGCACCTGGGTTGCTTAGTGGGTTAAAGCCTTTGCTTTTGGCTCAGGTCATGATCTCAGGGTCCGGGGATGGAGCCCCACATGTATCAGGCTTTCTGCTCAGCAGGGAGCCTGCTTCCCTCTCTCTCTCTGCCTGCCTCTGGGTCTACTTGTGACCTCTCTCTCTGTCAAATAAATAAATAAAATTTTTTAAAAAATAAAATAAAATAATGGTCCACAGATGTGTTAATTAACTCAATGGGAGTATGTCTTTCACAATGTACGTGTATAACAAATCATCATGTATATTTTATTTTATTTTTTAAATATTTTATTTATTTATTTGAGAGAGAGAGACAGAGGGGGAGGAGCAGAGGGGTATGGAGGGGGACAAACAGACTCTGCACTGAGCGTAGAGTCTGATGCAGGGTTCCATCTCACAACCTTGAGATCATGACCTGAGCTGAAACCAAGAGTCAAATGCTTAACCAACTGAGCCATCCAGGTGCCCCATTGTATATTTTAAATATCTGACAATATTTTTGTTGATTATACCTCAATAAAGCTGAAAAAAATTAAGGTAGTGGTCAGACACTCTATTATGAATATATAAAGGAGAACAAAGGATAATGTTAGTAAGAAATTATATATATATATATATATATATATATATATATATATATATGCTGTTCCCTTAGAGATAATTTATTATCATTTGCAGGATTCAGTTAGACACGACCATTTTCTTTAGACTTTTTATTTATTGAGAGAGAGTAAGAGAGACAGAGAAGGAGCAAGACTCCCCACTGAGGAGGAAGCCCAGTGTGGGGCTCAATCCTGGGACTCTGGAATTATGACCTGAGCTGAAGGCAGACACTTAATTGACTGAACCACCCAGACACCCCTTAACCATTCTTTTTGTTAAAGATTTCATAGTTTATAGGAAAATAATTATTTTATCTTGCTTATAAACATAAGGATTGCTACTTAGTTAAAATGTTTTTCAAAAAAATATGTTTTTCAAAGTTGAATATTTATATTTCTATATCACATTCCTCTATTCCTCTAAGTGTATTTATATTTCTCTATTATCTTTGATATCATCATTTTTTACTTCACTTATCTACCTTATTCTTGTACCTCACTGAAGCTTTTTACATTTTTTTCCCTTGAAGCTTAATAAGTGCACTGACATATTTTTAAAAATTACTGCTTATCTTCCTTTTTAAATTTCTAATAGCCTTATTAAGGTATAACTGACATCGAATAGACATCACATATTTAAAGTTTTCAGTTAGATAAGTTTTGACATGTGAAAAAACACCAGACTCAAGATAATGAACATGTCTATCATCCCCCAGATTTTTCTTGTGCCCTTTTGAAATCCCTTCTCCAGCACCTACACTTCCCACCACTTCTGTCCTCAGGCAAACTTTGGTTAGTTTTTGTTACTATTTAGTTTTCATTTTCCAGAGTTTTACGAAATGGAATCACACCATGTGTGCTCTATTTTGTCTGTGTTTTTGCACTCAGCATAAGTATTTTGAGTTTCATTCATGTCATAGTATGTGTCAATAGCCCATTATTTTTCATTGCTAAGTCATGTTCCATTGTATGGATACACCATGATTTGTTGAACTATTCACCTACTGAGGGACATTTAGGGTGGTTCAGTTTTGGGCTAGTATAATAAAGTTGCAAGAAAATTTGTGTCCAAATCTTTGCATGGACATATGATTTTATTTCTCTTGGATAAATAGCTTAGAGTGTAATGGCTAGATCATATGATAAATTCATGTTTAGCGTTTTAAAACACTGCCAAACTATTTTACAAAATTTCGGTGCCATTTTCATTCCACAAACAATGAATGAGATTTCCAGGTTTTCTATAACCTCGTTAACATTAAGTATGGTCAAGTATTTTTACTTTTAACCATTTTGTTATGTGAAAAATAGTATCCCATTGTGATTTTGATTTGTATCTCTAATGAAAGAACATGTTAAGCATCTTTTCATGTGTTTATAGAACATTTTGTGTATCTTCTTTCTTGTGTATGCCTGGTAATTTGTATTGGATTTCACACATTGTGAGTTTTACTTTGTTGGTTGCTGGATATATTTATGTATCTATAAATATCTTTCAACATTGTTCTAAGATGCAGTTAAGCTACTTGCAAACACTTTCTTTTTTCTGTTCTTGCCTTTTAAATTTGTAAGGCTAGATAAGAAGTACACAGTCCCAGGCTAATCTCTACTTCTGATTCAAGAATTTCTAATACTCTATCCAATGTTATGTGAATCATGAGATTTTCTAAACTGTGGTGGGAGGAGGTACTATGTTTGTCCCTGTGTGAACACCAGACCTCTCATTTCCTGACCTCTTTCCACCTTAGTTTCCTTACATGCATAGGTGAATTTTCAGATAGAAACTTGAGGAGGAACCCCCTGCAGTTCTTTAAGTTTCTCTTTCAGTGCCTGTCTCCTCTCTGGCACTCTGCCTCAAGAACTTTAGTGGAAGAGGGTTCCCCTTTCTCCACACCCTCTCCAACATTTGTTGTTTACTGTCTTGTTGATTTTGGCCATTCTAACTGGTGAAGGTGGTATCTCAATGTGGTTTTTATTTGAATCTCCCCGATGGTTAGTGATGATGAACATTTTTTCATGTGTTTGTTAGCCATTTGTATGTCTTCTTTGGAGAAGTGTTCTGTTCATGTCTTCTTTTGTATGCTATTTATTAAACAATATTTTTTGTCTGTGTCATATAGCCTAGTAATATTACCTTACTTAGTCTCTCAACACCTTACAACATACAGTCATTTTATTATATTTAATTTAAAATCTAAATATTTTTAGACTTGTATATTAAGGAACAAAGAAAAATAGCAAGTGATATCTACTGTTGTTTAAAAGGTTTATTCTCTCAATAATATTTATTTCAAGTTAATACCACTTCTTATTCTAAGGACTTGTTACACCATAACTAATCACTTAGAATAACTGGTGAGTGACTGACATTTTCTAAGGTCCTACTTATTACTCAAAGTAGAAACAAGTTATTTTTGAGAAAGAATTTCTCAGGAGAGGAAGCTAAGATGGCAGAGTAGTAGGAGGGCCCTAGGCTGGCTTTGTCCCATGAACACAGCTAGATAAATATCAAATCATTCTGAATACCCAAGAAATTTATCTGAGGACTGAAAAAGCAAATTTAATAGCTAGAGGGAGAGAAAAGGCCACATCATGGAAGGTAGGAGGTGTGGAGATATGATTTTGGGGGGAAATGGATCATGAGAGAGAGAAGCACACGGGGGATCACACAAGGAAAACACTTCCTCAAAGCCATTGACTGGGAAAATGAAAGGTGCTGATTCTTCTGAGTCTTTACAACCAGCAGGGCTAAAATTCTGGAGTTTTAGAGGTCTATAGCATGGCTGGTGTGGAGCCCTCAGGGTAATACAATGCTGCTGTGGAGAAGGGGGATAGATAGCCCAGGGGCAGACAAGCAGTATGAAGATCCCTTGAGATGCAGTGGGAGAAGCTATTTCCCCTTATTGGAGCACATCTCAGAGAGGTGGCATTATCTCTTCAGTGAAAAAAGAGCCATTGAGTGTCATTTCCCTTCCCCACCACACAACATAAACAAAGTTCACTGAGCAGCACAGTGCCAACACTGTCAGTCTAAACCTTTTATATCAAGTCCCACTCCACTGGTCGCTGCTGGTGTTGCTTTTCTTGGGCAAATGCACCTGAGAACAAGCACAGCAGGCCTTCCCCCAGAAAACCAACATAAACTCGCTGTACACACCATGTCTACTGATGATAGAGTTTTGCAAAGCTTCAGTATTCATAGAAACAGCATCAGGTTTCCCTTAACATGCGGACCAGAGGACACCTATTTTAAATTCACCACATTCTGGCTAAGGTCCAAACACTCACCACTGCAGACAAGGAGAAACTACAGAGGACTGACCCAAGGGGAAAAAGCAGCCAAAACATAGCAGCAGAGTACATACATTATATACCAGAAATACTTCCTGAAGTGCCAGACCCTGGACAGTATATGACTTCTTCTTCATTAAGACATTACTCTCAGGAGCAGGAAATATAACAGGCTTCACTAACACACAGAAGAAGAGACCTGGACAAAATGCCAAGACAAAGGAATCATCTCAAAAGAAAGAAAAAGAAAAGGTCATAACCGGGGATCTAATTGAAACAGAGATAAGTAATATGACTGATCCAGAATTTAAAGCAGCATTCATAAGAACACTAGCTGATCTTGAGAAAAGCATAAAAGGCATCAGGGAATCCTTTGCCATAGAGATAAAAGACATAAAACTAGTCTGGAAGAAATGAAAAATACAGTAAAGAAGATTTGAAACATATTGGATATCATAATGATGAAGATAGAATAAGAAGAGAAACAAATAAGTGATACAGAAGATAAAATTAAGGAAAATTATGAAACTGAAATGAAGAGGGAAAGACAAATATTGGATAGCAAATGTAAACTTAGAGAACTTAGTGACTCCATAAAGTATAATAATATTAGTGTCATAGGAGTAAAAGAAGAGATGGAAAAGGGGGGAAAGGTTTATTTGAGCAAATTATACCTGAAAACTTCCTTAATCTGTGGAAAGAAACAGACATCCAAATTCAGCAGACACAGAGAACTTCCATAAAAATCAACAAAAGAAGGCTGACACCAAGCTATACTGTAAGTAAATATGAAAATGTAGGGATAAAAAAAAATTCTAAAAGCAGAATGACAAAAGAAGTACCTAAATTATAAGGGAAGATAAACAAGGTTAGCAGCAGTTCTCTACACAGAAACATGGCAAGCCAGAAGGCAGTGGCTTGATATATTCAATATGTTGAGTGGGAAAAATCTGCAAACAAAAATACTTTATCCAGGAATGCTATCATTCAGAATGGAAAGAGACAGAGTTTCCCAGACAAACAAAACTAAAGGAGTTTGTTACCACTAAATCAGACCTGCAAGAAATATTAAAGGGGACTATTTAAGTGGGAAAGGAAGACCAAAAGTGACAAAGACTAGAAAGGAACAGAGAAAAAAATCTCCAGAAACAACAATGAAACAAGCAACAAAATGGCACTAAATTCAAATCTATCAATAATCACCCCAATCGGGCTCCCAGCTCCATGGGGAGTCCGCTTCTCACTCTGACCTGCTCTCTCTCACTCTCTCTCTTTCCTAATAAATAAATAAATAAAATCTTAAAAAAAAATAATCACCCCAAATATATAGCGCATATCTTTTGCTAGGCTAATCACTGTGCTAAATGCTGGAAAGACAATGGGGAACCAGAGTAGGTTTTTTTTTTTTTTTTTAAGATTTTACTTATTTATTTGAGATAGAGACAGTGAGAGAGACCATGAGAGGGGAGAAGGTCAGAGGGAGAAGCAGACTCCCTGTGGAGCTGGGAGCCTGATGTGGGACTCAATCCTAGGACTCTGGGATCATGACCTGAGCCGAAGGCAGTTGCTTAACCAACTGAGTCACTGAGGCGCCCCCAGAGTAGGTTCTTATTCTCCTGGAAATTGTATTTCATTGTGTTAGACAACAATCATGTAAATTTTTTTACATATAGATCCTGATGTATTTATAAAAGAAATGCACAGCAAAGTATGATAAAGAATAATCAAAAGACTAAATTAATTAGTATGAGTGTAAGCATACCTAAAAGATGGTATATAATATTAGTCTGAAGAATGTCTAAGAAGATTTGTGAAAAGTTTGGGCATGAATTAAGAAATGTAGCAAGAGAAATAGAAAGCCCAAAGGTCAAGGACAAATATCTTGATGTTTTCTGGGAAATAAAAGACCAGTGTAATGGTGTATAATGAAGAAAGAAAGAGTGGCATGATGGGAGGTTTAGAGGTAGTTAGGGGCTAAATTAAGTCAAGGAATTTGATTTTGTTTTTCTATACACAATGGGAGGGAATGGATGGCTTAATCAAAGATTAAATGTTCCAGGTGCCTGAGTGGCTCAGTTGGCTGGGCGTCTGTCTTAGGCTTGGGTCATGATCCTGGGGTTCTGGGATTGAGCCCTACATCAGGCTCCTTGCTCAGCAGGGAGCCTGCTTCTCCTTCTCCTCTCCCTGCTGCTCCCCCTGCATATTCTCTCTCTCTCTCTCTCTGTTGCTATCTCTCTCTCTGTCAAATAAATAAATAAAATCTTTGAGAAAAATGATTAAATATTCCAATTTCTATTTTAGAAATTCATTCTGGTTGCTGGGTAGAAACTGGGTATAGAACTTGTTGAACTGGATGTGAGAAAAAAAAGTGAAAGACTTGTACATGTCTACAATATGGCAAATTGTTTGCTGTTATCTTGAAAGTTTTCTCCTTTTTACTCTTTCTTTACAGAAGTCCTAATTATATAAGTGTTGAAAAAAAAGAGGGTTTTTTTCCTCACACCACCTCTTTATTCTTTTGTAGTGCATTCTGGGAAAACTCTTCCATTTTTCTTCTGGATAGATTCATACATCATTGACTGAATCTATTCTGTTATTCATCTATGTCTATCCAGGTTTTTTTTTAAGTCAGTGATCATATTCCTAATTTTTACAATCAAGTTTTATATTTTATTTCATAGCAGGCTTTTTAAATGGGCTTAATGTACTTTTAGATTTTTTAATGGATGAAAACTGTACTGTAGTCTGTTACAATTCTCAAAACTTAGACTCTTGAAAATGTTTAGGATTCCATTTATGCAATAGTTATCCCACAACTTATAAATTGTAACTATGATAAAGTATATTAAAATTTTATTAGAATTTAACTAATAAACTCCTCTCATTGATTTGATTTAAATGAATAATTATATAATTCAATTATATAACTTCAATTTATGTGAAATTTCTACATGTGGAAAAATTCTGCTGATATTCATTAATGTATTTTATTTTTGGCCTTTCAAGCAAAATTATCATGGAAAGGACAAATTCCTATCTTGGGACTTTGATTTTTGCTAGGTAGTAACAAAAGCAAAATTTCCCCATTGTATTTCACTGTCACTGAGAACTTCCCTCTCTTTGAGGTTTTACAATTAAAAAAAATGTGACTTTTCGGATCTTCGAATTATAACAGGTTGGGCTTACTTAGACCGATGTCCATCAATTACTTGGTATTTCTTGGAACCTCAAAACAAGTTTTCAGTATTGCCAGGAGGATATAAATGGGAATACACATGTCAGTTGAGTGATCTAAGAATCTGGAAGCTCTTGTTCTCATTCTGAAATCATCTTCTAGACATTTAAAAAGGATCATTAAGAGAAATAGCAAATTGTAGACTTTAAAATATTTTCAAATTGCATGTTAACATTGCACAGCATGAGAGATGGAATAGGGTTCTACCATTTAGTCCACAGTTCAGTGTAACTTTGAAGTAATTTTCTTTTAAAAAAAAAAAAAGATGGTAGACTTTCCTTCCTTCCTTCCTTTCTTTCTTTCTTTCTTTCTTTCTTTCTTTCTTTCTCTTTCTTTTTTCTCTCTTTCTCTCTCTTTATGATCACAGTTCCAGTGTTCTGTTCCTTTATGTCATTATGTCAGAATGTCATAAAGGACATTCTGTTTATTTATGTCTCTCCTTGGAGAGAATACAAGGAGTTTTTGTAGATGCAAATGTACTCTTAAAGAATATAACACCCAAAGTAGAGGATCCAAAATATATTCTGCATTTTATTTTATGTAAATATTCTGTTGAAACTGAGTGTGAATGGATTCACCTAGCATCTATATGTACTCATCCATACCGGTGGGATGCTAACAATATTAACATTCAGTTGACTGGGTGTCCAATTTTATATATTTGTCAAATTTGTTGTTTTGAAATTTTATATATTTTAACGCATCATTTTTTGGAATTCAAGTTAACTCCTGTATATTCCCTTTAATTTTTTTAAAGATTTATTTTCATTTTTTATTTATTTGAGAGAGAGAGAGAGAGAGAGGAGAGAGAGCATGAAAGGGGAGAGGTCAGAGGGAGAAGTAGGCTCCCTGTGGAGCAAGGAGCCCGATGTGGGACTCGATCCTGGGACTCCAGGATTATGACCTGAGCCAAAGTCAGTTGCTTAACCAACTGAGCCACCCAGGCACCCATTCCCTTTAATTTTGATATGGATTTCACAAAATAAAAATCCCATAGCTTATTCTATCACAATGATTAATTCAAGACAGTAGCTCTCTTTATTCTCCTAATTTCATCAAGAAGACTCTTTACTTAATCTTTATAATGTTCATTTGTTTTAAAAATGCATATTTGAGAAACACTTGCTGAGCATGCAGGGTCTGGTTTAAGTCCTGCGTGCACATTAAAGCCTTTCCTTCTTCCAGCAGCTCTTTGAGTTGGGGACTGTTTTCTTCACATTTTGTAAGTGAGAAGACAGAGACACTGAAAGGGTGTGTATCTTCCTGGAGTTCCTGGTAACAAGGTTCCACTTTCGATTCAGAACCCTGTCTGTTCAGCAGTCCAGACATGGGTGTTTGGAGTTAAGATGGCAGAGCAGTAGGGGGACCCCTCAAACACAGCCAGACAAATATCAAATCATTCTGAACACCCAAGAAGTTGATTTGAAAACTGAAAGAACAAACTGCACAGCTGAGGGAGAAAAACAACCACATGGTGGAAGGTAAGAGGTGCAGAGAGGTGACTTGAGGGAGAAAAGGATTATGGTGCTGCAGAGGAGACGAAGCTTTAATCACAGAGAGAGGAACAAAAGGGGGGATGGAGAGAAAGCATTGTAAGGGATTGCACAAGAAAAACTGTTCCCCCAAAGAGTTTTAACTGGGAAAAGGAGAGGGACTGACTACTTCAAGTCTTTACAAACAGCAGAGCTCAAAGTCTGACTTTTTTGAAGTCTGTGCTGACACCAGGGTTGTGCCTGGCAGGCATAGTGGTGCTCCTATGGGGAAGGTGGGTGGAGGCCCAGGAGCAGACAGTGTGGTCTGAGGATCCCCTGGGTTTCACAGGGAGTAAGAGCTCCTCTTGGAGTGCATTTGGGAGAAATGTCATGGACTCTTCAGTGATAAAAAAGCTGGTGGCCACCAATGTGCTGCCCTCTTCATTAGCATAGGAACAGAGAAATCTGCTGAGGGTAACAAACCTCAGTGCCAGTTTTTTGATGCATTTTTCCATAAACACCAAAAAGTTGCACAATTGTGCAACTTTTCTGGGACAAACTGCCACTAAAACTCAGCACACTGAGACCCTCCCCCAGAGGATCAGTGACAGTGCATACCACTCCAGGTCCCTAAAATTTGGAGTTTTGAAACCCAGCTGTGTGCATGAGACAAAACACAAGAGAATTTTGCTGCCTGGCAGGCAGACAGCTTGGACACATACAGGGTGAAGGAAGGGGTATTACAGGAACACAAAAGAGGAAATTATGTGCTCTTCTGTGAGGGCTTCCTTAAGATTTGTGGATGTGAACTCCCTGCTCTGGGGACAACAGAATGAAGCAATGTCATTGTCCCCTCCCATCTGCACTGACCTACTTTAGTAACACAGCACTGCCACAGAAGGCTGGAGCTGCTGATACCAATCCCTGTCACCTAGCACCTTGAATGTGAATCTTTACTAAGGCAAGCATACCTAGGAACCACCACAGCAGGCTCCTTTCCCAGAAGACCACCATAAACTTTTTGCACACACCTAGTCTACTGATTATAGAGTGCTGCAAAACTTCAACTCCTAGAGAAATGGAACCTAGCTTCTTTTAACAAGAAAACAGAACATCTCACTTACGTTTGGAGTATAAAGAAAATCATGGAGGGCATCGTGAGAAGGAAGGGAAGGGCGAAGGGGGGGAAATCGGAGGGGGTGATGAACCAGGAGAGACTGTGGACTCTGAGCAACAAACTGAGGGTTTTGGAGGGGAGGGGGTAGGGGGTGGGTGAGCCTGGTGGTGAGTATCGAGAAGGGCACGTACTGCATGGAGCACTGGGTGTGGTGCATGAACAATCAATCTTGTAACACTGAAAAATTAAAATAAACAAATTTGAGGAGAAAAAAAAAAGAAAACAGAACATATCTAGTCAAAACTTACCACACAGTGGGCAACATCCAAACACTCACCACTGCAAGCAAGGAGAAACTCTGCAGAGGACTGACATGAGAGAAGGAGTAGCCAAAACACAAGAGCAGATTGCACACTCTGAAACACCTCCTGAAGCACGAGGCTCAGTACAGTACAGGACCTCTTCTTAATATAGCCATTATTCTCAGGAGCAGGAATATAATAGGCCTCCCTAACACACACGAACACACACACACACACACACACACACACACACACACACACACACACACGGTAGCCTAGATGAAATGACAACTAAAAAAGCTAGCGAAGGAGCAAAAATTAAAGCTTATATCCAACAGCAGAAGGGAAATAATAAAGATTAGAGCAGAAATAAATGACTGGGCAATCTGGAAGAAATGGGTAAATTCCTAGAAACATACAAACTACCAACACTGAAACAGAAAGAAATAGAAAATTTGAACAAACTAATAAACAACAAAGAAATTCAATCTGTAATCAAAAGTCTACCAACAAATAAAATGTCCAGGGCCAGATGGCTTCCCAAGTGAATTCTACCAAACGTTTAAAGAACAATTAATACCTTTTCTCAAAATGTTCCAGGAAATTAAAATGGAAGAAAAACTACCAAACTCATTCTATGAGGCCAGCAATACTTTGATTCCCAAACCAAAGACTGAACTGAAAAGGAAAATTACAGACCAATATCCCTGAAGAATATGGATGCAAAAATTCTCAACAAGATACTAGCAAATTGAATTCACAGTAAATTAGAATAATTTTTCACCACGATCAACTGGGATTTTTTTTAATAAAGATTTATTTATTTATTTATTTATTTATTTATTTATTTATTTGAGAGAGAGAGAGAGAGAATGATAGGGGAGAAGGTCAGAGGGAGAAGCAGACTTCCCACAGAGCCGGGAGCCTGTCATGGGACTAGATCCCTGGACTCCGGGATCATGACCCGAGCCGAAGGCAGTCGCCCAACCAACTGAGCCACCCAGGCGCCGGATCAACTGGAATTTATTTCTGGGCTGTAGGGGGTTTATTTTTGTGCATCTTCTCTATTCCTTTCTTCATTTGTTCTCTTCTTTCACCGTATATTGGCTTTCTTTAGTAATATGTTTGGATTTATTTCTTACATATGTATTATTGTTTTTTTGATTTGCAGTTACTATTAGTTTTGTATATAACATTTTTGGCATATAGCAGTCTTTCTCAAGTTGATGATCACTTAAATTTGAACCCACTCTTACTCCTCTCCTCTCCATATTTTAAGTGTATGGTGTCATATTTTATTATTATTATTTTTTAACTTTGTGAGTCTCTTGACTGATTTTTACAGATACTTATTTTTACTGCTTTTGTGTTTCCTACCTTCCTTACTCTTATTTCTAGTCTTTCCTTCCACTCAAAGAGTTCCCTCTGACATTTCTTGTAGTGCTTGTTTAGTGGTCATGAACTCCTTTAAACTTTATTTGTCTGGGAAACTCTTTATCTCTCCCTCTATTCTGAATGTTAGCCTTGCTGGAGAGTATTCTTGGCTGAAGATTTTCCTTTTCGACACTGTGAATATATGTTGACAATCTCTTCTAGCTTCGGTGGAGAGGGGGATAAGACTGAGAAAAATATTCAAAGAAATAATGGCTTAAAACTACCCAAATTTGGCAAAATACATAAACCCACAGATTCAAGAAGCTGAGTGAACCTCAAATAGGATTAACTTAAGTTAAACCTAAGTGAACCTAAGTTCACACCAAGACATACTATAATTAAGCTCTGAAATCTAAATACAAAAGAAAAAAATTATTGAACACTTCCAGAGGGAAATGACATTACATTTAGGGGAATAACAATTTGAATAACAGTGTATTTCTCATCTGAAACCATGAAGTTCATGAGTTAATAGCACATTATGTTTTTTGGTACTTACTGAAACAAAAAACTATTAATTCATAATTCTATATATATAGTAAAAACATATTTAAGGAATATTGGGGGAATAAAGATATTCTCAAATGAAGGACAACTACAGAAATTTGTTGCTAGTAAACTTACTTTTAAATAATAGCTAAAGATAGTCTCTAAACAGAAAAGAAATAACAAAGGGAGGTTTGAAACTTCAGTTAAGAATGAAGACCATCAAGATGGGTAAAAGTAAAGGTTAATATAAATAGACTATCCTTCTTTCCTTGAGTCTTTTAAATCATATTTCATGTTTGAAACCAAAAAAATGTATAAATATAACACCATCTGATGTTGTGCTCAGTGTATATACAAGAAATATTTAAGATATTTATATTTTTAAATGGGTAGATTGAAGGGGCCTAAATCGTTCCTTTCATATAAAGTGATAAAATATTGGTATCAGTATACTAGGATAAGTTACATATATAATTTCTAATATGTAGAACAACTACTAAGATAAGTAGACAAAGGGATATACACAAAATACTATAAATACATCAAGATGAAATTCTGGTTGCCAAAGGGGATGTGGGCAAGGGAATAGGTGGAACAGATAAAAGAGATTAAGAGTACACTTAGTTTGATAAGCATTGAGTAAATGTATGGAGTTGTTGAATCATTATATTGTACACCTGAAACTAATATAACACTGTGTGTTAATTACATTTGAATAAGAAGAAAGAAAGAAAGAAAGAAAGAAAGAAAGAAAGAAAGAAAGAAAGAAAAAGAAAAAAAAGAAAAGGAAAGAAAAGAAAAGAAAAGGATGGAATTCAAAATGTTCCTGTAACTTACAGGAAAGCAAGGAGCAAAATAGAAAGGAAGAGTAAACAGAGGAAACAAATACAAAGCAAGTAATAAAATGGCACACCTAAGTCCTATTATATGAACAGTTACTTAAACTGTAAATACAACAAATAAAAGACAAAAAATGGCAAAGTCGATAAAAACAACATGGCCCAACTATTTGTTGTCTACAGGAAATTCACTTTAAATAGAATGACATTGGGAAGGGGGAAGATGGTAGAGAAGCAGGAGATCCTGTTGCAACCTGTCCCCTAAAGTGAGGTGGATATCTACCAGAATACGCTGAACACCCATGGAATCAGCCTGAGGAGAAAAATTTTTCACTTCTGGATCTCTACAGGAGCAGAAGACAGCAGTGGAGAGATAAAGCAAAGTGGGAACACTCAAAACTATATTGGAGGATAAACAAAAGGGGGAGGGAACCACCAGAAGTGATCCAAGGACAGTAATACCCCAAAGGAAAGTGCCCGGTGGTTGGGGACCAGCATTAACTCGAGTCCCGTTAAAGACATTTAAAAAGATCAAAAGGTTCTGAGGAGCAACTAGTGGAAGGGGGTGGTCTCGGGCATGGGCCTGGGTCCACACTCCCAAGAAGGAAACCACTCACCTCCAAGAGGGACTGGTGGGGGGTCCAGTCCATAGTTCACAAATCTGCAGCTTTCTGCTCTGTACACCATTCTGTGGGTGGGGGGCGCTCCTGCAAGCACCTTAGAGAGTCTGCTGTGGTCCAGGACCCTGCAGCTTTTCTCTGCATGCCCCACTCTCCAGACTAAGTGCAACCCTGACTGAAAAGACATTCTTGGTCCAAAGCAGGGACTGGGCAGTCCCAACCGGCCCAGGAGAGAACTCAGGCAGGCGGCCCAATCTCCTGCAGGAATCTGAGCACAACCTGCATGGGCATGGAGCCCTGTGAGCACTCCCAAAGACACAGAACAGTGGCTGCTGGGGGCCAGCGTCCCCTCTGACAGGTTGCACTGTGAGCAGAATTTTGTGGAAGAGAGTGTGTGTTCTGGACCACCCAGAGGGGAACAGACTGAGGCTTTCCTGTGATGTGGAGGTTTGGGTAAGTACAGGCAGATTCCTTGCATGGACTCTCCAAAAAGGTGAAAAAGCTACAAAAGGCCAAAAAACTTCAGAAAGACTGAGAAAGCAGTTTACACAAAGCTCAGCCCCTCGATTGGTGGGCAGGGTGATTCAACCCAAGCAACACTGATTGGAAAACAACACAGCAGGCTCCTCCCCCAGAAGACAAGTCAAAAAACAAAAGGACAATAACCGCAGGGTCCCCATAAATTTTAAATCCCTAACATCAGGGGAAATCAATATATTAAGCACCAATATAATACCCAATAATACCAAAAAGCACCTCTAACCTGTATATTTCATAGATACAAGTTTTTTTCTTTCTTATTTTCACTTCTGGATCTCTACTTTCTATTTTTATTCACTCATTTTCACATTTCTTGTTTTTTTTTAATTTTTTTTAAACTACTTAATATTACAACTAGAGGCTTAATACAATGATAAACCCAGGAAACCTGAAATAACCTTCCTCACCATGAGGAGTTATAACCACCCTCCCATCTTATCCTTCTGTCAGTGTTTCTACATATTTGCTTCTGTTCTGGTATTATATAAATCATTTTCATTCTAACTAGGTTCTTTTTATTTCTTCTCATTTACTTTGGTCAGTCTATATGTTTGTTCATGTTTGTTTACATACCTTATAAATCTTATTTTGGGGGCCCATTCTGGCTGGGATTTCTTCTCTTTCTCTTTCTCATTTTTATCCTTATTTTTTCTTTTGGTGGTGAACCCCAATTGCTCCAAAACCTTCCAGGGTGCACCCTGCCTGGATCGTGGGCGATATATCCAGCAATACATCCTCTCATCCACTTCTCATCAAAATGACTAGGAGGAGGAACACCCAACAGAGGAAAAACCCAGAGTCTGCACCCTCTCCCTCAGAACTATTGGACATACACATAAATAGTATGACAGGGCATTCAGGGTAGCAATTATCCAGGTAATGGCTAGGATGGAGAAAAACATTAATGACAGCATAGAATTTCTAAGGACAGAAATGAGAACTAGTATAGCTGATGTAAAAAATGCTATCGGTGAGATCCAATCCGATCAAAATAGTCTAACAGCTAGAGTTATGTACACAGAGGATAGAATTAGTGATCTAGAAGATAAAATGGTTGAGAAGAATGGTCACGAGGAGAGCTGCAGCAAATTACTCAGGAATCATAAGAGACATAGTGAAATAAATGACACCATGAAACGTTGCAACTTCAGAATTACTGGAATCCCAGAAAGGGTAGAAAAAGACAGAAGACTAGAAGATATAGCTGACCAAATTCTGAATGAAAATTTTCCCAATCTTGGGAATGGAACAAGTATTCATGTCCTAGAGGCTGAAAGGACACCTGCCAAGATCAACGAGTCTAGAAAATCAGTGAGACATATCATTGTCAAATTAGGAAATTATAATTTTAGACAAGAGGTCCTGAGGGCAGCTAGCAGGAAGAAATTCCTTACATATGGAGGAAGTCCCATTAGTATATCGTCAGACCTGTCCACAGAAACCTAAACAACAAATGCTGGAGAGGATGTGGAGAAAGGGGAACACTCCTCCACTGTTGGTGGGGATGCAAGTTGGTGCAGCCACTTTGGAAAACAGTATGGAGATTCCTCAGGAAATTAAATATACAGCTACCCTACGACTCTGCAATTGCACTACTCGGTGTTTACCCCAAAGAAGCAGATGCAGTACAAAGAAGGGCCACATGTACCCCAATGTTCATAGCCGCAATGGGCACAATAGCCAAACTGTGGAAAGAACCAAAATGCCCTTCAACAGATGAATGGGTAAGGAAGATGTGGTACATCTATACAATGGAATATTATGCCTCCATCAGAAAGGATGAATATCCAACTTTTGTATCAACATGGACAGGACTAGAAGAGATTATGCGGAGTGAAATAAGTCAAGCGGAGAGAGGCAATTATCTTATGGTCTCACTTACGTGTGGAGTATAAAGAAAATCATGGAGGGCATCGTGAGAAGG
>CM052801.1:61761098-61788069 GCA_028533885.1 Nasua narica | reverse complement strand
GGGGGTGGGGGGGGTTAGCCTGGTGGTGGGTATCGAGAGGGGCACGTACTGCATGGAGCACTGGGTGTGGTGCATGAACAATCAATCTTGTAACACTGAAAAATTAAAATAAATTTGGGGAAAAAAATAAATAAATAAATAATATCTTTAAAAAAAAAAGTTTACCTACTACTTTTTCACTATGTCCTCACCAACACTTGTCTCATCTTCTTGGTGATAGCCATTCTAACGGGTATGAGATGATATCTCATTATAGTTTTTATTTGCATCTCCATGATATTAGTTATGTTCAGGGTTCAAACTTGTAACAAATAGTAAATAAGCCATAGGGATCTAATACACAGTGTAATAATTATAGACAAGAAAATATTACTGTAGGGGTGCCTGGATGGTTCAGTCGTTAAGTGTCTGCCTTCGGTTCAGGCCATGATCCCAGAGTTCTGAGATCGAGCCCCGCATCAGGCTCCCTGCTCAGAAGGAAGCCTGCTTCTCCTGCTTCCACTCCCCCTGCTTGTGTTCCTTTTCTCACTGTGTCTCTCTCTATTAAATAAATAAATAAAATATTTTTAAAAAGAAAATATTACTGTAATGATTTAATGTGATAAATATTGCTTAAATGACAATCGTATTACCTAAACATATCAAAGTAACACACTGTACACCTTAAATTTTTAATATGTAAGATGTCAAATTATTAAATTGAAAATTAAAAATAAAATAAAATTTACCTACTACCTAGTTCTCTGGAATCATTTACCTGTCTTAGTCTTACCAATTTTCTTGACAATTGGTGTTTTCTCAATGAACTCCAGCCTGCCGCAGATTTAGCAAGATCTTCTAATAGGTTCCTCTATGACTTTGTACCTTCTGCAATTTATAACCAAACATTTGTTAAACCTACAGTATCTCCTTGAAAAGAATTGTCTGATTGTCTATACCATCATTTATTTCTGCAACTTTTTCTTGAAGTCAAGTTCTGCTTACTTGCCTGAACTTAATTTCATCAGCTACTGCCATGAGTAACCACAATCTGTATTGCTGTAGTATCCAATTCCTGACTTCTTGTTGGCCTTCTTTTGCTACTGACAGGTAAGTTGAGTCATTTTTTTATTCAATTAACAAATTCATACAAAGTTTCAGACATTATTCCAAATACAGAGTATTGCAGTAAACCAAGCCTACAAAAATCCTGTCCTCACAGAATTTATATTTTAGTGAAGGAAGAGAATTTTCTGATACTCATCTTATTAAAAAGCACTGAGTGTACACCCTTATAAAAATACTTTTTATGCCTTTCTGGGTTATTTTCTTGGTATCAGTTGTGGTGGGAAAAAGTGAAAAATTAACTGATTCACCAGATCCACTTTTTTTTTTTTTCTTTCTTAGCACATAGCTAGTGTATGTTCCCTCAGCCTCTTTCCCAGTTAGGTGTGGTCATGTGATTGAATTGTAAATAACAGAATTAAGTATAAACAAAATGTTCCATTTCTAGGTCATTTAAAACCTTCTACATATTGCCCCCAGTGCTCTTTCCCCGTCTGTTAGCTGTATGCAAACAAGCATGATGACATTGGAAGCCGCGTATTGAAGACAGTGTAACATCATGATGAATACAATCTGGGGCACCTGGGTGGCTCAGTTGGTTAAGTGTCTGCCTTTGGCTCAGGTCATGATCCCAGGGTCATGGGATCTAGCCCCACATCAGTCTCTGTTCAGCAGGGAGCCTGTCTCTCTCTCTCTCCCTTTGCCTTCCATTCCCCTTGCTTGTGCTCTCCCTCTCTCTCTCTGTCAAATAAATAAATAAAATCTTAAAAAAAAAAATGAATACAATCTAGGTCCAAAATGACAATTTGCAGGAGAGCCATGAAACAGTTTACTTTTATCATGTTTGAGCCGTTGTACCATTTTATCATTGCTTATTTTAATGGTATAATGGTTCCATCAAATTATAGAAATGGTTTGATGGTTCTTGGTACAATTTAATATATTTTTATACAGAAAGTTTATCTAATTTATAGTGTAACCATCAATATGAGACTGTTTTCCTACAGCCCTAGCACTATTGATTTTTATTCATCTATGTTGATTAACTTTTTTATTTTAACAAACTTATCGTGGCATCTTCATTTTAATTTGCATCAGTATGATTGGCAAGATAGCTGTGCATTTTCCATACTCTCGTTTGTATTTCCTCATGTATAAATGCTATAAAAAATCTGTGCTTTGCATACTTATTAAATTGCATCTGAAATTTATTCTTGTCTATAATTATGTTTTTATTAAACAGGAAGATGTGAAGTGTCTATTTACTTTGCCTAAAAGAATTTCATCTTTCCCCCAAATATGTTTGTCTTGGATTTCAGGAAAAAGCAGGAACAAAGGTACATATTTTATTGCAACAAAATTATTCATTCTTATTGTAGTGGCACTGACATTCTTTCCTACAATCATTCATCTTAGGGATTTCAATAAATTGTGCAAGAATTTATGTATTTTTAATTTATTTTTCCAGGATTTTCTTTCTGACTTCTACTCAGATAAAAGTGTTAATCTGCTTGTTTGTTCAGAATATGTTGGATTATATCAAGTTGAGTGAAATTTATTTTCCTTATATTAATTTAACTTTTGATTCTTAGGATAAGCCCTACTAAGACATTGCATTGGCCACAACCTTTGTGCCTCCACACCCTCAGTTCCATAATCTCCTGGAACTTCAGTTAGTTAATGCAGTGATGCAATGGCCAGTCAATTTTGCTTGGACCTATATGATCCTGCATCTTGGGGACTCTTAGATCATTTCAGAAGGGTCTTCTTGTCACTGATGTTCTATGGCCAGGTTGATAACCACATAGCCTGAATTTGTGACTTTTACTGAGATTTAGCTTCCTGAGTAAGCACTGGTGGTGTTGCATGATGCCATTTGTAAGTACAGGTGAATTCATTCCCCGTAGGATAAATTTTGGCCAGTGGAAAGCAGGATCCCATGATCAGCTTCAGAGTCCTCCTGGGTGACTAAGTTAAAGCATCAGCCAAATGAACAGCAATGTCTTTTGGGGCTTTTCATGAAACAGAGACTAGCACATTGCTATGTCACTTTCTATGGTTTCCCCTACTTCCCTGTTTCCTTTTTTTTTTTTTTTTTTGTTCAGTCTTAGTATCCTGGGATTCTGATTCCTTAATAAGACATAGCACTTAATCATTGTCTCAGGTTCTATATTCTAGGGAATTTGAGCTAATATAATTGGTAGGGGAAGTGTTTCCTAAAGATAGACCCTTAGCATGAGATTTTGGATTTTTTTCTGTCCACCCTCTGAATGAAATGAAGACTCAATTCCTGATGATAAATGGAATTGTAACCTCTGGCATGCAGTGACCTCACATCTGCTTAAGCCTTTACCTGTGGTTAATTGGAATGAGCTACATATGGAGGGTGAAGCTTTGGGAAATCAAGCAATACAGTGGTAATCATTATGGAGTCAATGATAATTACAGTATCTGCAGAGAAGGATGGCTGCTTTTTATGGCACCTTAAATATTGAAAAATGAAAATGTTTGGCTCAGGGTAGTTTGTTACCCACTTGAGGCATTGCTTTGGATGCTGTATTATACTAGAAAGGTCTCCCCTTCAGAAATACCAGATGATAGGAGTTGTACCTGCTGAGTGGTTCTCTGGGAATTGTCCTTGTTTCAAGGTAGCTTCTTTGGTCAAAATAAATGACCCTCCTTGGGGTCAGCTTACATATAAAGACTGATTCTCCTGCCTCAATTTGGGACATTTATGAAAGCTTGACCCAGTACCACAGTTTAACATTCTGCTCAATCCTTCTTTCCTTCATCCCTAACAGTGTTTCCCCCCCAACTTCTACAATAAGTCACCTCAGATTCTTCTTTCAGGGAAATGGAAGCAATGACAGTAGGCGCCAGAAGGGTTCCTAGGAAGCAGACTCTAAAATGAGATTTTGGAGCTTGTTTAGCCACCATTCAGGTGTCAGCAAAGACTTCACCACTTACAATTGGTGGAAAACAGCCCCTTGTTAGATGAAGTTAACAAAAAACTTTTAACAGTGATACTACAAAAAGATACTTTGTACTCACACTCAAAAAAATACTTATAGAAGGGAACACACTGGTTGATGCAATATCTCAGGCATTTTAAAGATTTATGGGGATAGATTTATGGATTTATGGAAAGGGAAGTAGGTAGAGTAGGGTGGGGTGGGATATGAAATAGGTAGACCTCAGGGCTTATTCATGTATTGGAGAAAGACAGTGACAGATTGTAAATGATTACTTGACAATTGAATGTAAAGTGTGATAGTCAGAGGGCCTCCTTAATAATATATAAAGTTATTTGACTCTCCCAGGACTTAATCTTAAAGCTATCAAAGAACTAGGAATGGTGGAATTCTTAACATCCTCAAACTACTACAAAAATGTCTTAGGCTCAATTTAGTAGTTATTAGGCAAGCTTCATCTATAATTAATTCCCATAAACCACTATTTCATAAGCAGTTTCTGGAATCATAAAATATGTGTCCCTTGGGGCCTGGCTTATTTCAATTAGCAAAATGTATTTGAAATACATCTAAGTTTTGGTAGGGCTTGATAGCTAATTCCTTTTTACACTGAGTAGTATTCCATTGTATGGATGCACTGGAAGTTGCTATTCATCCACCTAATGAAGGACGTATTTATTGCTTCTGAGTTTGGGAGATAATAAATAAAGCTGCTATATACATTCACATACAAGATTTTAATTCTTCTAAGTTTTTTTTCCAAGTTTTTATTTAAATTCCAGTTATTTAAGATACAGTGTAATATTAGCTTAAGGTGTAGAATTTAGTGATTCATCACTTACTTAGGTAAAATACCTGGTGCTCCTAACAACAAATGCCTTCCTTAATTACCATCACTTATTTAACCCATCATCCCACTCACCTCCCCTGTTTCTTCATTGTCCTCTATTTTCCCCCCTATGTTTCTTTGTTTTTTTTTCTTAAATTCCACATATGAATAGAAGCATATGGTATTTGTCTTTCACTGACTGACTTATTTTGCTTAGTATATTTCCTATCTCCATCCACATCATAGCAAATGGCAAGATTTCATCCTTTTTGATGGCTGAATAATATTCCACTGTACATATATATCGCCTCTTCTTTATCCACTCAACAGTTAATGGACATTTGGGCTCTTTCCATAACATAATGATGCTATAAACACTGTAGCACATGTATCCCTTTGAATGAGTGTTTTTGAATCCTTTAAGTAAATACCTAGTAGTGCAATTGCTGGATTATAAGGTATTTCTATTTTTAACTTTTTGAGGAGCCTCTGTACTGTTTTCCAGAGTGGCTGCGTCAGTTTGCATTCCCATTAAAAGTGTAAGAGAGTTCCCTTTCTTCCACATCCTCACCAACATCTATCGTTTCTTATGTTAATTTTAGCTATTCTGATAGTGTGAGGTGATATCTCATTGTCATTTTGATTTGTATTTCCCTGATGAGAAGTGATGTTTATCATCTTTTCATACGTCTTTTGGCCATCTGGATGTCTCCTTTGGAAAATGTCTATTCATATCATTTACCCATTTTTAAAACTGGATTTTTTTTAGTGTTCAATATAATTTTTTAATGTATATTGTATACCAACTGTTTATCAGGTATGTCTATTATTGTGCCAGTACTTTACTATCTTGATCATTACAGCTTTCTAATATAACTTAAAGTCTGGAATTCTGATGCCTCCAGCTTTTGCTTTTCTTTTTCAAGATTGCTTTGGCTATTTGGGTCTTTTGCAGTTCCATACAAATTTTAGGATTGTTCTGGCTCTGTGAAGAATACTGTTGGCATTTGGTAGGGATTGCATAAAATGTGTAGATTGCTTCAGGTAATATAGACATTTTAACAGTATTTGTTCTTCCAACCCATGAGCATGAAATATTTTTCCATTTCTTTGCATCATCTTCAATTTCTTCTATGAGTATTTCCTGGTTTTCCTACGTATCTTACAGTATTTGGTGCAATTGTTAATGGGATTGATTCCTTGACTTCTCTTTCTGCTGCTTCATTATTGGTGTGTAGAAATGCAACAGATTGCTGTATGTTGATTTTGCATCCTGTGACTTACCTGAATTTGTGTATCAATTCTAGCAGTTTTTTAGTGGAGTCTTTCAGATTTTCTATACAAAGTATCATATCATCTGCAAATAGTGAAATTTTTAATTCTTCCTTATGGATTTGGATGCCTTTCATCTCTTTTTGTTGTCTGATTGCTATGGCTAGGACTTCCAGTACTCTTACATAACAGTGTTGAGAGTGGACATCCCTATCTCATTCCGGACCACAGAAGAGAAGTTCTCATTTTTTTCCCATTTGAAGATATTAGCTGTGGGTTTTTCATTATGTTGCCATATGTTCCCTATAAATGTACTTTTCTGAGGGTTTTTCATAATGAACAGATGTTGTACTTTATCAAAAGCTTTTTCTACATCTATTATGAGGATCATATGATTCTTATTCTTTCTTTTATTAATGTGGTCCATCACATTGATTGATTTGCAAATATTGAAATATCCTTGCAACCTAGGAATAAATCCCATTTGATCATGGTGAATGATTCTTTTAGTGTACTGTTGGATTCAGTTTACTAGTGTACAGTTGGATTCAGTGTTTTATTGAGAAGTATTAATTCCTCTTTAAATGTTTGATAGAGGTCACCTGGGTGGTGCAATTGGTTAAGCAACTGCCTTTGGCTCAGATAATGATCCTGGAGTCTCAGGATCAAGTCCTGCATCATGGTCCCTGCTCAGCAGGAAGTCTGCTTTTCCCTTTGACCCTACCCCCTCTCATGCTCCCTCTCTCTTTCTCTCACTCTCTTGAATAAATAAATAAAATCTTTAAAATAAATAAATAGGGGTGCCTGGGTGACTCAGTTGGCTGAACATCTGCCTTCCACTTGAGTCATGATCCCAGGGAACTGGAATTGAGCCCTGTGTCAAACTCCCTGTTTGGCAGGAAGCCTGTTGCTCCTTCTCCCTCTATCACTCCCCCTGCTTGTGTACATGCTCTCTCTGTCAAATAAATAAAATTAAAAATATATATAACATTTATTTAAGAAAAATATTTTAAAAATTAATAAATAAATAAATGTTTGGTAAAATTCCCTGAAACCAATTTTATCATAAGTGTTAACTAACTAGAATTTAAATAAAAACTTCCAAAAAAAAAACTAAAAAAAATTATTTGGTGTGATTAAACTGTGACACCATCTGGCCCTGGACTTTCGTTTGCTGGGAGAATTTTAAAAACTAATTCAATTTGTTTGCTAGTTATGAGTCTGCTCAAGTTTTCTATTTCTTCCTGTTTCATTTTTGGTAGTTTATAGTTTCTAGGAATTTATTCATTTCTTCCAGGTTATCCAATTTGTTAGCCTATACTTTTTCATAATATTGTCTTCTAATTGTTTGCATTTTTGTAGTTTTGGTTGTTCTCTTATTTGTGAATTTATTTATTTGGGTCCCTTCTCATTTCTTTTTTTATAAATCTGGCTAGGGATTATTAAGTTTATTAATTTTCTCAAGGTACCAGCTTCTGGTTTCATTGATCTGTTCTATTATATTTTTTAGCTTGTATATCATTTATTTCTGCTGTACCTTTATTATTTCTTTCTTTTTACTGGTTTTGTTTTGTTTGTTCTTTTTCTAACTCCCTTACTTGTAAGGTTGTTTATTTGAAATTTGTCTTGCTTCTTAAGTTAGGCTTGTATATCTCCTTGTCAGGACAACTTTTGCTTTATCCCAAAGGTTTTAAGCCATTGTGTTTTCATTTTCATTTATTTCCATGTATTTTTTAAATTTCCTCTTTGATTTTCTGGTTGATACATTTATCATTTAGTAGCATGTTGTTTAACCTCCATGTGTTTGTAGTCTTTCCAATTTTTTTATTGTGGTTGTCTTCAAATTTCATAGCATTGTAGTCAGAAAAGATACATATATCATCTCAATCTTTTTGTACTTGTTGAGGTCTGATTTGAGACCCAGTATGTGATCTCTTCAGGAGAATGTTCCATGAGCACTTGAAAAATGTGTATTCTGCTGTTTCAGAATGAAATTTTCTGAATGTATTTGTTCAGTCCATCTTGTCTAGTGTGTCATTCAAAGCCATTGTTTCCTTTTGATTTTCTGCTTAGATAATCTGTCCATTGATGTATGTGGGGTATTAAACTCCTCTACTATCATTACATTATTATCAATGAGTTCCTTTATTTTTATTAATTCTTTTATATATTTGAGTGTTCCAATATATATGCACAAATGTTTACAATTGTTAGATCTTGTTGTATTTTCCCCTTGATTATATTATAGTGCCCTTCTTCATCTCTTGTTACAGTCTTTGCTTTAAAATTTAGTTTGTCCAATATAAGTATGGCTACTCCAGTTTTCTTTTTCCATCCATTTGTGTAATAAATATTTCTCCATCACCTCACTTTCAATTTTAATCTTTAGGTCTAAAACGAGTCTCTTGTATGGAGCATATAGATGAGTTTTTTTTTTAAATCCCTTCTTGACACCTTATGTCTTTTGATTAGAATGTTTAGACTATTTATATTGAGGGTAATTACTGATAGATATGTATTTGGTGCCATTTTATTACTTGTTTTGTCATTATTTCTGGAGATTTCCTCTGATACTTCATCTTTGTCTCTTTTGGTCTCTCCTTTGCACCCAGAGTCCCCTTTAATATTTCTTGCAGGGCTGGTTTAGTGGTCACAAACTCCTTTAGATTTGTTTGTCTAGGAAACTCTCTCTCTTTTTATTCTGAATGATAGTCTTGCTAGACAGAGTATTCTTTTGTCTGGCTGTTTTTAGGATTTTTTTCTTTATTGCTGTATTTTGCAAATTTAATTACAGTATGTCTTGTTGTGGGCCTGCTTTCATTGATTTTGATGGGAGTTCTTTGTGACCCCTGGATCTGGATATCTGTCCTTTCCCAGATTAAGGAAGTTTTCATCTATAGTTTCCTCAAATAAACTTTCTACCTCTTTTCATTCTCTTCTTCTGAGACTTCTATAATATGAATGTTATTATGTTTGATGGAGTCCCTGAGCTCCCTAAGTCTGCTCTCATGTTCCATAATTCTTTTTCTCTTTTGTTCAGCTTCATTATTTTCCATTATTTTATCTTATATATTTTTTCCTTTGCTTCTTCTATCCTCGTGCTCACTCCATCCAGTCTGTTTCAAATCTTATCACATTTTTCATCTTTGATTTTTTTAACTATTTTATCTCTGTGGTAAAGGTCTCCCTGAGGTCTTTCACTCTTTTCGCAAGCCCAGTTAGTATCCTTATGATTGTTGCTTTAAATTCTCCATCAGACATATACTTATATCTGTTTCACTTGGGTCTCTGGCCATAGCCTTATCTTGTTCTTTCTTTTGGGATGATTTCCTCCACCTTGTTTTTTTTTTTGTCTAAGTTTCTGTCTTCTTCTCTGTGTTAGAAAAGCCTGTTATGTTTTCTGCTCATGAGAGAAATAGCTTTATGAAGAGGTCACACTGTGTACTGGGCTTGGTGCTTCAGGACTGACTCTTGTGTGTGCTGTGTGCACTTTGCTGCTATTTTTGCTCTTCTTCCCCTAAGGATGTTGTGTGTAGTTGTCTGAAATTTGAAAAAAATTTCAAGAGTTGTCAAGGCTCTCCTTGCCTGTAGTGGCCAGTGTTTGGACTTTGGCCAGAGTGTAGCAAGTTTTAACTAGGTGTGTTCTGGTCTGCTTGTAAATGAAATCTGATGTTAGTTCCAATTGAACTGAAGTCTTGGAGAACTGTCCGTTTGGGAGATGTGTTCTGGGTTGGTTTTTTGGCTGGCCCTCTGTGAAAGGAAACTGCCAAGCAGAGGCTGAGGCACACTTGCCTGAGAAGAGCAATACTGGCAGAGTACAGGGGGCATGAGACATGGTGTAAGCAGATTAGGCAGCTACTGTTCTGTACTGTGGTATTTACTATAGGTAGTACTGCATTTATGCTGAGGGGTGGGGAGGGGAAATGGCACCAGCCAGCTCCTTTGTCCCTGGAGAGGGGTCTCCCTGCTTACTGCTCTCAAAAAGTGCTTCTAGAAAAGGGAATAATATCTCCACTGTGTGTCCTAGGGATTTTTCTGATTGCCATTTCACACTGTCTGCCTCTTGATTGTTTACCTTTCTTCTTTCTAGGCACAGCACAGTGCCTTCTGGTCTCTATCCCAGGCAAGCGTGCTGACTTTTAAAACTTCAGGTTTTAGGGACATGGTGTGGGCAATGGCCTGCACTGGTCTTCTCAGGGCAGGTCTTGCCCTGTTGGGACTAGACAGGTTTGATCAAGAATGCCAGGTGTGCTAGAGCACAGGAATGTGGGACTTGGAACAAGCAGACTAGGCAGCCAGGGTCAGGGTCAAGTTGCCCTTGGCAGGAGACTCAGTGTCTATGCTGAGAGGTGATGGAGGGAAATGACACCCGCCAGCTCTTTTGTCTCCAGTGAGGGGTCTCTGTGAACACCTTCTCTCCCAGAAGAGGGAATAATTCCCCCCCAACTGTGTGCCCTAAGAATTTCTCAGATCCTGCCATCTGCCCATGAGTTTTTGCCTGCTTTCACTCAGGAGTAGAGAAGCACCCTTGGGGCTCTATCCCACCCAACCCTGGTGACCATTAAAATTCCAGTCTTCAATCTGGTTGTAAAAATTCATGAAAATCAACCCCTCTGATTTTCCCCTCCAATGACTTTGGAAAAGCATTCTTCTTGTGCATTCCCCTATGTCCTCCTCTCTCTCTTTGCCTCTGTGACCAGGGCTCCCTCCCCTCCACAAGACCCATGATCTATTTCTCCTCCAAATCACATCTCCACACTTCTTCTTTTCCTTAATGTGGCTTCTTATTTCCCACTAGTAGTGAAGGGTTTTTTTTTTTTCTATCAGTCCTCAGATCAATCTCTTGGGTAATCAGAATTATTTGATAATTATCTAGTTGTATTAAAGGGATGAGATTAACCTAGGGTCCTCCTACCTTGCCTCCATATTCACATTCACGTATAAGTTTTATGTGACATTGCTTTTCATTCCTCAAAAAAAAATATCGAGGTGTAGAATTTCTGGGTAGTATGGTAGGTATTCATATGACTTTATAAGATACTGACAAACTTTTTCAAAGTAACTGTACCGTTTTGCACAGCCACTAGCAATGTATGAGAATTTCAATTCCTTCATATTGTTTCCAGCACTTTGTATTTTCTCCTTTTTTTTCTTTTATTTTTTAAGCTATTCTAATTGGTCTCTAGTGGTATCTGATCATGCTTTTATTTGGCCTTTTTCTGATAACTAGTCATATTAAGTATCATTTTATTATGCTCATTTCTCATCTATATATTTCTTAGGAGAAGTATGTCTTCTGGTATTTTGCCCATTTTAAAAATTTCAATTATCTTCTCCTAGGTTGTGGCTTATATTTTTATTATCTCAATAGTATTTATATTTTTTTAATTGTGTTATGTTAGTCACCATACAGCACATCATTAGTTTTTAATGTAGTGTTCCATGATTCATTGCTTGTGTATAACACCCAGTGCTCCAGGCAATCCATGTCTTCCTTAATACCCATCACTTGGCTCACCCATCCCCCACCCCCTCCATTCTAAAACCCTCCTTTTGTTTCCTGGATTCCATAGTCATGGTTCATCTCCCACTCCGATTTCTCCCCCTTCAACATCAATCCAAAACCTATAGGCTATGGCAAAGGTGGTCCTAAGGGCGAAATACATAGACATCCAAGCCTCACTCAAAAAAATAGAAAAATTCCAAATACACGAACTATCTTTGCACCTTAAAGATCTAGAGAATCGGGCCCCTGGGTGGCGCAGTTGGTTGAGCGACTGCCTTCGGCTCAGGTCATGGTCCCGGAGTCCCGGGATCGAGTCCCACATCGGGCTCCCAGCTCCATGGGGAGTCTGCGTCTCACTCTGACTTGCTCTCTTTCACTCTCTCTCTTTCCTAATAAATAAATAAATAAATAAATCTTTAAAAAAAAAAGATCTGGAGAATCAACAACAAATTAAATCTAACCCACACACAAGAAGGGAAATAATTAAGATTGAACAGAGGTCAATGAATTAGAAATCAGGAATAGAGCAGAACACATTAACAAAACTAAAAGCAGGTTCTTTGAAAGAATTAATAAAATCAATAAATCACTGCCTAGACTTACCCAAAAGAAGAGAAAGAACCCAAATTAATAAAATTATGAATGAAAAGGGAAAGATCACTACTAACACCAAGGAAATAGAAACAATCATCAGAAATTATTATCAACAGCTATATGGCAATAAGTTAAGAAACCTAGAAGAAATAGATGCATTCCTGGAAACCTATAAACTTCCAAGACTGAAACAGGAAGAAACTGACAACCTGAATAGACCAATATCTAGTAACGAGATTGAAGCAGTGATCAAAAACCTCCCAAAAAACCGAGAGTCCAGGACCTGACGGGTTCTTTGGTGGATTCTACCAAACATTCAAGGAAGAAATAATATCTATTCTCCTGAAACTGTTTCACAAAATAGAAACAGAAGGAAAATTTCCAGACTCTTTCAATGAGGCCAGCATTACCTTGATCCCCACACCAGGCAAAGACCCCATCAAAAAGGAGAATTTCAGACCAATACCCCTGATGAATATGAATGCCTAAGTTCTCAACAAGATCCTAGACAATAGGATCCAACAGTACATTAAAAGGATTATCCATCACGACCAGGTGGGATTTATCCCTGGGATGCAAGGGTGGTTCAACTTTTGCAACTCAGTCAATGTGATAGAACAAATCAATAAGAGAAGGAAGAAGAATCACATGGTCCTCTCAATTGATGCAGAAAAAGCATTTGACAAAATACTGCATTCTTTCCTGATTAAAACTCTTCAGAGTATAAGGATAGAGGGAACATTTCTCAACTTCATAAAATCCATCTATGAAAAACCCACAGCAAGTATCATTCTCAGTGGGGAAAAACAGAGAGCCTTCCCAGTAAGATCAGGAACATGACAAGGATTCCCACCCTCCCACTATTGTTCAACATAGTACTAGAAGTCATAGCAACAGCAACCAGCGACCAGACAACAAAAAGAAATAAAATGTATTCAAATTGGCAAAGAAATCCAACTCTCTCTCTTGCAGATGACGATATTTTATGTGTAAAACCCAAAAGTCTCCACCCCTAAATTACTAGAACTCATACAGCAATTCAGTAATGTGGCAGGATATAAAATCAATGTACAGGAGTTAGTTGCTTTCTTATGCACTAACAATGAAACGATAGTGTTTTCAAAGAGCAAAACTTTGTTTTTTATAAAGTCCAATTCATGATCTTTTAAAATATTTTATTTATTTATTTTGTCAGAGAGAGAGAGAGAAAGAGAGAGCACAAGCAGGAGGAGGAGGAGGTAGAGCAGGCAGAGCAGAGAAAGGGAGAAGCAGGCTCCCCACTGAACAAGGAGCCCAAGTGGAACACCATCCCAGGCCCTGGGATCATGACCCGAGCCAAAGACAGACACCTAACTGACTGAGCCACCCAGGTGTCCCCAATTTATGATTTCTTATTTTATTTTATTTTGATTTTTATTATGTTCAGTTAGCCACCATCATTAGTTTTTGATAGTTCAATAATTCAATAGTTGTGTCTAACACCCAGTGCTCATCACAATACATGCCCTCCTTTTTTTTAAAGATTTTTATTTTATTTTATTTATTTGACAGAGAAAGAGAGATCACAAGTAGGCAGAGAGGCAGGCAGAGAGAGAGGGGAAGCAGGCTCCCTGCTGAGCAGAGAGCCTGATGTGGGGCTTGATCCCAGGACCCGAGATCATGAGCTGAGCTGAAGGCAGAGGATTTAACCCACTTAGCCACCCAGGTGCCCAACACATGCCCTCCTTAATACTCATCATTGGGCTACCCTATCCCCCTACCCCTTCCCCTCCAAAACCTTCAGTTTGTTTTCTAGAGTCCATCATCTCTCATAGTTTGTCTCCCTCTCTGATCATTCCCCACCCTTCAGTTTTCCTTCCTTTCCCCTGTGGTCTTCCATAGTATTCCTTATGTTCTACATATGAGTGAAACCATATGATTTTTTAATTATATCTTTCCTTGACTTGAAAAAAGTGACTTATATAGTCAAGGAGTAGGGCATACCAGTCAGAGGAAATAGTGCAATGGCTCTAAGATGAGAGCATGACTAACTTATGTGAGGAATGGGAAAAAGTCCAGTGGATAGCTTAAGTTCACTGACATACATACAATAAAACACGTAATAGGATATTCATTGAAGTGAAATTTGTAACACAAATATCCATAAATAGTAGAAATGGTAACTTGTGGCATATTTATTCACACAAGGGAATATTATATAACAACGTGAATAAATGTTCTATATTTGTCAATATAGATACCACTAATATAAAAAGTTGAGTAAATCAGCAAGTTATGAAAAATATATAAATGTTAAAACTGCACATAACAATTACTTATATATGTAGGTATATGGTTTATGAGTACATGTTTATGTAAAAAATATAAAAACATGAAAAAGAATAATACACCACATTTAGTAGTTACTTTTAAAGGAGGCAATTTGGAATCAGGGAGTAGCACAAAAAGTCTTTCCTCCATTGTAATGATTTATTTATTTTCAAATAGACCTGAAGCAAAAAGAGTAAAATATTATCATTTATTAAATCTGGGTAACAGATCCATGGGTAATTGATATATTATTATTCATTTTATGTGTTTCTGATACATTCACACGATGTGATGAACACTGAGTATTATGCACAACTTATTTACTGAACTCTACATCTGAAACTAATGATGTACTACATGTTGCCTAATTAAATTTAAATTTTAAAAAAGATACATTTTATAATTAAAAAATATAAGTAATCCAAAAATATTCTTAGATAGAAGTAAACTCTTCCTCTTAGTCATTCTGGTTCCTACTAATTATATACTATATTTTTTCATGTTTATCTATTTTACTGCACTGTAGGTCTTTAGAGAGGTAGGTAGTATTTACGTCATCTTCAAAGTTCCCAAAACACTTAGTATAGTGTCTTACAAAGAATAAATATTTGATAAGCCTGTAAGAATTATTAAAATCATATTCAATTAATGTACTTCTAATAGTCGTTGGTGATTTTCCCCATGTTTGTGACTTGGATGATTGATATGAGTACAGAATAGAAGAAAAGCATGTGAGATATTGTTGATATGTTTATAAATGTTAAATTAAGCTTTAGTTAAAAACAATGCAAAACAAACAAACAAAAAACTCAGGTGTCCAATCTTGCCTGAGTGTGGTAAAGAGGATATAGCCTGGGATGGTTGGCACCTAGATATATGAGTATATAGAAGCATGTGCATTGGCTTATGAAGAAGGTCTCACTACTGCAGAATAGATAAGGGGAAAAAGTAGTCCTTTTAGGTCAGTACTTATAAAAAGGAGTAAGGCAGTAAGCTAAAATGAATGAAAATTATGCTGAGAAATGAATAATTTACTTGACATGTTAGTAATTTTTAATGATAATGAAGGTCATCTGTCACCTGCACAAAGAAAGCATATGCCTTTCAGCGTGCATTTGTATATTTAATTTTCACAGCCTTGAATGTGGTTAGACAGATAATAAACTTAGTTAAGAGGTTTATCTTCATTTCAAATTACTGATTAGACAAAAAGATAACTGGCAATTCAAAATGTGTAACATTTGGTCCTTGGAAATTAATGCTTGGCTTGCCTTTGTTTTTTCAAGTACTAACATTTAAAAAAACTTCAAGTGGTTCTATATGAAGAAAATTCTTCTCTCATTTATACATGACTGAATGCATTCATAATAGTTCAAATATATTTAGAATTGAATTCTTTTTTTTTTTAAAGATTTTATTTATTTATCTGAGACAGAGAGAGAGAATGAGAGAGAGGGAGAGGTCAGATGGAGAAGCAGACTCCCCAGTGAGGAGGGAGCCCGACGTGGGACTCGATCCCGGGACTCCAGGATCATGACCTGAGCCGAAGGCAGTTGCCCAACAACTGAGCCACCCAGGTGCCCTAGAATTGAATTCTTAATGCAATCAATATTTCTGTAGGAAGCACTTTCTCAAGATACCATCAAGATATTTTTCGATATACTATCACATTTTTAGTTTTCCAAGTGAAAAAAATTATTGCAATTATATATGTATTGTATACATAATATATATGTATATTCCATATACATATATTGTATATGTGAAAATGGGAGCATTTCAATGAAATGTTAATATGTTGAAAAAACTAGTCTGTATTGGTTAGATGAAAGTCAAACAGCTTTTCTCTGGATGGAATATGAAGTTGGAACACAGAGACACTGGCAACTCTATTAATAAGCTTGCTATCTCTTGCAATTCAGGATTTTAAAAAGGTATTACATGGCGCTTGACATCACATCATTCTCATTTTGTTCAACTGAAATTTCTCCTTTTGACCATTTATTTGTAATGATAATAATTTCCTATATTTAAATAATGTTTAACAGTTTTACAGTTACTTGATGTTTATTATTTCATTTGCTTCCCACAAAACCCTGTGATTGGTAGGAATATGCACTTTATAAATGATGAAACTGAGCTTGTAGAAGTTTTGTGACTTGCTTGGGGTCACATGTTCTGTTAGCAGCAAAGATCATATTGAAATCCAGGTTTGGAGAGTTCTCCAGTGTTCCTTAGAATATGGTATGGTGTTCCCTCGCTATTTAAAATAAAAAGCATAGACATTACAAAAGCAAACCTTTTACCTGAGCGATTTTCAGGCATATATCTGAAGTACATAATACACCTTACATCTTTTCCTCAAAGAAATTGAAACAATTTTTTTTCTTTTTCTTTCCACTTTTTCGATACAGTAGTACTACTTATCAATTCCATTAGGGACTTGTATTATAAATGTATATTTCCTACAATACTTTTTTAAATATAGAAAAAAAATTGTCACTTGAACTTGTGATGGTGATGTATCTTTTCTTTTTTTTTAAGATTTTATTTATTTATTTGAGAGAGAGATACAGAAATAGTGACAGAGAGGATGAGTAGGTAGGAGAGAGAGAAGCAGGCTCCCCACTGAGCAGGGAGCCCTGATGTGGGGATCAATACCAGGATCCTGGTATCATGACCTGAGCTGAAGGTAAACACTGACTGAGCCACCCAGGCCCCTGGCCATGTATCTTTATAGGAAGATATAGGTTAGTTCTCATAAACATGTAATATGAAAAGTTCTCAAAGTCTATAACAAAGGCATTCATTTAGTCAGTCAAAATCTGTGCATTTAACAAATATTTGTTGATAATTCTAAATAAGAATCACATTATGTTTTTGAGATAAAAATGAGCATAAGGCATAGTTTTTGTAGGCTCCGGTAAGTAGCCTGAAATTCCATTTCAGAATAAAAAGGAAATGAGAACAAGCACAACTCCTGCTTTCATGGAGCTTACTTCCTACAGGGCATAGAGTGTGGAAAATAAGTGCTAAGCATTTCAAAAGGCAGAATCTTGCCAACAATGATGAGCTTTGTAGTTTGACTTAAAAATTAAGGGTTGAGCAGAGAGGAAGGAAACAGAGGGACAGTATAAGCAAAAGTGTTAAGATAGGAATGGATTGTTCTTATTTAGGTGATGAAATATGATGAAAGCAATGTTTAAGAAAGAGCATGCTGTTAGTACATAAGGTCTGTATCTATAGCACACAACCCCTGCAATGCACTGTCTTTGAAGAAGCCAGTTTAATTTCCTGTTTTGTTTTCTGTTCATCTGTATCAAATTAAGACTGAAACTTAAATAAAACAACTAACCTGTTAGGAAGGAGAGAATAAATTCTGGTATTTTGAATCTTAGAATCTCTAATAACTTATTCCAACCAAATAGTGTTGGAGGTGGGTGATGGGAAAAACACAATGACGTGAAAAGCCTGGTGAAAGGTGTGGGTGAGTGACTGCACTTTTCATTATAGTCTGTTTATTTTAGAATATCTGAAATCCAATCAATGGAAGTGAGATTTTTTCCCAGTTCATTGTGTGAATCTTAAGTGAAAGATAAAAAATTGAACCAGGAGCTGGGCATATCTAATTCATTTCCCAATGTAGATTTAAGAGAAAGATTTTCCTAGAATTAAGTGGGATGAGAATGCAACCAAGTAATTTCCAGTATAGAAACCACATAATAGTAGTTTCATTTAAGGATGCATGGAAAAGAAAGTATGTAGCACAACAATAACAAAACAACATAGACTCTGTGAAGAAATTCTTTACTTCCCCCAGAGATTTCAAAAATAAAAATGAATTTGGTAAATAGCGTCTTTTTTTAAAATAAACTTTTAAAATAACCAGAAAGAGTGGAACTTTGTTACAGTCTCTATTAAAACAAAGTACATTCAAGGCCTCTGAAATGATAAAAATCTAAAAAGAGAAAGATTTGATATGAATAGATAACTGATTAAGACGAGAATAAGGACCACAGGGAAACTAAGAAAACTAAATGAGTAATGAGATCTGCATTGGAGACTGTAAAGGTTTTAATTATGTGTGTATTTTAATTAAATCAATGATACTGAGAATGTAGTCCTTAATAACAAAGAGATAAATGTGATGTCAGTGTATGTAAATATGAAAGAAAAAGAATGGGATCTACTACAAGAAGAAAACTGAAAAAGTTTGATCACAACTATAATAATAAAAGCAATCTTTCCTAATTAAAAATTTAAAATACCTGCAACAGTTAGTATAAGATAATAATGTAGGAGCATGCTCTTACTCTCTTAATTCTGAATTCTACAAAAAATAAGCAAAAAGCAACAATAAAAAGAAAATTTAATTAAATTAAAACAAGGATGTAACCTCAAACACATAAAAACAAAGAAATGTATTTGCTTAGTATACTTTAATTTTCATAAAATTAAAAAAAAGAAAGGACACAGAACTGACCTAAAATTCCACTACCTTAAAGAACAGGAAAATTGGGGGAGGAATAAGTTAAGATTTTTAAGGATCCAATTAAAATTTTTAGCTTGACATGAGCTGAAATAGTACTTGGATTGTGTGAGGATGGTATACATAAATAGCTTTGGTAGAAGAAATGTAAGGGAGTTTGCATTTGATTTGTTCATTTTCTCTCTGAAGTAGAAGGAAAGGTGTCTGATAAAAATGATAATAAAAATTTTTGGGGCGCCTGGGTGGCTCAGAGGGTTAAAGCCTCTGCCTTCGGCTCAGGTCATGATCTCAGGGTCCTGGGATCGAGCCCCGCATCGGGCTCTCTACTCAGTAGGGAGCCTGCTTCCCCCTCTCTCTGCCTGCCTCTCTGCCTACTTGTGATCTCTCTCTTTCTCTCGTTCTCTCTGTCAAATAAATAAATAAAATCTTTTGAAAAAAAAAATTTTGGAATTTTGAGAAAAATGGAAGGCATTTCAAAGAGTTATTATGGGGGACGCCTGGGTGGCTCAGTGGGTTAAAGCCTCTGTCTCTGGCTCAGGTCATGATCTCAGGATCATGGGATTGTGCCCTGCTTGGGGCTCTCTGCTCAGCAGGGCCTGCTTCCCCCCCCCCCCACCTGCCTCTCTGCCTACTTGTGATCTCTTGCTCTCTGTCAAATAAATAAATAAAATCTTTTAAAAAAAGTTATTATGGATAAGGAAAAGTCTACAATAAATGTGTAGAATATGGGTTTCTATTGGTTCTTCTTCATAATTATGTACTTTTCCCAATTCCTGATTAGCAACCTGTATGAAGATTGCAGGAGTTCTACCAGTGCAATGGGATGGAAACAATGGATTTTAATATATTGGCACAGAAGTGATTGAAAGATAAGTTGAAGAATTTAGATGGAATATGAAAATCAGTTAAAAGTGGATGAATGGTTGACAGATGGGAGAAATGTAGTAGGCTGCAGTGACCTGAATAAGACGAACAAGTATATTATGAATGACTAAATAAGAGAATATATGAGCAGAACATTGTAGTCATATGATGGAACATTTGAGTTCAGAATTTCAGAAGAAATGCCATTGTAGAGGTTTACAGGCTGTGCAGTATACAAATTGGATGTGGTGGATGTATGGCTAAATGGTGCAGTGAAAGTCGTTGAAGATAAATATTTCAAGGAAGGCATGCAAACAGATAACAAGGTCTAGATTGGAAATAAAGATTTTAAAACATGTCAAAGTATTGATAAATGGGGGCCCCTGGGTGGCGCAGTTGGTTGAGCGACTGCCTTCAGCTCAGGTCATGATCCTGGAGTCCCGGGATCGAGTCCCACATCGGGCTCCCAGCTCCATGGGGAGTCCGCTTCTCACTCTGACCTGCTCTCTCTCACTCTCTCTTTCCTAATAAATAAATAAATAAAATCTTAAAAAAAAAAGTATTGATAAATGTAGGTAAGTTTTTAGAAGCTGAAAACATGACAGGAATGTGACTATTGCAGGCCAAAATAACCATATTGCAAAAACTTCAAAAAAGCAGGAATTTACATTATGGTGGGAAACTACTGATTTGAAAGTGTTAGTGTAGAATTAGGACAGTATGACATGGGAGTTAAGAGTATGGAATCTGAAATTAAATTGTCTAGGTTTAAATGATGGCTCCTTCTGTAGCTGTGTAACCTTAGAAAATTTGCATATACTCTCCATGGCTGTTTCTTCATTTCTAAAATGAAGATACTTTTACTCACCTTACAATACTGTTGTGCTTGTTTACTTAATTAATGTAAAGTATGTTATATAAGAACAGGTCTAGCTACCTGGAACAGAAAACCCAATTTATTTATTTTTTTTAGAAAAAGATTTCATTTATTTATTTGTCAGAGAGAGAGAGGGAGAGAGAGCACAATTAGGGGGAGCAACAGACAAAGGGAGAAGCATGCTCCCTGCTGAGCAGGGGTCCCGATGCAGGAATGGATCCTAGGACCCTGGGGATCATGACCTGAGCCAAAGGCAGATGTTTAACTGATTGAGCCACCCAGACATCCCCAGAAAACCCAATTAAAGAAACAAATAAAAAGGGATTTTGTTTGTTTGTTTTTCTGACATAAGTAGAAACCTATAGGTAGACAATTCTAATTGTGTCAGCTAATGTGGTGACTTCATGGTGCCATCAGTGTTTTCAATCTTCATTTGTTTGGAGGGCCCACTTGTCATTGGAAGTGAATCTAGTCTACTTGTAAGATAGCTCTTTTTTTCCAAATCCCCTACCAAAAAGATAGTGCAACTAAGTTTTAGCCTGGAAGAAGGAAGAAGGGAGCATAGGGAAAAAAAAAAAGCATGCCAGTTGAATCTTCTCCATTTCTAAAGAGCTTTTCAAGGAAGTTCAACCCAACTTTCTCTTTTTTAAATCTTAGTTTTTATAGGTCAGAAATCTGGGCATGACATGGATTGATACTTTGCTCAGGGTCTCACCAAGTTGAAATCAAGGTATCAGCAGGGGCTTAATTTCTAATTTTGGCTCAGAGTCCTATCCCAAGCTCACCAGTTGACAGAATTCAGTTCTTTGTAATTGTAGGACTGAGAATTCTGTTTTCTTTTTAGCTGTCAGAAGGGATTACTCTGAACACTTAGAGGACTCTCACGGTACCTTGTTATGCGGCCCCTATAAACAGATAACATAATAGATATTATGCTTTGTTCCCAGGAGACCCAGTTGCACTCTCTGGTTTCACCAACTGGAGAACACTTTCTGCTTTTAATGAGCTAATTTAATTAGGTTAAACCCACCTGGATCATCTCCCTATCTTAAGATCAATTGATTTGGGATATTAATTGCATCTGCAAAATCCCTTTCTAGCAGTATTTAGATTAGTGTATCATTGAGTAAAATGGGGAAGGTATGTATATACCTAATGGCAGGAATGTTTTGGGGCCATCTTAGAATTCTGCTTGCCACAGAAAGTGATTAAGGAAACTTAAATGTGCAGCATGATGTGCTTAGATGGTCACAAAATTGCCAAGAGAATAGAGTGGCCTTTGCCCTAAATTGTACATGGCATATAGGATTTTCCAGATTTATTTGTATTTGGAATTGATTTTTTTTTATCTTAGAAAGTGAGTTACTTTAACTAAAATATTCACCCGACAAGGACTTAAAATCTCTGTGTATATTTTTGACCACTAAAAACAAGAAGTAGTATTGTGCGCTATGTTTGTTAACGATCATTGCTACATTTGCATTCTGCCAGGAAAATTTGTAAACAAGAAATTTGTTTTTAAATACTCCACAAAAGTAAAATTGCATAGGAACATAGTAACAATTTTCATTATTAGAATACTTAAGAAGTGATTTTTCTGCATTATAGAAATATATTAAATAGCTTGTTTTTAATTGGGCAAGAGGAACAATTTGCATTTGGTAGCTGTTATCTGTAATGAGACTTCTCTTACCATTTTTCACCAAATACCTGTGAATGTTTATGATTACTATGCTTAAGTATCTGTATATACAATTTGTTCTCAATTATGTCAATGCATTTTTAAGTTATACATTTTAAAAAGACTAACAATCACCACCACCCAGAAATAAATACTGTTAATTCTTTGGTGCATTTTCCTAAAATCTTCTAAATATAATTAACGTAATTTGGGTTATATTTTCCTTATTTTAATGTACTCTTTGGTTTTCTATACTAATAATTTACTACTTTTATAATATAAATTAATTTCAAAACTATGTACATAAGTACATAAAACTATGTACATAAGTACATAGTATATATGTTATATGCTATATGATTATAAGTATATGTAATGCAAATAGTGGAAAATATAAGTTCAAAATAGAAGAGAAAAAAAATAAAGCAAATTTGGAATTTAACAGACTAAAATACGAGCACTGGGTGAAAATTAGGCGATGTATTTTTCTGGTACTTTACTGTATATTCCAAATGTTCTGTAATGACTGTGGTACTAAGTTTACATTGTAAGAATAAGCAAACCTTACTTTTAAGAGAAAAAGATAATTTAAGGATTCTTTTCATGAAATTCAATAAAAATCTATTAAAATTAAAGAGTAGGTGAAATAGATGAAAGGGCTTGAGAAGTACAAAATTCTAGTTATAAAATAACATAATAATAAGGATATAATGTACAGCATATGGTACATAGTCAATAATATTGTACTAACTTTGTGTAATGACAAATGGTAACTAGATTTATGGGGATCATTTCATAATGTATAGAAATATTGAATCATGATGAAGCTAATGGGGTACTGTATGTCAAGTATACAGCAATAAAAATAAATAAATAAATAAATAACAATATTTACTTTAGAATAAAATTAAAAACATTAAGCTGTCAAAATTAAATTTTTTCTTATAAAAATTTATGGTGCCTAACATTTTATAACATTTTACACTTATTATTGTACCCTTATTCTGTACATCTTCAGTTTTTAGTTAATTTACATAAACAAGATAGCTTAGTAAATTTTTGTGCCTCTTTTATTACTTATAAATGCAGGCTTACCTGTAGTTGCTTAGTAACATTGGAGAAGAAAAAGCCAGACTGCATTACTTTGTCATACATCTGTGAATGTTACTATTATACAGTGAATAAGATGGACAAGGACCCATCATTATTTTTAGTTGTCAACCAACTGATCCACTTTTTTCTGATCATGAACAAGCTGTTAGATGGAGAGCTCAGTTTAATTCTTCTGAGGTTTTATGGGTTTCATATGCCTGACTTGCCCAGACTAGTCCTCTAACGAAGGAGAAAGACCTCTGATTTGTAGCATTTTCTAGTATAAGCACTTCTACCATGAGACAATTTTCAGCTTCTAATAACTGCAATACCGGTTTACAAAATTCCTGAAAATTTAGCAATCAGATCTTGTGAACCTGTGTGAGCCAGCTCCAAAATACTGGTATTTGAGTTGAGAACTTACTATGTGACTCAGTAATACACTTAATTCATTTCAAAGCAAAGAAAAATTTGGTTCCATTTCATTTTGACTGTAGCATTTTAATTGCTACTGCAACCCATGCTAAATCAGAAATACTGTAAATATTATAATAACTGAATCTGAGAATAGTTGAATTAGTTACCCAAATTGCTCAACTGGTAATTACTTAATTTTATAACCTCTATTTTTTTCTGCATATTCATTATCAAAATCCAGAACCAGGAAATATATTCTTGTAAGCAATATGAAAAGATAAAAAAGTTTTAGTTTTGTAGACAATGTTAAATTCACAGCACCACAAACATCCTTTAGTAAGCTAACATTGTAGACATCAATAACCTTATTTAAATTTGGATTCATTTTCCAAAAAAGATCATATTTAGATAAAACTTATAATATGTTTTAAGATACTATATATATATATATATATATATATACACACACACATATATATATACACTGTGTCATATATATGTATATGTGTGTGTATATATATATATATACATATATATATATAGTTTTTCATTTTCTTTCCCTTAATTTTAGAAAATAGGGGCACCTGGGTGGCTCAGTCATTAAGTGTCTGCCTTCAGCTCAGGTCATGATCCCAGGGTCCTGGGATCGAACCCCACATTGGGCTCTCTGCTCAGGAAGGAGACTGCTTCTTCCTCTCTCTCTGCCTGCCTCTTTGCCTACTTGTAATCTCTCTCCTCTCTGTCAAATAAATAAATAAATAAATCTTTAAAAAAGCTGTAGAACAATCATGAATAAAATTTTTGAAAGATGTATAAATAAATAATCAATAGGGAAATCAATGAAATCACAAAATGCATACTTAACCTAAAACAAAAAAAATGAGAAAAAATGAACATAGTAACACATAGAAAACACCTAAAATTGTGCAATTTAATTCAACCACAACAATAATCACAATAAGTATGAATGGTGTAAGCACATGAGCTAAAAGATATAAATTGTCAAACTGAATACAACATGCTGTCTATAACAAATTTGCATTAAAGATAAAGACATAAGTATATTAAAAATACAATGGTAAATAACAATATAACTTGCAAAAACTAATTTAAACCTGGAATACTTCTATTAATATCAGATAAAGTAGATTTTAGGAGAAAAATATCGTAATATTATCAAGGATAAAAATGAACTTTATGAATTTATGAATTTAATCATTCATCTTTTACATTCAATATGCAGTGCTCATCACAAGTGCCCCCTTAATGCCCAGCACCCATTCAACCCACCTCCCCACCTACTTCCCCTCCAGCAACCCTCAGTTTGTTCTCTATAGTTAAGAGTCTGTTTTCTGGTTTGCCTCTCTTTTTTTCCCTCATTTTTATCTATTTTATCTCTTAAAATCTACATATGAGTGAAATCATACGGTATTTGTATTTCTCTGGCTTATTTTCTTGGCATTATACACTCTAGCTCCATCTACATATTGCAAATGGAAAGATTTCATCCTTTCTTATGGCTGAGTAATATTCCATTATATATATATATATATATATATATATATATATATATACACACACACATATACATATGTATATGTATGTATATATACATACACATATCACAACTTCTTTATCCAATAGTCAGTCAATGGACATGTAAGCTTTTTCTATAATGAGCTATAAACATTGCTGCTATAAGCATTGGGGTGCATGCATCCCTTTGAATCCATATTTTTAAATCCTAGGGTAAATACCTATTAGTGCAATTGCTGGATCATAGAGTAGTTCTATTTTTAACTTTTTGAAGTACCTCTATACTGTTTTCCAAGTTGCCTGCACCAGTTTGCATTCCCACCAACTTCTACATCTCTGCATCCTCACGAACATCTGTTGTTTCCTGTGTTGTTCAGCAGAGCTGTAAAGTATATGAGTCAGAAGCTGATAAAGATGAATTAGACAGTCAGAGTTGGAATGTACAACACTTCTTCCTAAAACAAATTGATAGAGAAAATAGGCAGAAAATCAGTAAGACTATACATGACATGAACAACACTATCAATGAAGTTGACTTTATTGGTATTCAGAGATGGGGCTGAGGAATAAAAAATAATGAACTAACTTGAAAACTATGTTCTATCTTGATACTGTAAAATTAAATTTGTTTCTCATCAAAGTAGGGGTTAGAAATTCTGAAACTACTTTATCTGTATCAAAAACAAAACAAAACAAAAACATGTTACACTAGGGCTGAACAAATGAGTAAGCATATTGGAGATAATGTAAGCCAAGTTTCATATTGTCATGAAAAAAAGGTACAAAGGAAAGGCTAGAAAAACTCAGTTGAGTTAGATTTAAAATGGACATTTTGTGGTGATAGTTTTGTAATGTATATAACTATCAAATCACTTGGTTGTACAACTGAAACTAATACAATATTGTATGTCAAATTTTGTTTCAACAAAAAGAAAAAATAATAAAAATAAACTCATAGTATACTAAAGATGGAGATATCAGTTAAACTCATATTTTATTTTTTTATTTTTATTTTCTAAAGATTTTATTTTTATTTATTTATTTGAGAGGAGAGAAAATGAGAGAGAGAGAGAGAGAGCATGAGAGGGGAAAGGTCAGAGGGAGAAGCAAGGTCCCCGCTGAACAGGGAGCCTGATTCAGGACTTGATCCTGGGACTCCAGGATCATGACCTGAGCTGAAGGCAGTATTTTAACCAACTGAGTCACCCAGGTACCTCAAAAACTCATATTTTAAAGTAGAGAAGTGAATGTATATGTGTGTATATAATTCTAGTTCTGTCTGCTGAAAGGGCCTATAACTTGTGGATACCCAAGTAACAATAAATACACCAAGCACTCAGATTATAGTTTATAAATACCATTCTTCAAGAAAAGTACCCAGTGCTCCTTGAAGAACTATTTATTCACCAATCTAGAAAAAGTAAAATAAGATAAATATGGAATATCTTGTGGTGCCAGAAAGTAAGAAAGTGTTAGGGAAAAAAAAAA
>CM052801.1:61729935-61760598 GCA_028533885.1 Nasua narica | reverse complement strand
GGACGAGCCCCCAAATATTATGCCCAGATTTTGAGATCCCCAAATACCACCAGGGAGCTGAGTCCAATGCAAAAGCAAAAGAGCCCTTTATTCAAGCTAGATTGAGCTCTCTCACACACTCACCGACACAGCGGCGTGGTGTAGAGAAAGACAGCGAGTTTCAAAGAGCACAACAGTTTTAGAGCGGCCAGTGGCCAATGAGATTGTACCACACAGAAAGTTGCTTAGTAACTGCTTGATCTAGCCTATCACCCTGGCCAGAATTGGCGCACAAGTTTGGCGGGCAAAAGGCGGGGTTTATATTCTTTCCTGGGCAGGGGTTCCACGTTCCTATTGACTAACCCAAACCCAACCCATAGGCCCTCTGGGCTAATTAGCTCAAGGGAGGGCTGAGCCACACTCAGACCCTCCCAGAGGTAGGTCCTGCAGGAGGGGGGGGGCCCACACACAAGAAGGCGGGTGTAAGCAAAAGGAGCCAGCACTGCTCTGCTCCTTCACCCAGCTGCCTTTCTGTGGCTCCCAAGTGCGGACCCGGGAGGCCTGCGGTGGGCCGGGGAAAGTCGCGACCCCAGCCACCTTTCTGAGGCTCCACGAGGGGCGCCTGTGAGGTTAGGCCGCTTACCTGCGTTCTCTCCGTGGCCAGCGGGGATCGCTCAGGCTCTGTGGTGGGCTGTGAATGTCTCGGTCGCGGGTGCACACAGAGAAAATCTGTGGCTCGTGGACCACCACAGACTCTCTAAAGGCGCTTGCAGGTGCCAGCCAGGCCCACAGGTTGTTGCAGAGAGCGGAAAGCTGCAGGTTCAGGAATCACGGACTGGATCCCCCACCAGTTCCACTTTGGGGCGCTCCTTCCTGGGAGTGTGGGTCGAAGCCGGTGCTCACCGCCACCCCCTTCCACTAGTTACTCCTCAGAACTTTTTGCCCTTTTTAAGTGTTTTTTTTTTAAAGATTTTTTTATTTATTTATTAGAGAGCGAGAGACAGAATGAGAGGGGAGAAGGTCAGAGGGAGAAGCAGACTTCCCGCAGAGCCGGAAGTCTGACATGGGACTCGATCCCGGGACTCCAGGATTATGACCTGAGCTGAAGGCAGTTGCTCAACCAACTGAGCCACCCAGGTGCCCCCCTTTTTAAGTGTTTTTAATGGACTCTACGTTAATGCTGGTCCCCCGCCACCGGGCACTTTCCTTTGGGGTATTACTGTCCTTGGTTAGCTTCTGGTGGCTCCCTCCCCTTTTGTTTATCCTCTGATATCAGTTCCAGTGTTCCCACTTTGCTTTTACCTCTCCACTTCTGTCTTCTGCTCTCGGAGAGATCCCGGAGCGAGAAATCTTTCTCCTCAGGGTGATTTCATAGGTGTTCAGCGTGTTCTGGTAGATTTCCACCTCACTTTTGTAGGATCTCTTACTTCTCTGCCATCTTGCTCCCTTCCAAAAAAACTCTTTTTTTTAAGTTGTTTTTTTTTTTTTTTTTTGACAGAGAGAGAATGAGAGAACACAAGCAGGGGGAGCAGGAGAGGGCCCCAATTCAGGGCTCTATCTCAGGTTCCTGGGATCATGACCTGAGCCAAAGGCAGATGCTTTAAATACCTGAGCCACCCGGGTGCCCCGGAAAACTCTTACAGAATAATCTAATTAATAAATGTAGAATAAATGGGGAAAACAGAAAATGACCATGAGAATGCTACAGTAATCATTTCTAGAAGCAAAAGCCACCAATAAATGCTAAAATTTGTGGGCACAAATTTAGATAAAAAATATTTTGTCATAGCCTCAAAGTACCTATCACAAAATATTTATTAATTACAAATTGGAAAATAGAAACTTCTATGGAGAAAATTGGTTTACACCACCTTAACCAAAACTAATGTGACTAGTAATAAGATATATACTTTTAATACTGAAAAAACCACCTGTGTGGTATTTTTCACCATAAAAAATAACCTCAACTAATCAACCAAAAGTATCAGCAAAACTCAAATGAAGGGACGTTCTACAAAATAACTGATGAATATTCAAAATGTCAAGGTCATGAAAGACAATGGAAAATTGGGAAGCCATTTTAGAGTGAAAAAAGTTAAGGGGAGGTGACCACAAAATGCAATGAGAGATCCTGGATCTGATCTTGTAACAGGAAAAAAAAAATTGGTGACATCTGAGCAAAGTTTGAGTAAAGTCTGAGTAATAGTCTTGTACTAATTTATTAGTTTTGGTAATGTTACTATAGCTATGTAAGATGTCAATATTAAAGGAAGTTGGATAAAGGGTATACAGAAACTTTTTGTTATATTTGCAACTTTTTTATAAAACTAAAGTTATTTAGATATAAAAAGTTAAGAATAGTAAAATAAAATAAAATGGTTATAGTGCACTATTCTGAAAAGCAGCCATGGGAACATACAGTGTGTTGAATTTTGAGACCAATTTTCATACTTGAAACTTGTGTTATAAGTTTAAATATTTGGATAAAAAGAATGGAAACATCTTTAGGAAAAAAAAAACAGTAAAATAAAATAAATAGCTTATCTGTATAGTGCTTTATAGTTCCAAACGGTAACTCTTTGTTCTTGATTTTAATTATCCTGCACAAAACTTGTTAAGAAAAGTACCATTTTTATTATGCTAAGAGGAAAACTAAGGTTAAGAGAAAGTTCATTCATTAAATCACATAGCTAATTAGTCACAGAATCATAAATTTAACACAAATATTCTAAATTGAAATTTTGTGCATGATTTATTTATTTATTATTTTTTAATTTTTAAAGATTTTATTTATTTACCTGACAGAGAGAGACCACAAGCTGGGGGAGTGACAGTCAGATGGTGAGGGATAAGCAGACTCCCCTCTGAGCAAGGAGCCTGATGTGGGGCTCGATGCCAGGACCCCAGGACCATAATCCAAGCTGAAGACAGAAGCTTAACCAACTGAGTTATCCAGCTACCCCTTCTGTATATTTATCAACCAAACCTGATATGAATTTACCTTATGTTATTGCTAAAATGTACTCCATGCATTTAGAAGTTATTGGCTAATGTCTTCTAATACACTACTGTTTTTTCTAATATGTTCACAAGTTTAAGAACATTACTTTCCCTAACTAAAGAAATAAAGTTGACAAAAACAAGCTCTTAAATTATGAGCCTCTGAAATCACTTTTTAAGAAATAATTTTATTTTATTTTAATTTTAATGTTCATAGTAAGTGTTTGATAAACATATACATATACATATGGTAGTGAAATCGGGGAATAGATCTCTTTATATTTATCCACAGTATGTTGCTAATTTAAAATGTGTTTCATTAAACTTGTGAAAAAAAAAAAAGACAGGTGAATGAACATGTTGAAATTAAGGACCCCTAGGCTATAAAATATCTTCAACAGTTGAGTTGTTAAAAATAATGTGGGCAACAAGAGTGTCAAAAGTATCTATCACTTAATGTAATATATGAAATGCAAAATAAAGTGTATATGTGAGATATGGCAGGTAATGTTAAATAGTATTTCCTAACTCAAACTATAAATAAGGATTTGAGTCACTTGACTTGCAGCTAATTTCTTGCACCTTAATATCATATCTACAGATGTTGTAATTTTGATTAACCTGTTGGAGTTCTTGATTACACAGTTGGGTCAAGAGTATCATTATTAATAGAAACATCGTGGTTGTCAATTATTTACTATTAAGTGTTAAAGTTGGTAATGATTGGATTGTGTTATTTTTAAGTCATTGCGCTTCAAGAATGAGTTAATATATCTTTATTCCTGATTTAGCCCTTGGTTAAATTGTGCAATAGGTGAATTTTGTCTTTGCACACGTGTGTATTTTTTATGTAATCTGGAGTGCTCTTTTTGCATTATATTTATGCTTTCCAGCTCTCTCAAGTTGCCTTTGCGTTTGCAAATTCCCCAACGATAGTGTCTTACTAAGAGTACATATGCCCAGTGTGATTCATGCTCCAAAATTGCTTCTCTATTCTTTATAGCTGTCATTCAAAATTCTTATTCTTTAGCTTGGAAAAACTAAGCCATGTTCTTGTCTGTAAATAATCTAATTATTATGACTCATAATTAAATAATTTATTGTCCTTAATCATCCTACAAATAGAGGATACTTGCTAACGTAAAAGCATGCTTGGGTACAGTAGTGGAAAAAAATAAAACAGTAGAAAGATCTACAGTTCAATTCAAACAGATTTAAAAGCAAGGTGCTGAAAAAGTAGGAATCAATCCTCCAGATCATTAAAAACAGAAACAAAAACAAGAACCCTACAAAGATCAGTCTACAAAAATAAGCAGAGCAAAATCCAAGGTAACTTTGAGCATCACCGATGGATAAATAGATACAAACGAAGAACAAAACACACAAACAAAGCAAAGCAAAACAAAACAAAAACAGTGGCAATATTGCAGGTATGAAATATGCTAAAGTATTATTTCATTTACTTATATATTTTTGTATAAAATATATATTGAGTCCCTACTATGTACTGACTTCGTGCAAGATGCTGGGGTAATAAGATGAGTGAAACTGGACACAGTTTATGTTTTCATGAAATTGGCTTGTTGAGGGAGACAGACATAGAACCAATAATCATTTCTATGATGTAAAGATTTATTGGTCAAGAAAGAACAAAGAAAGGAAATTTTATTACTTTAGAGAGTTAAGAAAAGTCTTTTATGAGGGAGTGATGTTTAAGCTGAGATCATAAAGATTAAAGAAAAAGATGAAATAATGTGGATGCTAAAGCAAATAGCATGTTGAAAAACCTAGTGATGAGAAAGCTTGGCTAATACAAAAGAAAGTAAGCTAGTATGGATAAAAAATGTATAATATATATAAACCACGGAATATTATTTGCCCATAAAAAGAAGGAAATCTTACCATTTGCAGTGACATGGATGAAGCTAGAGAGTATACTGTTAAGTCAGTCAGAGGAAGACAAATCTCATATGATTTTACTCATAAGTGGAATATAAGATACAAAACAAATGATCAAAGGGAAAAAGAGAGAGAGAGAGAGAGAGAGAGAGAGAGAGAGACAAACCGAGAAACAGACTCTATAGAAAACAAAGTGATGATTATCAGAGGGCAGGTGGAGGAGTGATATAGGCTATGGGGATTAAGGAGTGCACTTGTGATGGACCCTAGGTGATTTAAGAAATTTTTAAATCACTATATTGTACAATTGAAGCAAATGTAACATTGCATATTATCTATATTGTAATTAAAATAATAATCATATTTAAAAAATTAAATAGAAAGCAGGCTGGTATGGCTGCAGCAAGGACACAAAAGAGATACATAGAAATGAAGTCTAATTGGAGTTATATCACACAGAATTTATAGTTTAAGTTCTTTTTTTTTCTTAAGTGCAACAAGAAGTCATTAAAAGGATTTAAACAAGTGGATGGAATGATAAAAAGTGTAGTATTCAAAGGGAAAAATGAAGTAGAATGCACAGAGTGCCATAGGGAGCAGAATGTAGTGATAGATTCAAGACATTTCAACAATAATAGGAATTGTATTCTAACTCTGTGTGATTTTGTTGTCCTTGCTGCAGCCATGCTATCCTACATTTTTTCAAGTGGTTGGGAAACAGTAAGGTGACTATAATAATTCATAAGTTTCTGTATAGCACAAAAGGTTGAATGCCTTTTTTCCATTAGGTATCCTCAACTGTAGAGAAAAGCCAACTATACTGGTTCTTCTCTGTTCACACAGTTTGAGGAGAAATGGGATTTTCAGCAATTTCTGTCCTTCATAGGCTTATTACTGTAAACGCATTTTATAAGTGTCTATTAGCCTGGTTGTGGGTATCGAGAGGGGCACGTACTGCATGGAGCACTGGGTGTGGTGCATGAACAATCAATCTTGTAACACTGAAAAATTAAAATAAATTTGGGAAAAAAAAAAATAAGTGTCTATTGGGAATCTAACCACCACAACCAACCATAGTAAATTATACTGAATAATATAGTCCTTAATTTAAACATATGAAATATGGGTGCCTGCATGGCTAAGTTGGTTAAATGTCTGCCTTCAATTCAGGTCATGATCCTAAGGTCCTCGAATCAAGCCCTGCATCAGATTCCCTCCTTAGTGGGGAGTCTTCTTCAGCCTCTACTGTTCTCCCTACTCATGATCTCTTTCTCTATCACTCTCTCTTTCTCAAATGAATAAAATCCTTAAAAAACTGCATAAACATATGAAATTTAAAAAGTCACTAGAATTTTCATGAAAACCAAAAGCATTGAATAGAAGGATAAATATTATAAGCAGAAAAAAGCCCCTGGAAAAATAAAAAAAAAAATCCAAGGAACAGAAAATACTTTTGAAAGTATAAATAATACATTTTTTTCAATTCTTAAAAGTGTTTAAGATGTTTCATCAAATCAATTAAAAAATATTTACAAATTGGTTAAAAGTGTCTTCTAGGCAGCTTGGGCTGCCATAACAAAATACCATAGATTGAGTGGCTTAAACAATGAAAATTTATTTTCTTGCAGTTCTGGAGTTTCAGACTAAGTCACCAGCATGGTCAGATTCTTGTGAGAATTCTCTTCCTATCTTGAAAATAAGTGCCTTCTTTCTATGTCCCCACATGGTGGAGACAGAAAGAAAAGGTGAGTTCTTTGGTGTCTCTTGCTATAAGGACACTAATCCTATTGTATCAGAGCTCCACACTTACCGACCTAATTTAATTCAAATACAGTCCCATGGGAGTTGAGGCTTTAACAAATGAATTTGGTGGGGACAAGTTTCATCCATAAAAAGGTATATACTTATTTTAGAAACATAAGGCCAAAAAACAATGTGTATATCAGAATCTAAGATATTCAAAAGAATGTTATATGCATAAAAATACCAAGAAAGATGCTTTGAAAAAGGAGAGATAAAAATAAAAATTTATTTAAAATAAAAAATGTACTAGTTTCAGGTGTACAACACGAAGATTTAATATCTCTACACATGCTATGCTCACCACAACTGTGGCTACAATTTGTGGTCATGCAATACTATTACCATATCATTGGCTATATTCCCCAGTCTGTTCCTTTTATTCCCATGATTTATTCATTCCATAATGGAAGCCTGCATCTCCTACTACCTTTTACCAATTTTGCCCATCACCCAATGCCCTCTTCTTTGGCGAATATCATTTTGTTTTTTGTATTTTTTATTTTGTATTATATAGGTATAATTCTGCTTTTTTTGTTTCTTCATTTGTTTTGTTTTTTAGATTGCAAATATAAGTGAAATCCTATAGTATTTGTCTTTCTCTGTCTGATTTATTTCCCATAGAATAGTGTTTTCTAGATATATCCATGCTGTCCCAAATGGCAAGATCTCATCATTCTTATGGTTGTATAATATTCTACTGGGCATATATACTGCACCTTCTTTATTCATTTGTCTATCTATGGACACAGGTTGTTTCCATATCTTGGTTGTTGTAAATAATGTTGCAATAAACATTTGGGTACATATATCCTTTTTTTTTTCTTTTTTAAAATTGTTTAAATTTATTTAGTTCATTAATTTTATCTATTTTTTATTATGTTCATTTAGCCACTGTATAGTACATCATTAGTTTTTGATGCAGTGTTCAATAATTCATTAATTACATACAAAACCTGGTGCTCATCACAACATGTGCCCTTTTTGAATTAACTTTTCTGTTTTCTTTGGGTAAACTATGCCACATGCATCCCAATGTTCATAGCAGCAATGTCCACAATAGCCAAACTGTGGAAAGACCTGAGATCTCCTTCAACAGATGAATGGATAAAGAAGATGTGGTCCATATATACAATGGAATATTACTCAGCCATCAGAAAAGATCAATACCTATCTTTTGCATCAACATGGATGGGACTGGAGGAGATAATGCTGAGTGAAATAAGTCAAACAGAGAAAGTCAATTATCATATGGTTTCACTTATTTGTGGAACATAAGGAATAGCATGGAGGACATTAGGAGAAGTAAGGAAAAAATAAAGTGGGGAATCAAAGGGGGAGACAAACTATGAGAGACTATGGACTCTAGAAAACAAACTAAAGTTTTTAGAGGGGATGGGAGTGAAGGTATGGGTTAGCTTGATGATGGGTATTAAGGAGGGGATGGATTGCATGGAGCACTGGGTGATATATGAAAATAAAGAATCATGGAACACTACATCAAAAACCAACGAAGTACTGTATGGTGACTAACATAATAAAACAAGAAAAATAAATAAATAAATAAATAATAAATACTTGATGGGAATTCAAGAGGGCACTTTGATGAGCACTGTGTGTTGTACATGTTATATCACTGAATTCTAGACATGAAACTAATGTTGCACCGTATATTGACTAGCTGGAATTTTTTAAAGAGATTTTATTTATTTATTTTGACAGAGAGGAGAGAGATCACAAGTAGGCAGAGAGGCAGGCAGAGAGAGGGGGAATCAGGCACCCTGCTGGGCAGAAAGCCCAATGCAGGGCTCGATCCCAGGACCCTGAGATCATGACCTGAGCCAAAGGCAGAGGCTTTAACCCACTGAGCCACCCAGTGCCCCTAAACATCAGAGTCTTAAAAGGCAGTGGGCTTCAATGAAGAGAGATTTTAAATGATGACATGTATATTTAAAATATGCAGAAAAAGGAGGGGGCAAGATGGTGGAGACGTAAGCGACCCTGTTTGGGCCGGTCCACTAAAGTGAGCTAAATATCTACCAGAACACTCTGAACACCCATTAAATCAGCCTGAGATGTAAGATTATATACTTCTGGATCTCTATGAGGGCATAAGACAGCAATGGAGAGGTAAAGTGGAGTGGGAACACTCAGACTTATATGGGAGGATAAAGGGAAGGGGAAGGGAGCCACCAGAAGGGACTCATTGGAAAGCAACACTCCATTACAAAAGTGCCCTATGCTTGGGGACCAGCATTAACTTGGAGTCTGGTTAAAAGCACTCCAAAAGAGCAAAAGGTCTTAAGGAGCAACTGGTAGAATCAGGCGGTCAAGGGCATGGGCCTAGGCTCACGTTCCCAGTAAGGATGGCACTGGTGACCACCCAGGTCAAAGAGAGTCCCATGGGGACTTCAGTCCCTGTCCCTGAGTCTGAGGCTTTCCGTTACTTGCACCACCACTCGGGCTGGGTGCACTCCTGCCAATGCCTGAGGAAGCCTAGTGTGGGTGCCAGCTGGCAGTATCTAGGACAGGGACCTTCCATGGCCTGCTGTGGGGTCTGAGCACACTCTCACCCATGACTGAGTGAGCCTGGTGTGAGTGCAGGCCTGGGATCTCTGGGTCCACAGCTCCCGCGCACTCCCAGCCCACATCTGAGAGAACCCCATGTGATCTCAGGTTGGGATTGCTCCACCAGCAGCCCTCCCAATGGCCAGCATGACCTCGGGGTCTGAGCGCACCTGGCATGGGCCTTGACCCCACAGAACACTCCTAACAATGGCAACCACTGAAAGCGGGTTCCCCAGACCAATACAGCTTGCAGTTTTGGTGGTGCAGGGGTGCAGAGACAAGCAGGGGCCTCAGGTGACCACTGGGACAGTGGCTGGGGTGTGCACCACCTGTGGAAGGTAGCGCTGTGCAGCAGAGTTTGCAGAGGAGGGGTCTGGGTGTTCTGGACTACCCAGAGGGGAACAAACTGAGGCTTCTCACTGAGGCCAAGGACTGGGTGCAGATTCTTTGCTCTGACCCTCTGAAAAGCTGCAAAAAGCCACCAAAGAACGAAAACCTACAGAGAGCAAAAACATGAAAAACCCGTTTTCCACAGAGCCCAGCCCCTTGAGAGCCAGCAGGGCAAGTCAACCCAAGCAAGATTGACTGGAAAACAATCTGGCATACCCCTCCCCCAGAAGACAAGCCAAAAGCAAGAGGAAATAACAACAGAGTCCCCAAAAAACTGTCAAACCCCAACATCAGGGGAAAATAATATATTAAGCTTCCGGTATTGCCCTAAAACCTGTATGTTTCATAGATACGAGTTTTTTTTTTTTTTTAATTCATTCTCACAATTTCTGTTCTTTCAATTTTTTTTGAACTACTTAATATTACAACTAGAGGTTTAATATAACATATCCCACAATAACTTCTTAACTCAAACTTTTTCCATACCTATACCTGTGTCTCTTTTTCCTTTCTTTTTTTAATATACATATAGATATAAGCTTCAAGGTAATCCTTTTTCTCTATTCAATATTACCTCTTATATAAACCAGTTTTAATTCCCCTGTATCTCTGGAAAGTTGAGTCCTTTAACAAAGATAACAAGATACACCCAGGTAGAACCAAAATAAACTTCCTCACACACACTGAGAATTTATAACCACCCTCCCATCTTATTCTTCTGTCACTGTATCAGTGAATTTGTTTTTGGTCTGATGTTATATAAGTCTTATTCTTGGGGTTCATTTTGGCTTGGTTCTTCTTTTCTTCTTGTCATTTACTTTTGTTGGTTTTTTTGTTTGTTCGTGTTTGTTTATATACCTTATAAATCTTAAAAAAATAAATCTTACTTTTGGGGCTCATTTTGGCTAGGTTTTCTCTTTTTTTTTTTTCTCTTTTTCTCTCTTGTTTTTTCTTTTTCTTTTCTTTTTGGTGGCGACTTTCAATTGCTCCAAAACTTTCGTGGGTGCACCTTGCCTGGATCATGGTTGATATATTCAGCTCTACATCCCCTCAAACACCTCTCACCAAAATGACTAGAAGGAGGAACACCCAACAGAGGAAAAATTCAGGACTACACCCTCTCCCACAGAACTATCAGATATGAAAATAAACAGTATGTTGGAAAAGGAATTCAGGGTAACAGTTACCCAGGCAATGGCTAGGTTGGAGAACACCATTAGCAGCAACATAGAATCTCTAAAGGCAAAAGTGAGAAGTGATTGGCAGAAGTTAAAAATGCTGTCAATGAGATCCAATCTAATCTAAATACTCTAACAGTTAGGGTAACCTAGGCAGAAGATCAAATTAGAGATCTAAAGGACAAACTGATAGAGAAGAAGGATCAAGAAGAGGCCTGAAATAAAAAGCTTAGAAGCTATGAAAACAAAATAAGGGAAATGACTCCATATAACATTCCAACATCAGAATTATTGGGATCCCTGAGGAGAGGGAAGAAAGAGAGAACACTAGAAGATATAGTTGAACAAATTCTGGATGAAAAATATCCCAATCTGGGGAATGGAACAAGTGTTCATGTCCTACAGGAAGAAAGGACACAAGAACAATGAGTCTAGAAAGACACCCACGCACTTGATTGTGAGTCTCATGAATTACAATTTTAGACAAGAGGTCCTGAGGGCAGCTAGGGGGAAGAAATTCCTTATGTACAGAGGAAGGTCCATCAGAATAACAGAAGGCTTGTCCACGGAAACCTGGCAAGCCAGAAAGGGCAGACAAGACATATTCAGGGCACTAAATGAGAAGAATATGCAGCCAGAAATACTTTATCCAGCAAGGCTGACATTTAAAATGGATGGAGAAATAAAGAGCTTCCAAGACAAGCAAGGTTTAAAAGATTAAGTGAAAACCAAGCCAGCACTACAACAAATATTAAGGGGAGTTCTAAAAAAGAAGAATCAAAGAGTGAAATAGAAAAGAAATTTACAGAGACAACCTATACAAACAGAAACTTCACAACCAACATGATGTCAATAAGAAGTTATCTTTCAATAATCACCCTCAACATAAACAACCTAAATGCTCCCATAAAACAGCACAGGGTTGCAGAATGGATAAAATGGCAGGATGTGTCCATATGCTATCTACAAGAGACACATTTGGAACCTAAAGATACATCCAGACTGGCAGTGAAGGGATGGAGAACCATCTTTCATGCCAATGGGCCTCAAAAGAAAGCTGGGGTAGCAATTCTCATATCAGATAAATTAGATTTTAAGCTAAAGACTGTAGTCAGAGATACAGAAGGGGACTACATCATTCTGAAAGGGTCTATCCTCCAATAGGATCTAAAAACTGTAAATATGTATGCCCCCAGTATAGGAGCAGCCAAATACATAAGCCAACTGTTAATCAAAATACAGTCATATTGATATGATTACATTAATTGTAGGGGATCTTAACACATCACTCTCAGTAACAGACAGATCATCCAAACAGAAAATCAATAAAGAAACAAGAACGTTGAATGACATACTGGACCAGATAGACCTCATAGATATATACAGAACATTCCACCCTAAAACAACAGAATACTCGTTCTTACAAGCACACATGAAACTTTTTCCAGAATAGACCACATACTGGGTCACAAATCAGAGCTCAAATGATACCAAAAGATTGAGATTACCTGCATATTCTCTGACCACAAAGCTTTGAAACTGGAACTCAACCACAAGAAAAAGTTTGGAAGGAATTCAAACACTTGGATGCTAAAGACCATCCTGCTCAAAAATGTTTGGATCAACCAGGAAATCAAAGAACTTAAATAATTCATGGAAACCAATGAGAATGAAGACACATTGATCCAAAACAAATGGGATATGGCAAAGGCGGTCCTAAAGGGGAAATACATAGCCATCCAAGTCTCACTCAAAAAAATTGAAAAATCCCAAATACACGAATTCTCTTTACCCCTTAAAGAACTGGAAAATCAAAACCAAATTAAGCCAACCCCACTGACAAGAAGGGAAATAATCGAGATTACAGCAGAGATCAAAGAGTTAGAGACTAGAGATACAGTAGAACACAGCAACAAAACTAGAAGTTGTTTTTTTGAAAAAATCAATATGATCCTTAAACCACTGGCCAAATTAATCTAAAAGAAAAGAGAGAGGACCCAAATTAATAGAATTTTGAATGAAAGGGGAGAGATCACAACTAACCCCAAGGAAATAGAATCAATCATCAGAAATTATTATAAAGAACTCCTCAAACTCAACACTCACAAAACAGGTAATCACATCAAAAAATGGGCAGAAGACATGAACAGACACTTCTCCAAAGAAGACATACAAATTTTGGCTAACAGACACATGAAAAAATGTTCATCATCTTTAGCCATCAGAGAGATTCAAATCAAAACCACATTGAGATACCACCTTACACCAGTTAGAATGGCCAAAATCAACAAGACAGAAAACAACAAATGTTGGAGAGGATGTGGAGAAAGGGGAAACCTCTTACACTATTGGTGGAAATGCAAGTTGGTGCAGCCACTTTGGAAAACATTTTGGAGATTCCTCAAGAAATTAAAAATAGAGCTACCCTATAACCCTGCCATTGCACTACTGGGTATTTACCCCAAAGAAGCAGATGCAGTACAAAGAAGGGCCACATGCACCCCAATGTTCGTAGCAGCAATGGCCACAATCGCCAAATGTGGAAAGAACCAAGATGCCCTTCAACAGATGAATGGATAAAGAAGATATGGTCCATATATACAATGGAATATTATGCCTCCATCAGAAAGGATGAATACCCAACTTTTGTATCAACATGGATGGGACTGGAAGAGATTATGCTGAGTGAAATAAGTCAAGCAGAGAGCGTCAATTATCATATGGTTTCACTTACTTGTGGAGCATAAGAAATAACATGGAGGACATTAGGGGAATGAAAGGAAAAGTGAATTGGGGGAAATTGGAGAGGGAAAGAACCATGAGAGACTGTGGACTCTGAGAAACAAACTGAGGGTTTTGGAAGGGCAAGGGAGGGAGGATGGGTGAGCCAGGTGGTGGGTAATTGGGGGGCATGTATTGCATGGAGCACTGGTTGTGGTGCATAAACAATGTATTTGGAATCCTGAAAAATTAAAATAAAATTTAAAAAATTTTTAAAAATTAAAACAATATATGTTAACATCACATAAATAAATAAACAAACAAATAAATAAAATATACAAAAAGAAAACAAGAACAGCATTTCTGTTAGTCTAGGTAAAACCCCAAGTTAAGAAAAACATTAAATTAAATGAGGAAGGATATTTTAGTTTTTATTTTTTATTTAATTTGTTTAAATTCAATTTAATTAACATATAATGTATTATTAGATTCAGTGGCAGAATTTAGTGAGTCATCAGGTGCAAATGACTCCCAAGACTCATTACAAGTGCCCTTTTTAGGGATGCCTGGGTGGCTCAGTCAGTTAAGTGGCCGCCTTCATTTCAGAGCATGATCCCAAGATCCTGGGATCGAGTCCTGCATTGGGCTCCTTGCTCATCAAGGAGCTTACTTCTCTCTCTGCTTGTTCTGCCTGCCTTTCCCCCTGCTTGTGCTCTCTCTCTCTCTCTCTCTGACAATTAAATAAATAAATAATCTAAAAAAAAGATATTTCTAGGGGTGCCTGGGTGGCTCAGTGGGTTAAAGCTTCCGCCTTTGGCTCAGGTCATGATCTCAGAGTCCTGGGATCCGGCCCCGCATTGGCCTCTCTGCTCTGTAGGGAGCCTGCTTCCCCCTCTCTCCCTGCCTGCCTCTCTGCCTACTTGTGATCTCTCTCCTCTCTATCAAATAAATAAATAAAATCTTAAAAAAAAGATATTTCAAAAAAAAGGTGCCCTTTTTAATGCCTGTCACCCAATAATCCATCCCCTCACCCACCTCCCCTCCAGCAACCCTGTTTGTTTTCTACAGCTAAAACTTTCTAATGATTTGCCTCCCTCTCTGTTTTTATCTTTTATTTTTCCTTTTCTTCCTCTGTGTTCATCTGTTTTGTTTCTTAAATTCCAAATATGAGTGAAATCCTAAGGTGTTTTTCTTTCTCTGACTGACTTATTTAGCTTAGCATAATACCCTCTTGTTCCATTCATGTCCTTGCAAATGGCAACATCACATTCTTCGTGATGGCTGATGAAGAATAATTTATATTTACAAAAGTTCTACTCAACCCTGAAGGTAAAACAAGTCAAATTATGTATAAATCAAATAATAAAGCATTGAAATATTATTAAGAATGTAAATAATATTTGGGAATCCTGGGTGGCTCAGTTGGTTAAGCATCTGACTTCAGTTCAGGTCATGATCCCAGAGTCCTGGGATGTAGTCCTGAATAGGGCTCCTTGCTCAGCAGGGAGCCTGATTCTTTCCCTATCCCTCCTCTGCTTGTGCTCTTTCTCTATCTCTGACAAATAAATAAAATCTTTTTAAAAAAGAAAATAAGTAATGTTCAATAATCTTGAGATTCAGGATTTCTGAGGAAGATATATAATCTAGAAGCTACAAGAAAAGATTATAGATTTTACTTTGTGAAGATTTTTATAGCAAAGGACAACATAAGTAAGTTAGAAAATGGAATGTATGATTGGAGAAAATATTTTCAATATATATCACTGAAAAATAAGTACTCAAATATATAAAATAATTTTAGAGATCAACAAGAACCTCATAATCAACCCAATGAAAGTTGAGCAAGGGAAATTAATATCAATTCACAGATAGGAAAAATAATTGCAGATAAATCCTTCAAATACTCCTCCTCATTAGCAATCAGTTAAAACAAATCAAAACAACAATAAGTTCTGTTTTTACCTCTTGAATTGCCTACATATGCCTCACAATATAAAGAATGGATGCTAGAAGAACTTGTACCTGTCTCTGGCTATTCACAAAGCCACTATGAGAACACTACATTCATGGCTACGTCACCTTAACTTAAATCTTCGATGAGTGAATCTGATTGGAAGGCTCTTCTTACTTCTATACAGGACTTTAGATACAAAGGAATATTAGAGATGTAATGAAATGTTTGTAGTATTGTAGCCATTGTGGTATAGAAAGACATACTAGACATTATTGAAATAAATATTCAGTGAGTTAATACATCATACTCAACACAGAAGCTAATGTTTTTGAGGGAAAACCATTTAAAAATAGGCAAAATTGCTTTCTACCCTTGATCTTTTAATACTACAGTGCAATATCTAGTATTTGCAATAAGAAAACAATTCCCTTCCAAAAAGCGTAAGTATTAATACTTCAAAGGAAGAGAAAAACTGTTAATATTTGCAGAAAATTATTTTTATTTTTTTAAGATTTTATTTATTTATTTGACAGAGAGAGAAAGAGAGTGCACAAGCAGAAGTGGAAGAGGGAGAAGCAGTCTCTCTGCTGAGCAGGGAGCCCTACACCAAATCCAGGCTCAATCTCAGAACACCGGATCATGCCCTGAACTGAAGGCAGTCACTTAACCAACTGAACCATTCTTGTGCCCCAGGAAATTTATTGTCTACCTAGAAAATCCAAATGGATGGATGGAAAATCAACTGGAAAATTACTATAATTAACATTTTTATTAACATATTGTAACAGAAGATCAACATATACAAGTCAATATTAATTTAGTGTTCTTAGCATAAAAATACTGTTTTCTTCGTTTTCTTTCTATGTAACTTACAAGATATATGTCAAGTTATATTGGAAAGTTGCTTATATAAAAGAAAATTATTGGCACAGGAACATCCAGACAAAAATATAACAAAATAAGACTATAAATAAACAGACACATAAAAATATGGGTATTTATTCTTATAAATTTAAGATTTAAATCAGTAAAGTAGTATAAAGTCAGTCATTCCCGACTACCCATTGAGGAAAGAAACAAACAGGCCCCTGCTTGTCACTTACCAAAACATTTCACATCATAATTTTTGGTTTCATTTTCAACATGTAAAGAACTCAAAAGTAATCGGTGTTATTCCTACGAGAAACAACCATGCAAATTTAAAATAAATAACTCTTCTTGACCCATCAGAAAACTGAGTTTGTAGGACAAACCATCACCCTAATATCTGGAGACACAAGTGCATCCAGGGGTTCACAGCTTGATGAAAACTTAGTGTGGAAATAGCTCAAGAGTAAGAAACTCTTGAGGATCACTGATTATACTGGTAACTCACATTTCCATAAGTATTACTTCCAGGACCACCAGGTTCTCATGTTGAAGATACAAGAAAGATTCCATCAGGCTCTGACAGGGAAAGGAAAATGATAACTGTTGTGAAATATATCTATTGACTTTTCTGCAATAAGTTCTTACCATGCAGAGATAAAGAGATAAAGACTTTTCCAGAGCCTTATCACAGCTGGAGGATGGGAATCCCTCCATCTCAAGTGCTCTCTAGTCTTCTTGTCACTGAAGTGCAAAACAAACAAATAAAGATAGTCAATAGGACTCGGGGCTTTAATGTAATAGGTTAAAAAAGGTATGGCTTGGGAAGAAAGTACAAGGCAAGGGAAAAGAGCAATAACTGCTGAAGAAACACTTGTGAAGGTCACAGTTAAGACACAAGCACTCAACACTGAGATTTAATCATAAGTTTATAGAAAGTTTTCTCTCTCCTACAGCTTATAATCATACTAATAGGACTCCAATATAATAACAGTGGATTAAACTGAACGAACTTCAAACAGAGGCTTTCTTTGAGGAGAAGTACTTAGGGAAGTCCAAAGGCAAAAAAAGAAAAAGAAAAAAGAAAAACCAAGGACACCAGAGAAATTTGAAGCCTCTGACACATTATAGCTACTGCAAATATTTAACACAGTCCAATTCCTAGTCAGATTAACAAATGACATCTTAAAGATTTATTTACCTCATGTTCATCTTTCAACAAAAAATTATAAGGCATACCAAAAGGTAAAAAAAAAATTAAGAGAAAAAGTGATCATTAAAACACTTCAATATAACACAGATAATGGCATTATTAGAGAATTTAAAACAACTGTAATAAGTATGTTAAGGGCTCAAATGGAAACAGTTGAAAATAGGCTAAAATGGATAGGTAATGCAAACAGAGATAGGCAAATTCTAGAAAGAATAAAAATTAAACCGTAGAATTAAAAAAAAACACTGTAATAGAAATGAGGAATGTCTTATATGGGCTCATTAGAAGAATCAATACAGTTAAAAACAGAATCGATATGGTTGAACATACTTCCCAAACTGAAGTGTAAAAGAAAAAAAGGATAAAAAAAGCAGAATGGGAATCCAACAGCTATGGGATAGTTACAAAATGTATAAATAGAATATGATATATAACATAATATTTTGTAAATATATATATATATATATATATATATATATATATCCACATATATATTACTAGAAACAGCAGAAAGGAAAAATTGAGAATATACAAACACACACACATATGCTCAATTATATATCTGAATTTAAAATATGCAAGAATTTCCAAAATTAATGACAAACACCAAGCAACAGATTCAGGGAAATATGAGAACTTGAATCAAGAGAAGGAAGGCAGGAAGGAAGGAAGGAGGGAGAAGAAAGGGAAGGAAGGAAAGAAGAAGGAAGGAAGGAGGGAAGGAAGGAAAGAAGGAAGAGGCTGGGAGGAAGGAAGGGAGGGAGGAGAGAAGGGAGAAAAATGGAAGGATAGGGTGGAAAAAGGAAGAAAGGGAGGAAAAGAAGAGGAATTGAGATACACAAAGAGAGGTATTTTATGTAAGCCTTATGGTATCCACAAAATAATATATACTTAAGATACACAAGTGAGAAAAAAAAAAGGAAAAACAAACAAACACACAATGTCATTTAAAAAATTCAGTGAAACACAAAGAAAAAAACACAAAAGGAAAAGAGGACAAAAGAACTACAAAAGATAAAGAAAACAATTAACCTTCAAAAAGGATGGATAGAGGGAACATAACATCATAGAGGCCATATATGAAAGACCTACTACTAATGAACTTCCATAGGAAAAAAAAACTAAGAGCTTTCCCTCTATGGTCAGGAACAAGACATGGATATCCACTCTCATCATGATTATTTAACACAGTACTGGAAATCCTAGGTTCAGCAATCAGACAACAAAAAGGAAAAAAAAAAAGGCATCTGAATCAGCAAAGAAGTCAAACTTTCACTATTTGCAGATTACATGATACTATATATAGAAAACTGAAGGATTCCACACACACACACACAAAATGCTAGAACTCATACATGAATTCAGTAAAGTTGCAGGATACAAAACCAATGTTGCATTTGTGTTGCATTTCTATACACCAATAATGAAGAAGCAGAAAAAAAAAATCAAGGAAGTTATTCCATTTAAAATTGCACAAAAAGGGCGCCTGGGTGGCTCAGTTGTTAAGCAACTGCCTTCGGCTCAGGTCATGATCCTGGAGTCCCTGGATCGAGTCCCGCATCGGGTTCCCTCCTCAGCGGGGAGTCTGCTTCTCCATCTGACCTCTTCCTCTCTCTCATTCTCTCTCTCTCTCTCTCTCAAATAAATAAATAAATAAATAAATAAATAAATAAATAAATAAATAAAATCTTTAAAAAAATAAAAATAAAAAAAAAATAAAATTGCACAAAAAGATACCTGGGAATAAACCTAACCAAAGAGGTAAAAGATCTGTACTCTGAAAACTTTAGAACATTTATGAAAGAAATCAACAATGATACAAAGAAATGGAAAAATGTTCCACGCTCATGGATTGGAAGACCAAATATTGTTAAGATGTCTATACTACCCAAGGCAACCTACACATGTAATGCAATCCCTATCAAAATACCACCAGCATTTTCCACAGACCTAGAACAAACAATCACAAAATTTGTATGAAACAACAAAAGACTCCAAATAGCTAATGAAATTTTGAAAAAGAAAAGCAAAGCCGGACATATCACAATTCCACACTTCAAGCTATATTACAAAGCAGTAGGCATCAAGACAGTATGGTACTGGCACAAAACAGACCCATAGATCAATGGAACAGAAGAAGAAACCCAGAAATGGAGCCACAACTTATGGTCAAATGATCTTTGACAAAGCAAGAAAGAATACCTAATGGAAAAATCACAGTCTCTTCCACAAATGATGATGGAAAAATTGAATAGCAGCATGCAGAAGAATGTATCTGGACCACTTTCTTACATCACACACAAAAATAAATTCAGAATGAATGAAAGACCTAACTATGAGACAGGAAACCATCAAAATCCAGGAGAACTCTGGCAACAACCTCTTTGACCTTTGAATGTGAACTGGTGCAGCCATTCTGGAAAACAGTATGGAAGTTCCTTAAAAAGTTAAAAGTAGAACTACCCTATGACCCAACAATTGCACTACTAGGTATTTACCTAAAGGATACACAAATACTGATTCAATGGGGCATATGCACCCTCTGTTTATAGCAGCACTATCAACAATAGCAAAATTAAGGAAAGAGCCCAAATGTCCATCAACTGATGAATGGATAAAGAAATTGTTGCATACACATACACAAACAATTCAGTCATCAAAAAAATGAAATCTTGCCTTCGGCAATGTTGTTGATAGAGCTAAGTGAAATTTGTCAGTCAGAGAAAGACAGATACCATATGATTTCACTCATATGTGGAATCTCAGAAACAAATCAGATGCGCATAGGGAAACACAAAGAGAAAAACAAACCATAAATAGACTATTAACTACAGCAAACAAACCAAGGGTTAATGGAGTAGAGATAGGCAGGGGAGAGGGTAACTGTGTGATGCATATTAAAGAGGGCACTTGTGTTGAGCACTTGATGCTTTAAGTAAGTGATTAATCACTAAATTCTACTCCTGAAACCAATATTGCACTATATGTTAACTAACTGGAACTTTAAATAAATTAAATAGATAGATAGATAGATAGATAGATAGATAGATAGATAGATAGATAGATAGATGATAGATATAAGATAGATGATAGATAGATAGATAGATAGATAGATAGATAGATAGATAGATAGATAGATTTGCAGCTTGACTGTGGACACTAACAACTGAGCCACCCAGGCTCCCTCGTCTTTAAATATTTACTAAAATTCTCCTGTGAAGCCGCAAGGTCCTGGACTTCTGTTTGTTGGGAGTTTTTTGATTACTGATTCAATTTATTTGGTGGTTATTAGTCTGTTCAAGTTTTGTATTTATTCTTCTTTCAGTTTTTGTATTTCACAAGTTTTTAGGAATTTATCCATTTCTTCTAGGATGTCTAGTTTCTTGGCATAATTTTTTTATAATAGTCTCTAAAATTTATTTGCATTTCTGTGATGTTAGTTATTATTTCTTCTTTCTCGTTTGTGATTCTATTTATTTGAGTCCTTTCTTTTTTTTCCTTGATAAGTCTGGCTAGAGGTTTATCAGTTGTATTGATTTTTTCAGAGAATGAGCTTCTGGTTTCATTGGTTTTTTGTTTGTTTTGTTTTGTTTTACATTCTATATCATTTATTTCTTTTATAAGTTCTTAAAGAATTATTTATTTTAGAAAGAAAGAAAGTTAGAGTGCAAGCATGGGGAGGGGCAGACTCTCCACTGAACAGGGAGCCCAACACGGCTCAATCTTACATCCTGAGATCATAACCTGAGCTGAAATCAAGAGTCACTTAACCAACTGAGCCACCCAGGTACCCCTCTGTTCTTATCTTTATTATTTCCTTCCCTCTGCTGATTTTAGGTTTTTGTTGGTTGTTGGTTTTGTTGGTTTGTTGGTTGTTCATTTTCTGGCTTCTTTAGGTGTAACATTAGGTTGTATATTTTGTGTTGTTTTGTTCTTTTGCATTACATTGTGTATTTGAGGTTTTTTGCTTTTGTTTATTGTTTTTTGGGGTTTTGTTTTGTTTTTGATTTTTGATGCAGATCTGTATTGCTATAAACCTCCCTCTTAGAACCACTTTTGCTGCATCCCAAAGATTTATGAACTTTGTGTTTTCATTTTCATTTATTTCCATGTAATTTTTAAAATTTTATTTTATTTCCTGGTTGACCCAATTCATTGGTTAGTAGCATGTTATTTAACCTTCATATTTTTGTAGACTTTCCAAAGTGTTTTCTTGTGGCTGACTTCAAGTTTCATAATAATATGATCAGAAAGGATTCATGGTATGACTTCAATTGTCTTGAAGTTGTTGAGGTTGGTTTTGTGGACAAATATGTGATCTGTTTTGGAGAATGTTCCATGTGCACTCGAAAGTAATGTGTATTCTGATGTTTTAGGATAGAATATACTATCTGTTAAATATATCTGTTAAATTCCTCTATTCCAGTGTGTCAGTCTAAGCCATTGTTTCCTTGTTGATTTTCTGTTTAGATGATCTGTCCATTGAAGTAAGTGAGGAGGTAAAGTCCCCTACTATTTTTGCATTATTGTCAATCAGTTTCTTCATGTTTGGTATTAACTGTTCTGTGTGTACGGGTGTTCCTATATTGGGTGCATAAATATTTACAATTGTTATACCTTCATTGTTGAATTGTTCCCTTTATTATTACATGTCTGCCTATCTTTGTCATTTTTTACAGTCTTTGTTCTTTTTTAATTCATTTATTTGAGAGAGACTGAGAGAGGGAGAGAGCACAAGAGGGGCAGAGGTAGAAGCAGATTCCCCAATGAGCAGGGAGCCCAATGTGGGGCTCAATCCCAGGACTCTGAGATCATGACCTGAGTCGAAGGTAAATACTCAAATAACTGAGCCACCCAGTCACCCCTACAGTCTTTGTTTTTTTTTTTTTTTTAAGATTTTATTTATTTATGTGGCAGAGAGGAGAGAGATCACAAGTAGGCAGAGAGGCAGGCAGAGAGAGAGGGGGAAGCAGGTTCCCTGCTGAGCAGAAAGCCCAATGTGGGGCTCGATCCCAGGACCCTGAGATCATGACCCGAGCTGAAGGCAGAGGCTTAACCCACTGAGCCACCCAGGCGCCCCACAGTCTTTGTTTTTAATATCTATTTTTTCCAATATCAATATTGCTACTCCAGCTTTCTTTTGACATCCATTTGCATAACAGTTGTTTCTCCATCCCCTCACTTTCTATCTGTATGTGTCTTTAGGTCTAAAATGAGTCTCATATGCAGTGTATAGATGAGTCTTGGGTATTTTTATGTATTCTTTCACTATATATCTTATGATTAGAGCATTTATTCTTTTTACATTTAAAGTAATTATTGATAGCTATATATTTATTGCCATTTTATTGTTTGTTTTGTCATTGTTTCTGAAGGTTTTTCTCTATTTTTTTGTCTTTGTTTCATGGTTTACTGATTTTCTTTAGTGATATAGTTGGATTTTTTTATCATTTGCATATTTGTTAGCAGTTTTTGATACATGGTTGCCATTAGGTTTGTATATAACCTCTTCTGCATATACAAGTCTATAGTAAGTTGATGGTCCATTTAAGTTTGATCTGACTTTTACTCCTCTCCTCCCCACAATTTAGGTATATGTTGTCATATTTTATATCCTTTTATTTTGTAAATTCTTTAAATGATCTTTTACAGAAATATTCATTTTTACTGCTCTTGTGTTCCAATCTTTATACTCGCACATTTAATCTCTCTTTTCTTTGCAGAGTGCACCCTTAATATTTCTTATAGAGCTATGTTAGTGGCCATGAACTCTTAGTTTTTGGTTTTCTGGAAAACTCTGTATCTCTCCTTCTATTCTGAATGATAGCCTTGCTGGGTAAAGTACTTTTGGCTGCAGATTTTTACTATTCAGTCTTTGAATATATCACACCATTCCTTTCTGGCTTAGAAATTTTTTGCTGAAAAATCCCCTGCTGGCCTTATGGGGTTTCCTTTATAAATTACTATTTTCTTGTGTCTTGTTCCTTTTAATTTTTTTCATCATTATATTTTGTCATTTTTAAAAAGATTTATTTATTTATTTATCTATTTATTTGAGAGCGAGAGAGAAAGAGGGACAGAGAGAGAGAAAGTGTACATTAATTCATCCTTCTGCTTCTTCTGGCCTGGTGTTCATTCCATCAGTTGTGTTTCTGGTTTCATGTATTGAGCCTTTCATCTCTTCTCTATTATTTCTTATCTCCATAGTAATTGTCTCACTGATGTCTTCCATCCTTTTCTGAAGTTCTCCAAATATCTTTATGATCATTGCTTCATGTACTCCATCAAGCATGCTTCTTATATCTGTTCACTTAGATCTCTGGCAGTGGCCTTGTCCTCTTCTTTCATTTGGGATAAATTTCTCTGTCTTCTCATCGTGTCTAAGTCTCTGTGCTTGCTTCTGTGTTAGGAAATTCAGCTTCTTCTCATGTTCTTGAGAATAATGTCCTTATGAAAAAGAGGTCTTGTAGTGCCCTGCCATGTTTTGGTTCTTGTTCCCCAAGGTCTGGTACTTCTGGGAGAGTCTCCAATGTGTGCTGAGTGTGCTGTGCTGTTTTTACTTGGCCACTTTATCCTTCAAGGCAGTCATCTGCAGAGGCTCCATTTGCCTCTTGTGTAAAGTGTTTGGCCCCTGGCCTGAATGTGGAAAGTTTAACTAGATTGTGAAATAAGATCTATCACCACTGCCACTTGAACTGAGGCTCTGCAAAACTCTTGTGTCTGGAGATGCAGGGCGGGCAGAGCTTTGGACAGGTCTTGGTGGGTTGTCTCCCAGGCTGAGACTGAAGCTAGTGTGACTGGGAAAGGTGATTCCACTGTAGTGTGTGTGGGGGGGGTGCGTTGTAAGGCTTGGAATAATCAAGTTAGGTAGTAAGTATTGTCATTGGAATAGTTTCCACCAGTTGCCATGTGCTTATGCAGAAGGGTGGGGGGAAGAAATGGCACCAGTTCCTTGGTCTTGAGGTGGCTCTTCATAAATGATGCCTCTATGGGACGTGCTTTAAGATGAGCAAATAACCTCCCCACTTTGTGTCCTAGGTGCTCTTCAGATTCTTGTTTCCATTTTGTATTTCCACAAGTTGTTTTCATGCCTTCCCTACAAGAGCAGTGCAATGACTTCTGGCCTCTATCCCAGCCACGTTGACCTTTAAGCCAGGCTGGCTGCCATAACTCAAATTTTTGGCCCCTCTCACTTTCTGTGCCAATGGCTATGCGGAATTGTCTTCTCCATGTGCTCCCCTGTGTGTTAGTCTTTCTTTCACCCTTCTGTGTGACTGGAACTGTGACCCCCTTCTTGCATCTCTGCACTTCCTACCTTCTTTGATGTGTCCTGCTCTCTACCTTTAGTTTTAGAGCTTGTTCTACCTGTCTTCAGGTCAATTTTGGTGATATGTAAGATGTTTTCATAGTTATCTAGTTGTAATTGTGGAAAGAGACAAGCTTAGAGTCCTCCTACTCTGCTATTATCTTACAACCACAGTGACAAATTCTTAGATATATACAACCTATCAATACTAGATCACAAAAAAGTAGAAAATCTCAATAGACTACTAAGGCAGGAGGAGACTGAATTAATAATCAAAACTATCCCAGAAAGTAACAGCCCAAACTAGGTAGCTTCATAGTAAATTCTACCAAACACTTAAAGAAGGATTGATAGCAATCTTGCTGAAACTCTTCCAATAAAACTGAAAAGGAAAGAATACCTCCAAACTCATTTTATGAGGCCATTGCCCAGATACCATATCTATAAAAGGACAGTTCAGGAAAAGAAAATTATAGGCCAATATTGTTGATAAACATGGAAAAATCCACAAGAAAATACTAGCAACATTGGGAAACTGTGGAGATGTGGTCAGAAGGGCGGTGGGCAGTCGGATTGAGAAAGAGGAAGGTGAGGCAAGATGGTGGAGAAGTAGGAGACCCTGTTTCAACCTGTCCCCTAAAGTGAGCTAAATATCTACCAGAACACTATGAACACCCAGGAAATCAGCCTGAGATGTAAGATTGTGCACTTCTGGATCTCTATGAGGGCAGAAGGCAACAATGGAGAGGTAAAGCCAAGTGGGATAGCTGGACTGATATCAGAGGATAAACAGAAGGGAGAGGGAGCCACCAGAAGGGACCCAATGAGAGTAATACCCTAAAAGAAAGTGCACTATGATTGGGAAACAGCATTAACTTGGGGTCTGACTAAAAGCACTCAAAAAGAACAAAAGATCTTGAGGGCAACAGGTGTATTCGAGTGGGCTTGGGCACAGGCCTAAGCCCATGGACCCAGAACTGTTACCGCAGGCAACCACCCATGTCAGAGAGAATCCAGAGGAGCCTCCAGCCTGTGGTCCATGTGTCTGTGGCTTTCTCCATACCACACTGCTGTTCTGCCTGGGCGCAATCTGGCTGCAACTGAGAGAGCTTGGTGTGGGTGCCAGCAGCAATCCTCCGTGGCTAGCCCGACTCAGGATCCAGAAACACTCCCTCCTGTGCCTGAGAGAGCTCAGTGTGGACGCCAGCTGGCGGATCCCCTGCACCCAATGCAGGTTCCTAGGGCACTCCCGCCTGTGCCTGAGGGAGCTCTGTGTGGGTGCCAGGCAGCGATCCTCTGCACCCAATGCAGTTCTGAGAGCACTCCTGCCAGTGCCAGCACCTGAGGGAGCTCCCTGGGGGCACCAGTCATCAATCATCCGGGGCCCCACCCGGGTCCTGAGCACTCCCGCCCGCAACAGAGGGAGCCTGTGGGTCCCAGCGACAGTCTTCCATGGCCCTCCAAAACGTCTGAGTGCACCCAGCATGCCTGCACCCCAAAAAGCAGTCCCAGTGATGACAGCCACCAGAGGCAGGCTCCAATATCCAATATCACTTGTGGTTTTGGTGGGACAAGGGTGCAGTGACAAGTGGGGGCTTTGGGGAAACCTGGGACAGTGGCTGGGGGTGCACACAGCCTGTGGGAGGCTGTGGTGTGCAGGGGAGTCCACAGAGGAGGAAAGTTTGTGTTGTGGACCACCCAGAGGGGAGTAGACTGAAGCTTTTCTCTGAAGAGGTCTGGGAATAGGCAGATTGTTTGGACCCTATGAAAAGCTATAAAGAGCCATAAAAAGCCATACAAAGCTGTAAAAAGCCCCCAAAGAGGAAGAATCTCCAGAGACCAAAAGCCTGAAAAATCTGTTTCCACAGAGCCCAATCCCTAGATAGTCTGCAGGGTAACTCAATCCAAGCAAGATTGACTGGAAAACAATGGAGCAGGCCCCTCTCCCAGAAGACAAACCAAAATCAAGAGGACAATAACCAAAAGGTCCCCATAAACCTATAAAACCAAACCCAAAAAAAACACAAAAAAACCCTGTAAAACCTCATCATCAGGGGAAAACTATATATCAAACTCCCTGTATTACCCCAAACCTGTATATTTCATAGATACAATCTTTTTTTTTTAAATTCATTCTTATGATTCTTGTTCATTTAATCTTTTTAACCTATTACCATTACAACTAGAGGTTTAAAACAACATATTCCATAATAACTTTTTAACTTGAACTTTTTTCATGCACTAGTGTCTCTTTCCTTTTCTTCTCTTTTTCTTTTCTTTTTTAAAAATATACATATAGATATAAGCTCCAATGAAATCCGTTTTCCTTATTCAATACTACCACCTATATATAAACTAGATTTAATTTCCTTGTATATCTGGAAAGTTGTGTCCTTTAACAAAGATAACAAGACACACCCAGGAGGAACTGAAATAATCTTCCTAGCCATATTGAGGATTTACAAACGCCCTCCCAATTTATTCTTCTCTCAGTGTCTCTGTGTTTTTGTTTTTGTTCAGATATTATATAAATCGAATTCTTGGGATTTATTTTGGCTGGGTTCTTTTTTTCTTGTCATTTATTTTTGTTGGTCTTGTTGTTTGTTTGATTCTGTTTATATACATTATAAATCTTACTTTGGGGGCTCATTTGGGCTGGTATTTCTCTTTTTCTCTCTTTCTCTCTCTTCTTTTCTTTTTTCTTTAGATTTGATGTAAAATTCTGATTGCTCCAAAACTTTCCAGGGTAAACCTTGATTGGATCGTAGTTGATATATTCAACTATAGATCCCCTCACCACTTCTCATCAGAATGACTAGGAGGAAGAACACCCAACAGAGGAAAAACCCAGAGACTGCACCCTCTTCCTCAGAATTATTGGATATGGACATAAACAGTATGTCAGAAAGGGAATTCAGGGTAACAATTATCCAGGTTACGGCTAGATTGGAGAAAAACATTAGTGACAGCATAGGATCTCTAAGGACAGAAATGAGAAACAGCATGGCTGATGTCAAAAATGTTATCAATGAGATCCAATCTAATCTAAATAGTCTAACAGCTAGGGTAAGGGAGACAGATAGAATTGGTGATCTAGAGGACAAGATGGTAGAGATGAAAGGTCAGGAGGAGGGTCGGAACAAACTGCTTAGAAACCACGAGAATAGACTTAGGGAAATGAATGATGCCATGAAACATTCCAATGGCAGAATTATTGGAATTCCTGAAGGGATGGAGAAAGACAGAAGAATAGAAGATATAGCTGAACAAATTCTGGATGAAAATTTCCCCAATCTGGGGAATGGAACAAGTGTTCATATCCTAGAGGCAGAAAGAACACCCCCCAAGATCAATGATTCTAGAAAATCATCTAGAAACATCATTGTGAAATTCAAGAGTTATAATTTTGGACAAGAGGTCCTGAGGGCAGCTAGAGGGAAGAGATTCCTTATGTGCAGAGGAAGATACATCAGAACAACATCAGAACTGTCCACAGAAATCTGGCAAGCCAGAAAGGGCTGGCAAGACATATTCAGGGCACTAAATGAGAAGAACATGCAGCCAAGAATACTTTATCCAGCAAGGCTGACATTCAAAATGGATGGAGAGATAAAGAGCTTCCAAGACAAGCAAGGTTTAAAAGAGTATGTGACCACCAAGCCAGGACTACAAGAAATATTATAGGGAGTTCTAGAAAAGAAGAAAGAACTCATGAGTGACATAAAACAGGAACTTACAATCTATAGAAAAAAGGACTTCACAGACAACATGATGTCAATAAAAACTTATCTTTCAATAATAACTCTCAACTTGAACAGCCTAAATGCTCCCATAAAATGGCACAGGGTTGCACACTGGATAAAATGACAGGACCGTCCATAAGCTGTCTACAAAAGACACATTTGGAACATAAAGATACATTCAGACTGAAAGTGAAAGGATGGAGAACCATCTTTCATGCCAACGGGCCTCAAAAGAAAGCTGGGGTAGCGATTCTCATATCAGATAAATTAGATTTTAAGCTAAAGAGTATAGTGAGATGTACAGAAGGGCACTATATCATTCTGAAAGTGTCTATCCTCCAAGAAGATCTAACATTTGTAAACATTTATGCCCCCAGTATAGGAGCAGCCAACTACATAAGCCAACTGTTAATCAAAATAAAGAGTCATTTTGGTATTAATACCTTAATAGTAGGAGATCTTAACATGCCACTCTCAGTAACAGACGGATCATCCAAATTGAAAATGAATAAACAAGAGCTTTGAATGACAATTTGGACCAGATGGACCTCAAGATATGTACAGAACAACAACAACAACAAAAGATATATACAGAACATTCCACCCTAAAACAACAGAATACTCATTCTTCTTGAGAACACATGGGACTTTCTCCAGAATAGACCACATACTGGGTCACAAATCAGGATTCAACCAATATCCACAGATTGAGACGATTCCCTGCATATTCTCTGACCACAATGATTTAAAACTGGAACTCAACCAAAAGAAAAAGGAAGGAACTCAAACACGTGAAGGTTAAAGACCAACCTGCTAAAGAATGCTTGGATAAACCAGGAAATCAATGAAGAACTTAAACAATTCATGGAAATCAATGAGAACAAAGACACATTGGTCCAAAACCCCTTAGGACCAAGCTAAGGTGGTCCTAAGGGGGAAATAAATACCATCCAAGCCTCACTCAAAAAAAATGAAAAACCCTGAATACACCAACTCTCTTTACACCTTAAAGAACTGGAAAAACAACAACAAATGAAGCCAACCCCATACATAAGAAGGGAAATAATCAAGATTAGAGCAGAGATCAATGAGTTAGAAACTAGAGATACAGTAGAACACATCAATGAAACTAGAAGCTGGTTCTTTGAAAGAATTAATAAGATGAAGAAACCACTGGCTGAACTAATCTAAAAGAAAAGAGAGAGGACCCAAATTAATACAATTTTGAATTAAATGGGAGAGATCACGACTAAACACAAGGAAATAGAAACAATTATCAGAAATTATTATCAACAGCTATATGCCAATAAGTTAAACAACCTACGAGAAATGGATGCTTTCCTGGAAACCTGTAAACTTCTAAGACTGAAACAGGAAGAAATTGACAACCTGAATAGACCAATATCTAGTAACAAGATTGTAGCAGTGATCAAAAACTTTCCAAAGGCATCCAAATTGGCAAAGAAGAAGTCAAACTCTCACTCTTTGCAGATGATATGATACTTTATGTGGAAAACCCAAAAGACTCCACTCCAAGACTGCTAGAACTCATACAGGAATTCAATCAAGTCTCAGGATATAAAATTAATGCACAGAAATCAGTTGCATTCCTATACACAAACAGCAAGTCAGAAGAAAGAGAAATTAAGGAGTAGATTCCATTTACAATTGCACCCAAAACTATAAGATACCTAGGAATAAACCTAAATAAAGAGGCAAAGAATCTGTACTCAGAAAACTACAAAGTGCTCATGAAAGAAATTGAGGAAGACACAAAAAAATGGAAAAATGTTCCATGCTCATGGACTGGAAGAACAAATATTGTGAAAATGTCTGTGCTACCTAAAGCAATCTATACATTTAATGCAATCCCTATCAAAATACCATCCATTTATTTCAAGGAAATGGGATAAATAATCCTAAAATTTATATGGAACCAGAAAAGACCACGAAGAGCCAGAGGAATGTTGAAAAAGAAAACCAAAGTCGGCGGCATCACAATTCCTGACTTCAAGCTCTATTACAAAGCGGTAATCATCAAGAAG
>CM052801.1:61682411-61729435 GCA_028533885.1 Nasua narica | reverse complement strand
GGGAACGACAGATGTTGGCGAGGATGCAGAGAAAGGGGGACCCTCCTACACTGTTGGTGGGAATGCAAGCTGGTACAGCCACTCTGGAAAACTGTATGGAGGTTCCTCACAGTGTTGAAAATAGAGCTACCCTACGACCCAGCAATCGCACTACTGGGTATTTACCCTCAAGATACAAATGTAGTGATCCGAAGGGTCACATGCACCCGAATGTTTATAGCAGCAATGTCCACAATAGCCAAACTATGGAAAGAACCTAGATGTCCATCAACAGATGAATGGATAAAGAAGAAATGGTATATGTATATTCAATGGAATACTGCAGCCATCAGTAGAAAGGAAATCTTGCCATTTGCAATGACGTGGATGGAACTACAGGATATTATGCTAAGCGAAATAAGTCAGAGAAAGACAATTATCACACGATCACTCTGATGTGAAGAATTTGAGGGGCAGGTCAGGGGGTTATGGGTGGGGGTGGGGAAGAGAAATGAAACAAGATGGGATGGGGAAGGAGACAAACCATAAGAGACTCCTAAACTCACGAAACAAACTAAAGGTTGCTGGGAGGTGGGGGGAGTAGGGATATGGACATTGGGGAGGCTATGTGCTATGGCAAATGCTGTGAAATGTGTAAGCCTGATGATTCACAGACATGTACCCTGGGGTAAATAATACATTATATGTTAATAAAAAATTAAAAAAAAAAACTTCCCAAAAAACAAGAGTCCATTACGTGACGGACTCCCTGGGGAATTCTACCAAACATTCAAGGAAGAACTATTATCTATTCTCCTGAAACTCTTTCAAAAAATAAAAACAGAAAGAAAACTTCCAGATTCTTTCTATTAAGCCAGCATTACCCTCATCCCCAAACCAGGCAAAGACCCCATCAAAAAGGAAAATTTCAGACCAGTACCCCTAATGAATATGGATGCTAAGAGTCTCAGCAAGATCCTAGCTAATAGGATCCAACAGCACATTAAAAAGATTTTTCATCATGACCAGGTGCGATTTATCCCTCAGATGCAAGGGTGGTTCAACATATGCAAATCAATGTGATAGAACAAATCAATAAGAGAAGAAACACATGGTCCTCTCAATTGATGCAGAAAAAGCATTTGACAAAATTCAGCATCTGTTTCTGATTAAAACCCTTCAGAGTAAAGGGATAGAGGGAACACTCCTCAACTTTATAAAATCTATCTATGAAAAGGCCACAGTGAATATTCTCAATGGGGAAAACCTGACAGCCCTCCCTTTGAGATCAGGAACATGACAAGGATGCCCACCTCACCACTCTTGTTCAACATAATTCTAGAGGTCCTACCAACAGCAATCAGACAACAAAAAGAAATAAAAGGTGTTCAAATTGGCAATGAAGAAGTTAAACTCTCTCTTTGCAGATGACATAATACTTTATATGTAGAAGCCAAAAGACTCCACCACCAAATTGCTAGAACTCATACAGCAATTCAGTAATGTTGCAGGATACAAAATCAATGCACATAAATAAGTTGTTTTCTTATACACTAACAATCAAAGTATGGAAAAGGAAATGAGAAACTTGATTCCATTTACTATAGCACCCAGGAACATAAGATACCTGGGAATAAACCTAACCAAAAAAGTAAAGGATCTGTACTCCAAGAACTACATTACACTCATGAAAGAAATTGAAGAATACACAAAATGTGGGAAAGCATTCCATGATCATGAGTCAGAAGAATAAACATTGTTAAAATGTCTATACTGCCCAAAGCAATCCATACTTTGAATGCCATCCTGATCTAAATTCCACCAGTATTTTTCAAAGTGCTGCAACAAACAATACTAAAATTTGTTTGGAACCAGAAAAGACCTGAATATTAAGGAAATGTTGAGAAAGAAAACAAAGCTGTGATCACCAAGTCAGCATGGTCCTGGCACAAAAACAATCATATAGATAAGTGGAACAGAGTAAAGAGCCCAGATATGGACCCACAACTCTGGTCAAATAATCTTTGACAAAGCAGGAAAAATATCCAGTGGAAAAAAGACAGTCTCTTCAATAAATGGTGCTGGGAAAATTGGACAGGTATGTATAGAAGAATGAAACTCAACCATTCTCTCACACTCTACACAAAGATAAACTCAAAATGGATTAAAGACCTCAACCTGAGGCAGGAATCTATCAAAATCCTACAGGAGAACATAGGCAGTAAGGTCTTTGACACTGGCCACAGCAACTTCTTTCAGGACATGTCTCCAAAGACAAAGGAAACAAAAGTGAAAATGAACTTCTGGGACTTCATCAAGATAAAAGCTTTTGCACAGCACAGGAAACAGTCAACAAAACAAACAGGCAACCCACGGATTCGGAGTAGATATTTACAAATGACACTACAAACAAAAGGCTAATATCCAAGATCTATAAAGAACTCCTCAAACTCAACACTCACAAAACATATAATCACATCAAAAAAGGGGGAAGACATGAACAGACACTTCTCCAAAGAAGACATACAAATGGCTGACAGACACATGAAAAAATGTTCATCTTCTTTAGCCATTAGAGAGATTCAAATCAAAACCCCATTGAGACACCAACTTACACCAGTTGGAATGGCCAACATCAATAAGACAATAAACAACAAATGTTGGAGAGGATGTGGAGAAAGGGGAACCCTCTTCCACTGTTGGTGGGAATGCAAGTTGGTGCAGCCACTTTGTAAAATAGTGTGGATATTCCTTAAGAAATTAAAAATAGAGGTACCCTATGACCCTGCAATTGCATTCCTGGGTATTTATCCCAAAAACACAGATATAGTGAAATGAAGGACCATCTGTGCCCCCATGCTCTTAGGAGCAATAACCACAATTGCCAGACTGTGGAAAGATTTGAGATGTCCTTCAATAGATGAATGGATGAAGAAAATATGGTTCATATATACAATGGAATATTACGCAGCCCTCAGGAAGGACGAATACCCAACTTTCACATCAACATGAATGGGACTGGAGGAGATTATCCTGAATGAAATAAGTCAAGCAGAGAAAGTCAATTATCATATGGTTTCACTTACTTGTGGAGCATAAGGTATAACATGGAGGACGTTAGGAGGAGGAACGGAAATTGGAACGGGTAAATTGGAGGGAGGAGATGAACCATGAGAGACTGTGGACTCTGAGAAACAAACTGAAGGTTTTGGAGGGGAGGTGAATTGGGGGATGGGTGAGCCTGGTGGCGAGTATTAAGGAGGGGATGTATTGCATGGAACACTGGGTGTGGTGCATAAACAATGAATCTTGGAACACTGAAAAAATTAAATTAAATTAAGATGTTAAAGAAATAAAGTACTGTAAGTAATAAATTTGTATTTTTTATCAATTACTTCATCTATGGTACTCATTATAACGTCTCAAATAAGCTAAGACATGTATGATCCATCAATCACACTACTTGGTATTTACCTAAAGGAGCTCAAAATTTATGTCCTCATATAATCTGCACATGGATGTTCATAGGAGCTTTATTCATAACTGCTAAATCTTGGAAGCAATCAAGATGCTCCTAAATAGGTGAATGGATAGATAAACTTTGGCATATTCCAGACAACTGAGTACTTTTCAGCACCAAAAACAAATGCACTATCAAATCATGAACAGACATGGCGGAAACTTAAATGCATGTTAGTAGATGAAAGAATTCAGTCTGAAAAGGCTACATACTATATGATTCCAACTATGTGACAATTTTAAAAAGGCAAACTATGGAAACAATAAAAAGATCTGCGGTTGACAAGGCTGGAAGTGTGGAGGTATGAAGAGGTGGAAAACAGAGAATTTTTAAGGTAATGAAATTACTCTGTATTATACTATATTAGTGCATATATGTCATTATACACTTGACAAAACCCAAAATATTTGAACACTGAGAGTAAAAACCATGTAAATTATGCTCTCTGGGTGATGATGTTGTATCATTGTAGGTTCATCAGTTATAACAAATGCACCATTTGCTGGAGGATGTTGATAATGGGGAAGGTTATGCATGTGGGGGGACAGAAGGTATATAAGAAATCTTTGCAATTTCTGCTCAATTGTGCTGTGAACCTTAAACTGCTATAAAAATTAGTCTATTCAAATTGTTTAGTGACCCAAAGGGGCAACTGCACTCCAATATTTATAGCAACATTCTCCACCATATATATATTTAATGGACACTACATATATAAAATATATAATGGAATATTACTCAGCCATCAAAAAGGATGAAATCTTACCATTGTATGGATAGAACTGGAGGGGAAATTATGCAAATTAAATTAATCAGAAAGACGATTATCATATGGTTTCACTCATTATGGAATATAAGAAACAGTGCAGAGTATCAGGGGAAGGGAGGAAAAACTGAGTGGGGAGAAATCAGAAAGGGAGACAAACCTTAAGAGACTCTTAACAATAGGAAACAAATAGGGTTGCCAGATGGGAGGTGTGTGGGGGGATGGGGTAACTGAGTGATGGGCATTAAGGAGGTCAAATGATGTGATGAGCACTGGGTGTTATATGCAACTGATGAATTATTGAACTCTACATCTGAAACTAATGTTGTACTATATGTCAGCTAATTAAATTTAAATTAAAAATAATATAAACAAAATTGTGTATTTTGAACTCTAGAGCAACAAGTACAAAAAAAATTAAAGTATAATTGATACACTAAGAGAGGATATAAAATTAAATAATATTAAGTCCTCAATTACAATAAGAAAAGGAAGAAAAAGAAATAAGAACAAATATATAAATGTCAAGCATTTATAAACATGGTAGATATTAATCTTATAGATATCTATATTCACTTTGGATATGAATAGTCTAAATATATGAAGTAAAAGAGATTTGTCAAAGTGGATCCCCAAAATAAACCCAATTATATGTTGTCTATAAGAAAGGCACATTAAATATAAATCACAGATAAAAGTATAGTAATAGAAAATATATATCTACACTAATAAAAAGAAAGCTGGGGTATCTATATGAATTTCAAAAAAGGCAGACTATCCAACAGGGAATATTATCAGTGATGAAGAGGGACATTACATAGTATTTGTCAAAGGGGCCAATTCTCCAATACACCATACAATTCTAAACATGTATATACCTAATAGAACATCAAAATACATGAGGCAAAAATGACACATTTGAATGAAGAGAAAGACAAATTCACTATTCACTATACATTTGGTGACTTCAACACTCTTCTTTTAATAATTGATAGATCAAAAAGACAGAAAATCAGTAATAATATAGATCACCTGAATAAGACCATGAATAAACTTGATTTACTTGACTTTTATCTTATGCTCCATCCAACAACAGGAGAATATACATGCTTTTTAATCTGTCATGGAACATTCATCAAGATAAACCACATTTTCGTTCATAAAAAATACTGGAACAATTTTTTTAAAGGTTTTATTAATTTGTCAGAGAGAGAGAGTACAAGCAGAGGTACAGCGGGCAGAGGGAGAAGCAGGCTCCCCACTGAGCAGAGAGCCCACTATGGGACTTAATCTTAGGACCCTGGGATCATGACCTGAGCTGAAGGCAGACAATTAACCAACTGAGCCGCCCAGGTGTCCCTGGGACAATTTTTTAATTAGAATCACAAAAAGTGTGCTTTCAGACTATAATATATACTAGAAATTAATAGCATAAAGATAACTGGCAAATCATTAAATATTTGGAGATTAGAAAACATCCTAACAAATAACCCATGAGTCAGAGCAAGTTTCAAAAATTTTAAAAAATAGCTTGAACTAAATGAGAATAAAAATAAAACAAAAATTTGTGAGTTGCAGCAAAAGCATTCAAATGGGTTTTTCTAGAAATGTGTAGTTTTAAAAACATATTAGGAAATAAAGGTATAAGATTGGTAATCTAAGTTTTAATTTTAAGAAAGTAGAGCTTTTTTTTTTTAGCTCTGCACAATAAAAACAAGCAACATACATTAGTGCAGAAATCAATGAAATTGAAAGCAGGAAAAGAATACACAAAATCAATGAAACCAAAAATTTGTTCTTTGATAAAATCAATAAAATTAATAAACCTCTAATTATGTTAACTGAAAAAGTAGAAAGATAATAATCAATATCATTTATGAAAGAAGATATAACTACTCATTTCAAAAACATTAAGAGGATAATAAAAAAATACTATGAACAACTCTAAACCCACAAATTTGATAATTTGCATAAAATGGACCAATTTCTTTAAAGACACAAGCTACTCAAATTCACAGTATGTATATATATATATATATATATATATATATATATATATATATATAACCTAATATTCCTATATCTATTAAAGGAATTGAATTAGTAACTTTCTGAAACAGAAAATACTAGACTCAGATTATTTCACTGTCAAATTTATCAAATATTTAAGGAAAACTCAATTTCAATTCTCCATGGTCACTTCCAGATAATAGAACCAAAGGATGTTATGAGACCAGTATTACCCTATCCATCATTATCAAAACCAGAAAAAAACATTACAAGAAGGGAAAACTACAGATGATTATGTCTCATGAACAAAGGGACAGAAATCCTCAAGAAAACATTAGCAAACTGAATCTAATTATATAAAAATATTTATACTCCATGACCAAGTAGGATTTATCCCAGATATGCAAGGTTGGCTCAACATTCAGTAACCAACTGATTAAAGAAGAAAAATCACATGATCATAGCAATAGATGAAGAAAAAACACTTGACAAAATCCAGCACTCATTCATAATAAAAACATTCATTAAACTAGGAATAAGAAAGGAGTTCCTCGACCTGATTAAGGACAACTCTAATAAATCTACAGTTCATATCATACTTAATAGAGAAATATGGAATTTTTTCTGAGATTAAGGAAAGGCAAGGATCACTATTATTTTTTTTTTTTATTTATGTTCAGTTAGACAATATATAGTACATCATTTGTTCTTGATGTAGTGTCGATTCATTAGTTGTGTATAACACCCAATGCTCATCACAACAGGAGACATCCTTAATACTGCCCGTCACCCAGTTATGTCATCTCCCCCTACCCCCACTCAGTAACCCTCAGTTTGTTTCCCAGAGTTCAGAGTCTCTCATGGTTTGTCTCCTTCTCTGATTTTTCCCATTCAGTTTTCCCTCCATTCCCCTGTGGTCCTCTGCACTATTCCTTATGTTCCACAAATGAGTGAAACCATATGATAATTGTCTTTCTCTGCTTGACTTATTTCACTTGACATGATCCCTTCCAGTTCCTTCCAAGGCAATGCAAATGGTAGGTATTCAAGGGATCTCTATTCTTTTAAAAAAAAAAAAAACTTTTTTTAAAAAGATTTATTTATTTGAGAGAGAGAGAGAGAGTGCGAGAGAGAGCATGAGAGGAGAGAAGGTCAGAGGGAGAAGGAGACTCCCTGTGGAGCTGGGAGCCTGATGTGGGACTCGATCCCGGAACTCCGGGATCATGACCTGAGCCGAAGGCAGTAACTCAACCAACTGAGCCACCCAGACGCCCGGGATCACTATTTTTAATTAGCATTGTATTCTAAGTCCTATGTAGCAAAGTGAGATAATAATAAGAAATGTGTATGAATTGGAAAGGCAGAAATATAGCTATATTTGTTTGCGGATGATATGACTTGATTATCTATATAAAAAAGAAAAACTTCAGGAACAAAAAATCAATATAACAAGGTTGCAGGAGGTGAGGTCAAAATACAAAAGTCAATTTATGTTCCCATATGCCAGAAATTAGAAATTTGAACTCTAAATTTAGAAAGGTATACTCCCATATATATTTTTAAAGATTTATTTTATTTGACAGAGAGAGACATAGGGAGAGAGGGAACACAAGCAGGCGGAGTAGGAGAGGGAGAAGCAGGCTTCCCGCTGAGCAGGGAGCCTGATGCGGAGCTCAATCCCAGGACCCTGGGATCATGACCTGAGCCAAAGGCAGATGCTAATGACTGAGTCATCCAGGTGCCCCAACACTCCCATATTTTTTGCAGCATTGTTCACAGTAGCCAAAGTATGGAAACAACCTAAGTGCTGTTAATAGGTGAATGGATAAAGGAATATATTTAATATATAAATTGAATTCTCTTCAGTCTTACAAAATGAGAAGTAGGAAATCCTGCCATTCATGACAGTATGGATGAACCTAGATGACGTTCTACTAAGTGAAATAAACCAGACACAGAATGACAAATAGTGCATGATCTTACATGTGGAATCTTAAAAAATCAAACTCATAGTGACAGAGATTAGAACAGTGGTTACCAGAAGTTGGAGTTGGGAGAAGTGATGTTTTGGTGATCAAAGGGTACAAACTTTCAGTTAGAAGATGAATAAGGTCTGGAGAACTTATTATAGTTACTAATAATATATAATATACTTGAAATTTGTTAATAAAGTACACCTCAAGTTTTCTCACCAAGAAAATAAAGTGGTAACTATATGAGATGATAGATATGTTAATTAGCTTGATTATGGTACTCATTTCACAATGCATATGTATACCAAAACATCATATTCTACACCTTAAATATATATAATGTTATTTGTCAACTATAAGTCAATAAAGCTGGAAAAAATAAAACTATCCCTATTGTATCTTATCATAATTAATGATTCTTCTGTTATAGATTTGGAATATTGAATGTCTTCATTAGGAAATTACATGGTGCAGATCTTAGGTTATGGTAGTTCATTGGCTAATTACCTACCAAAAACACCAATGTAAGCCAAATTACACATACATATATAGCATTATGTAACCTTATCATGTTTCAGAGTACATTACAGGCAGTATATAAATGAATATGTCATGATTCATCTTTACCTGCTTGTGTTGATCAGTTTGCTGACAATTTTGTAATGAGTTTTGTTTTTCTCATAGATAATATCCCTCATAGACAGTAGAACAATCTCTCAGATAATAATTGAAATATGGCTACATTCAAAGCCATAAAGTAAAGAAATAATTTAAAGAGTGGTAGTGATGATCTCTAATATGTGTTTTTATATATTTCAAAGGACTTTGACAATATTAATAAAATAAAGAATGTTAATAAAAGCCAACATTTTAAAGCTTTTAAAAAATAATTCCGTTTACAATTCTATTTGGGACTATATCAAGATAGAAAACTTCTGTACAGTGAAGGTAACAATCAACAAAACTAAAAGGCAAACTATTGAATGGGAGAAGATATTTGCAAATGACATAGCTGATAAAGGGTAAGTACCCAAAATCCATAAAGAATTTATCAAACTCAACACCCAAAAAACAAATAATCCAGTTAAGAAATGGGCAGAAGACATGAATAGATATTTTTCCAAAGAAGACATCCTATGGTTAACAGACACATGAAAACGTGCTCAACATCACTCATCATCAGGAAACTGCAAATCAAAATTACAATGAGAAAAGCACCTGACACCTGTCACAATGGTTAAAAATCAACAACACAAGAAACAACATATGTTGGTGAGGATGTGGAGAAAAAGGATCACTCATGCACTGTTGGTAGGAAAACAAACTGGTTGCAGCCAGTTTGGAAAACATTATGTATGCAGTCTCCTCAAAAAGTTAAAAAAGAACTACCCTATGATCCAGTAATAACACTACTGGGCATTTAATTAAAGAATACAACAACACTGGGGTGCCTGGGTGGCTCAGTGGGTTAAGCCTCTGCCTTCTGCTCAGGTCATGATCTCAGGGTCCTGGGATCAAGCCCTACATCAGGATCTCTGCTCAGCAGGGAGCCTGCTCCCCCCTCTCTCTCTGCCTACTTGTGATCTCTTTCTCTCTGTCAAATAAATAAATAAAATCTTTAAAAATAAATGAAAAAATCTTGTAACACTGAAAAAATAAAATAAACATATTTGGGAAAAAATAAATGAATAAATGCTTGAGTAAATAAATTTTTAAAAGTGAAAGAAGGAACAAATTATTTTTTGGAAGAATTCTAAATAATAATAATTTTTTTACAGATACTCTTCTCTTAAGGAGGTAGAGCATACCTACCCAGTAATCAAATGTGGGCTGCACATAGTGACTTCCTTCCAGAATACAGTATGGAAATGGGGGGGCAATCTTTACAGTGGATTGACCTGACAAATACCACCTGAGAAATGTGATGAAAGTCTAGTAACAATGATAGGTCATGTTGATATTTAAAAAAAAGGCACTTTACCTCTGTGGACTACCTCACTAAAACTCCTAGTTCTAGTCTAATCATGAGAAAAACATCAAAACAATCTTAATTGTGAGACATCCTCCCAAATACCTGACCAGAAATCCTTAACAGTGTTAAGGTAATCAGAAACAAGGATTATCTGAGAAACTGTCACAACCAAGAATTTAAGGAGACATGACATCTGTGGCAGGCAGAATAATGACATCCCCCCTCAAAAAATTCTATGTCCTAGGCTCCAGAGTCTGCAAATATGCCACTGTGCATGTCATCAGAGACTTTGGGGATATGATTAAAATGATGATTTTGAAATGAAGTGATTATCCTATTATCCTGCATTGCATGAGTGCACCCACTGTAATCACAAAGGTTCATATAAAAGTGAAAGAAAAATGCAAGTGTTTTAGAATCAGAGCAGATGTGATGAGGGAAGCAGAGGTATGAAGAATGCAATTGCTGAAGAGCACTAAGAACCAAAGAATGCTGGTAGCCCCTAGAAACTATACAAGGCAACATAGAGTCTACCCTAGAGTGTCCTAAAGGAATGTACCTTTGTCAGCATCTTGATTTTTACCCTGTAAGACTCATTTTGGAGGGGCACCTGCGTGGCTCAGTGGGTTAAAGCCTCTACCTTTGGCTTAGGTCATGATCTCAGAGTCCTGGGATCTAGCCCTGCATGGGCTCTCTGCTCAGCAGGGAGCCTGCTTCCCCCTCTCTCTGCCTGCCTCTCTGCCTACTTGTGATCTCTCTCTCTCTCTCTGTGTCAAATAAATAAATAAAAAATATTTAAGAAAAAGACTCATTTTGGACTTCTGACATCCACAACTGTAACATTATTAATTTATGTCATTAAAGCCACCAAATTTGTGATAGTTTGTTACAGCAGCAGGAGGAAACTAATAAAAGACTAAATGTAATGTGCAATAGTGGATGCTGTTTTGGAACAGTGAAACAACATTAGGTAAAACCTTAGGAAATTTGAATAAATTATACAATTTGAATAATAGTAATATACCAATGTCAATTTCTTAATTTTGACAAATGTACCATAGAAATGTAAAATGTGAACAAGTGGGGAAATGAGGTGTGACAAATATGGGAGTTCTGTCTGCTAACTTCACAATTTTTCTCTAAATATAAAGTTTTAATATGAAAAGGTTTATATAAGAAAACAATGATAATTCTGGATGATTAGGCTAGAAAATTTTGAATATTTAACATATATACAAAGTGATGTATAATTTAAAAAACGTAAGGAAATTACAGGATAAGTTTAGGAGATTTAACATCTGACCATTAGCATTTCCAGATAGTGGATACAAAATTGAGGAAGAAAAAATTCAAAATATGTTATAGGAAAAATTTTCCAAACTGAAACATACTACTCTCTAGATGGAAATGGCACATCAAGTGTTCTATCCAATAAATACAGAACCATGCTAAGTCACTTGCTGATGTTTTTAGATGTGAGAAATGAAGAAAATATCTTTATAATTTCAGAAAGTAAAAGAAAAAGTCATGTAAAATGGAAGTTGGTTATATCGATATTAGACTCCAGAGCAAAACCATAAAGAATGAAGAAATTATTAAATTTTGTTAAAATTATAAGAAGTTATTATTTTGAACCTTAAATTCTTTAATAGTAAAATTATCAGGCTAATCAATAAGCAATTTGAAAAGGAAAACAAACAGTACACTACTAGCTATAATCATTGAGCAATGTATTCATAGTGTAATAACGAACATATTGACTTAACATTAAAAATTCCACATAAAGATATAAATGTGAACGAAAATGAAGAAAATGCTAGAATAATTATATGGGAGATTATTTTGGTAACCTGTGTAAAGGAAAGTCATTTCTAAGCAGCACTTTAAACTCAGAAGATATGAAGGAAATGATGAACAAATTTCAGCATATAATGAGTTTGAAACTTCTGTTTTATGGAAAACAACAAAATAAACTTAAAGAGAAAATGATAGTGCTGGAGAAAATATTTGTGATGTATATTGAAGATAAAAAATGATTGTCAATAACATATAACACATCCTATAAATAAACAAAAAGTAAAATGAACAAAGTACATAAGTAAATAATTCAAAAAAGAAGAAATATAAATGGCATATGAGCATATAAAAGTAGCAACAATAAAGAAAAGAATTAGAGAAATGGAAACAACAAAATAAAATATATATTTTTTGGATTTTAAACTCATGAACAACAATAATATTTGGTATTTATAACGATGTGGGTAGACAAATGTCCATGTACTCTAAGAAATGAGAACCACGGGAGGTCTGGGTGGCTTAGCCGGTTAAGTGTCTGCCTTCAGCTCAGGTTATGAGCCCAGGGTCTTGGGATCAAGTCCCGTGTAGGGCTCCTCATTCAGCGGGGAGTTTTCTTCTCCCTCTGCCTGCCAATTCCCCTGCTTCTACTCTCTCTCTTCCTGGCAAATAAATAAATAAAGTCTTAAAAAAAAAAAGAAACAGGAACCATTAGGATATAGAGGGGTTGTTTTAAGTATTTATTTAAATTATAAATGCATATACTCTTTGACTCACCTATTCAACTCTTAGTTTATATCACAAGCATCTTTCCATATAAAAACATATTTTATTACTAATATCGTGAACACACTGGAAATAACACAAATGTCCATGAGTACAGTGCTATTTAAATAAGTCATGGCATATCCACAAAATGAAATTTTATAGGTTTATTAAAAGAATGATGTAGAGCCACATGTTCTGATATGGAAATATCTCTAAGATATATTGACAAATAAGCAATAAGAGTTGCAGAACAGAATGCATATTACCTTATTCATGTAAAACAAATATTCAAGTGAAAGTATACACCCGTATATGTGCAAATAAATGAAGAGAAAAATGTGAAATGTAAATGATAGTTACTTTGGAGGAACATATTGGGATTAGAAGTTGCATGTAGTGGAGACTCATTTTGGGTCCATATACTTCCATTTTTAATCAGTACATATTATTTTCATAATATAAAGTAATAAATATTAAGAATCTTATGTCATATTTAGATAATGTACCCAATAGTCAACAAGATTTTATTCTTAAGTTATTTTTACCTACATTAACATGGTTGCACAAATTGTCTTTTTAGTTGTTTTGTTCTTGGTATTACAAATACACTTTGTTTTTAATGCAATAGAACAGAGGAGAGAAGAAAAAAAAATTCCCAGTGCATTATTCCTAAAAAGTATTGCGTCTAAAACTTTTATATCCATTATGCATGTATGTCTCTTGTGTTTATGTGTGTGCGTGTATATATGGGGATGTCAGGGGTATATAGACTGGCCACAGTGAAAAATGTACTTCTCACTGTGCTTCACAATCAAAAATATTTGAAAGCCTATGCTCTATTTGCAGGCTATCCTTGAAAGGCAGCAAAGCAACAGGTTTCTTTTTTGTTTCTTTTTTTTTTTTCTTGAGTATCTTTCCAAAATTTATTTATGAATACACAGACATATATGAATTTAAAGTCTCATTCTAATCTACTTTTTTCTACACAATAAATAGCATATCATACACTTTATTCTGTATCTTAGTTTTATCAATAATATATCTTGAAAATCTTTCCATAAATCTATTACAGAGAACTTACTCATTTAAAAACAATTGTATAGTGCATAGAAAGTGCATTTTTAAAAATTAGTTTCAGAAGTAGAATTTAGTGATTAATCAGCTACATTTAATACTTAGTGCTTATTACATCAAGTGTCCAACTTAATGCCCATCACCCAATTATCCCTCCCATCCACCCACCTCCCCACCAGCAACCCTAATTTTATTTTCTAGAGTTCAGCATCTCTTATGGTTTGCCTCCCTCTCAATTTTCATTTTATTTTATTTTTCCTTCCCTTCCCTTATGTTCATCTGTTTTGCATCTTAAATTCCATATATGAGTGAAATCATATGGTATTTGTCTTTCTTTGACTGACTTGTTTCGCTTAGCATAATACCCTCTAGTTCTACCCATGTCATTGCAAATGGCAATATTTAATTCCTTTTGATGGCTGAGTGTGTGTATAGATAGATAGATAGATATCTTCTTCTATATATATAGATATATCTAGATATGTATATTATAATGTTCAAGCCATTTTGTCCGAAAAAATGTAGAGCCATATGTCATTACCAAGTCATGTATTTATTCACATTAGTGATAGGGTCACATTCTTTTTTGTTTTTGTTTTTAAAGATTTTATTTATTTATTTGAGAGACAGAGAGAGAAAATGAGAGAGAGCATGAGGGGAGAAAGTCAGAGGAAGAAGCAGACTCCCTGCTGAGCTGGGAGCCCAATGTGGGACTTGATCCCTGAACTCCAGGATCATGGCCTGAGCCAAAGGCAGTTGCTTAACCAACTGAGCCACCCAGGCACCTGATAGGGTCACATTCTAATATGGATTACCTTTATGTATCCTAAAGTAATTACCAATTCCTCCAAATTATTGGCTTTTAACAGATCAAGAACCGGATCTATGCCCTCACAAATTTTATGTATCACTGAAATATCTTTGTAGGAATTAAAATATAATTTAAAAAATTATAAAGAGTTCAGGTAAAAATTCAGTAAAGACTAGTGAGGAGTGTAAGCATTTAAATGACCAATATCACTGGAAGTCTTCAAATATAGATATTTATAAAATAAAAAAATATGTTTCCAATAGCAGTAAGAACACCAAGTACCCTGATCTTGCTTTCTAAATAACATTCTCTTAAAAAAAAAAAAGAAGGAACAGGGATCCTTGAATAAATGACTGATTCTAGGACTGGAGGAGGGACTAGTATTAATGAGCTCATGCCTGGAGAATGAGATTACATTTACCCTAAAATGTGAAGAACCCATAGTTAACTTGTTATCTTAATCCTTGACCTGACAACAATTAAAATCCAACATTCATTCAGGAAATTTGCAAACTGAAGCTTTCTTGAACGTTGCTTTAAAGAATAATTTAAAAGGTACAATAATCACATGAAGAATCTCAACTGCTTCCACTCCTTGAATGACATTGCATATCACCTATGTAGAAATACTGGAGTTAGGAAACTCAGGGACTGAGGGGAGGAAAAAGGAATGAAAAGGTTTTCTCCATCCATGATATTAGAAGTTCCAAAACAAAATCACAAACTAATACCATGAGAAAGAATTAATTTTTAGCATCTGAGCTTACCCTTTAATATTATCTCCTACTTTCCCCCATCCAGTTTTATTAAGAGTGTTTTTGAATGATGGGGAATGGAATAAAATGAAATCTCTATGATATTGATCTAGAACTCTCTGATTCCTTACCTGAGCTGTTCGAAAAACTTCCAAAACTGAATTAAAAATTAATTATAGGGGTGCCTGGGTGGCTCAGTGGGTTAAAGCCTCTGCCTTTGGCTCGGGTCATGATCTCAGGGTCATGGGATCGAGCCCTGCATTGGGCTTTCTGCTCAGGGGGGAGCCTGCTTCCCCCTCTCTCTCTGCCTGTCTCTGCCTACTTGTGATCTCTCTCTCTCTCTATCAAATAAATAAAATCTTTAAAAAATAATTATATAAATAGATGAGAGATAGATACTGATGATAGGTAGATAGCTATATAGATGATATATAGGTAATAGATAGATAGATAGATAGATAGATAGATAGATAGATAGCATTCTCCTAAAAAGGGAACGAGAAATCTTTGAACAAATGGCTGATTCTAGAACTAGAGCAGGGAATATCTCAATGAGCCTGGAGTATCCTATAGCATTCGAAAATAAGGAAGTATTTAAAAAACAAACATATGTGGCATGCCAAAGGGATACAGGAAACAATCTGAAGTAGCTCCCAGTAGTCAAAACTGGAACAATTTGAGCAAAAAATAAAGTAGTTTTGGATTATAAACCAAAGCATGAATAAATACACAGGACTTTGAATTGATATAAATGATTTATTGATAAATACATAAATAGAGGAGAATAGACACATCTTTCTTATGCGAGATTTCCAAATAAAATATGTAGATATTCTCCCCATCAAGGTGGAACTTAAACCTTCTCCCAACCACCATTCTCACCAGAGTGTAGGCTGAAATTAGTGACCTGCTTCCAAAGAATAGAGTTTGAAAAAGGCACAAGTAATAACTTTACAGTGAATAAATATGACTTAACCAAGCACTCTCTGTTAACATCACTAGGGATAATTCGTGTGGATAATTCATTAAGTTACACCTAAATACAATAGGATGAAAACACTTCAGCTCTGTGACATTTTCCCCTAAAACTTATTATATAGTCTAATTACTTTATTTTTTATGCTAAGATTTTAAAAATTATTCTTTTTTCCCCCAAATATGTTTATGTTATTTCTTCAGTGTTACAAGATTGATTGTTCATGCACAACACCCAGTGATCCAGTCTAATTAGTTTAAAAAGCAGATAAACCAAAATTAAGAGATATTCTATAAAATATTAGCACTCTTTAGAACTACTAAGGTAATGAAAAACAAGGAAAGACTATAGAAACTGTCATAGATCTGAGATTAAGAAGACACACACAGAAAAAACAAATAAAATGTGCTATTCTGGATAATAATTTGCAACAGAAAAAAAGACATTAAGTGGCCACGAAGGAAACTAAATAAATTATGGACTTTGGATAATTGTAATATACCAGTGTTCACTTATTGGTTTTGACAAATCATGCAAGGTGTTTTAAAATGGGAAAACTGGATGAAGTTAAAGAGTCTGTTGTATTTTTCTAGTTTTTCTATAAAATACCAAAACATTTATTTAAAAAATTGGTCAACATCCTCTCACCTCTCCTCCCCATGCACTCTCTCTTCCTCTCTCATGCATACTTTTGTTGACTAGTTTGCAAGTTTGAAATGTCTGACACATTATAGAAATTCATGAATGATATGAAAACGTCAACTCTTTTGCATTGCTTAGCCAAACAACAAGTGACTGCCTGAGTCCATTTTTTAAACTTTTCAACTACCTCCTTTGGTGTAGTGTAAAAATTTTCATGACGATATCTCAGATGTGGTCAAATATTAGATGATTTCCTTTAAATCATGACAGTTTGGAAAAAAAAACGTTATTATTGTTGACAAATTAAGATGTAAGTATTACAAAACTAAACATAATGTTAATTGCTAATTTGTATACTGTGCCTATAACTTAACTCTTTAATAAACTGAAATGCCTTAAATATACACATATTACTGTAATACTTAATTAGAATTTCTAAGAAAGAAAATAAGATAAATCTTTTTTTCCCCCAAATATGTTTATTTTATTTTTTCAGTGTTACAAGATTGATTGTTCATGCACCACACCCAGTGCTTCATGCAATACGTGCCCTTCTCAATACCCACCACCAGGCTCTCCCAACCCCCCATCCCCCTCCCCTCCAAACCACTCAGTTTGTTGCTCAGAGTCCACAGTGTCTCCTGGTTCATTGCCCACTCTGATTTCCCCCCATTCACCTTCCCTTCCTACTCACAATACCCTCCATGATTTTCTTTATACTCCACATGTAATTGAGACTGTAAGAAAATTGACTCTCTCCTTGACTTATTTCACTCCGCATAATCTCTTCTAGTCCTGTCCATGTTGATACAAAAGTTGGGTATTCATCCTTTCTAATGGAGGCATAATACTCCATTGTATAGATGGACCACATCTTCCTTATCCACTCATCTGTTGAAGGGCATTTTGGTTCTTTCCACAGTTTGGCAATTGTGGCCATTGCTGCTATGAACATTGGGGAACATGTGGCCCTTCTTTGTACTGCATCTGCTTCTTTGGGGTAAATACCCAGTAGTACAATTACAGGGTCATAGGGTAGCTCTATTTTTAATTTCTTGGGGAATCTCCATACTTTTTCTTTGTAATAAATATATTTAAAAATATATTAAAATCAGTTTTGGTTTTTAATAAATATTTGAAGGTACTGAGGATTGAAGATCTTGGCTTACTAAAGCAAAAATATCACAACTTGGTTCTAAAGGAGTCATTTCTACAGCTAAGAAGTAGAATTTGAATTTTAATGAACTGACCTCTCCTGTAACAATGGCACTTACCATTTTCCTAAGACTGCCAGCCAGACCTCTAATTAATACTAATTATGTTGGTGCTTTGGGACATAAGTGACACAGTTCAGTAGGGGTAGTACACAGACCACTGATTCATCTCACTTTGGTTCCTAAGTAGTCTCAAAATGGTGATGACCTATAGTTCTTACTTCCCTGGCTGATATTTGATTTAGTGACTTTGAAAAAGCAAAACTATATCTCCATTTTGGAGTTTCTACCCAGCTGTCTCAGTGACTTGTATCATGCTTAATTCAAATATGCTGAGAATCTGCTCACATAAAGATGATCTAGAAAGAATGTGTCTGTAGCTTTTATATGACTTTTTTTCCAAAAAAAATCAAGGATTAATACTTATTCTTCAGTTATTTCCCATTATACAACCGAAACAGAATTCTGCTTCATTCTTTTTTTTAATTCTGCCTTATTCTTGATGAAACATTGAATTATACAGTTTGAAGTAAAGTGAGCCCTATCATTCCTTTGTATATGAAATCAGTATGTCAAATATTGAATATGTGACCATTTTATTAGATAAAGGCAATATTTCCTCTCCATTCCCCTGTCATGTGCATCCCCATGGAAGTAAGTAAGAGAACACAATTATCTGTGCTTCAGTTTTTTAATGACATTATCATTCAGTTTCTAACAATGAAGTCAAAAATTTTATAAAGACTTCTGCTTCACCATTAAACCCACCACATTTCAGGTTGAGAACATTTCCATTGGTGATACACTTGTCAACTGGAGCTGAAGTCTAAAGAGTCTGAAGGGACAGAATTGTTTATATGGGCACATATGACAGAGGATGTGGCCTCAACTAAGAGTGGAGAAGGGCAAAACATCCAGACCACCATGACCTTCACTGTCATTGGGACCTTCAATTTGGTGTGGCAAGTCAAGTTCTACAATTATCACAAGCAAGACCACTGTCAGTGTGTTAGACCCCTCTCTGTCACTGAATATGAATGCAAGCCCAATAAGAGTTGCAGCCTTATGTGGGTAAATAAGGAGTCATTCCTTTCAAGATGGCTTGCTCTGATATTGATGGACAAAATCTTCAAAAACCTACTTTTTGATAACCCTGCACTAGGCTTCACCAAGGCTTACCACACCATTGCATTTCTCATCAGGTGCCAATGACATACTAGTCTCAATTGTTTTGTAAGTATAATCCCCTTCTGATGCAATGCCTGTGATGTAAGAGATTGTGATGTATCATCCCCAAGAAGATCTCTTTCTGTATTCTGCATTGGTGTCCCTGGATACAGTTCTTGGTCATGCCATTTACTGCTTGTGAAGGAGCTCTGTGGAATCGGCAGACATGTCCCATACTTAATGATTCCACTCAAAGACTGTGGTGTTTTGTCTCCAAGTTTTGTGTTTTGTCTCCTCTTTTTGTTAAACCCTAAATTAAAAAAAAATTTGTGTGCTTCTTTCCCAAGTGTAATATAACATGTAATTTGTAATGTTACCCCCCTCTCAAAGCAGGCTTGGTGAAAATGTACTATAAAGAGCAGTGAGTGGGACTCAAAAATATTGTGCTTCTTATAAACAGCTCAGCTTTTGGGGGGAATATCAATGACAAAATAAAAGGACAAATATTTAAGAAGTATTTATGACACATTTAAACTCTCTTAAGTAACTTAAGATATTATGGTGTACATAGTAGAAATGGGGAAAAGGATTTTTGGGATCCACTGTTAAACAATGTGATAGAAATTATAAGGTTACCTCTTTGGCAATCTACTGTAGTGTTCAAACATGCATATGATGGTATTTCTACGTTTGCCTTCACTTGAAATTTATAAAACTATGTATGAAACTGTAATGAACTTTTGATATTTCTTAATAAAGATATTGGAAATAAAAATAAAAGATTTTCACTTTACCAATTCAACCCAATAGTTGTGGATTTAAATACCCAAAGCTGCAACTTCAGAGAATATGATGCTTGTTCTGAGTTCCACTGACAAGTTCCATGCAGAGGAACTCAAGTCTTCATTACTGGTAATGGAGTTTTTTCTGAAAAAGAGATGATTTGTTATCTACCACTTCTGCCATCTATCCCCATTTGGAAAACACAAAATGATGACAGCGACCTTGAAATATATTCAAGAATTTGTTGAAATGTTTCTTCTGAACAAATAGCTGAACCCATCTTTTCACACCATTAAGTTGTACAGTTCCAACCATTTTCTTCAGCTTTACAGCATCTGAATGGCACTTAGTTCTAATGCCATTCTCAGTTACTGCTATCGGTGAAAATTTTTTGTTTGTTTATATTTTTCAATTGTCATCATTTTTACTGATTTTCCTCCTTAGATTCTGATAGTTTAATTTCTGTATGGGGAATGAGATTTCTTTGGGGAAGAGACATGGTGAGATTTTGATGAGATTTTTTAACCTTCCACAACAAAAGATATTTTATATCAGTCTCAACAATATGTGTGTTTTTGAAAAACATGGCAAAGCTAATTGAATAAGGAGCCAGCCAAGAAATATGGTTAAGGGCTTTGTCTCTGTTCAATAATGCCTTAGTCTGTCTAAATCATAAAGCAAAAGGAAATTGTAGGCTGAGGACATTTCTAATTTGTGCATGGGACTTGAAACAACAGCAGAGGAAAGAAATGACTCAATAAAGTAGTGCCATGTTCCAAAATGCTTTGTATGTTATAGCTCAGTAATACTGTCATTTAATTCATTTCTTGCAGGTTCTAATTCTGGTTTCCCGTGTTCTGTTAAATGTTTGTAAAATCTTGTCTGAATTGAAACATTAAATTTTGATGAAAATAAAAGGTTATATTGCCTTTTCCCAGTAAGTATGTGTGCACAAAATTTACACATATGCACACTCACACACACACACACACACAAACTGATCTATTATCTAGATGTTTATCCTTCAATGAATATTAAAGATCACTAACTATGCCTTCTTCCTAGATCAATACATTTTTCAGTATTTAAAGGCTGAGCTCAATTTAATAAAATTTGGTATTATTTGTGATATACTAAAAGATCTTTTTCCTGCCCATCTACCCTGGTTGTCTTACTTCTGCTGTCACCACTAATTTTTTCAAATACCTTTCCACAATATTAATATACACAATTAGAGTTCAATTACACAAGTAAAGTTGCTAATCTAATTTGGATTATTGCCTCTAGATGATCCTTGCCAAGATAACAGGAATTATTAGGAACGGAACAGTAAAGATCAAGATCCTGAATGAATGGTAAGTTTTGACAGAGAAGGAGATGAAGAAAAGGTTTTGTATAAATGGTGTATGATTGTGGAGACAATGCATAGCAAGTCATGGTAATGAAGGCTCTGAGCATACCAAACGCACATCATAATTTCATTATAAGACAGTTCATTATTGTGAAAATATTTTTAGTGAAGTGCTGAGATCTTGAAAGTACCAGGCAGAGTGAAACAAAAAGAAAATATAATTCTCTCTCTCTCTATCTCCTGTGTGTGTGTATAGTATATGGACACATATATTTCTCTTGACTATAATGCTTGACTATAGTAGTCCTTTACATGTATTATTTGTGTTTCCCTTTCAGTAGCGTGACACATAAAAGGTCTCATTACAACTTTTTGTTTTGTTTTGTTTTGTTATTATCTTTAAAAAATGTGATTAGCAGAGCACAAGAGAGATTAAGTGACCTAACCAAATTCACATAGATAGTTAATTGTAGAATCAGTACTAAACCCAAATTTTGAGTATGTCCCAGTAGTTTTTAAAATGTGTCCCAAGTATTTCTGTGGTTTCTGCGAAATTCTAGTGGTTATTACAAGGGGAAAATGACAAAAGACAGTGGGTGGGTCTCTAACTAGTTCCTACTTTATCTATATATGGAGAGGTTATATGTAAATCATTAGTCCCTATGGTTGATTCTTTTCTGTTGTTACTCTTCCTAGTTACTTCTTGAATTTGATATCCTCCCCACTTTTCTTTGGTACCCATTGCCTTACCTTCATTCCCATTTAAACTCAACTTGGCCTCTGATATCCAGAAAAGTGAGGCCACAACTAAAATGTAAAGAAAAACAATAAAAATATATTACTGACATTGAACTCCCAAGGTCCCAAATCCTATCGTAAACCTTGTATTTGGAAAAATACTTAGCTAGCCCTTTTTCCTGTCACAGGAGAAGGAAAACAGAGCTCTCTGGACCAAATAAGTGGCATTAATAATTTGGGGAGAATGTAAATTTGGGAAAAATGTGGGAACTCAGTCTAAGATTTGGGGAAGAGGGAAATATTATCCCCTTTAATTTTAGATTTCCCCACAAGAAATTATTTGAATCTCTTTCTCTTATAAAACACAGGTAATCTGCAAGGCTCATGGAAAAGTCTTCCCTTGACATGCTCCAAGAATGGATAGAATCACATTTCTAACAATTGGAGTATGAGAGAGGTACCTCGGGTGTCCTAAAGTTCTGAAGTGGCTAAGCTAAATACAAAATTTTCCCCATGATCTCCAAGTGTCAGGTGCAGAAACTAGCTGAGAAGGGGAGAAAAACAGCTGATCTACAGAGATCTTGTAAATGGTATGAGACTAGACTGTAACAGAATTCAGGTGTGGATAATCCAGCAGAGAGTCAGGTAAGGACACCGTTACATCAAAATGATACTAGGAAGCACAGGAATGCAGTTCAGTATTAGAATTAGTTGCATCTTGGGACTTCTGGGTGACTCAGTCAGTTAAGCATCTGCCTTGGGCTCAGGTCATGATCCCAGGGTCCTGAGATCAAAGCCCCACATTGGGCTCTTTGCTCAGTGGGGAGCCTTCTTCTCCCTCTTCCTCTGCAGCACCCCCTGCCTGTGTGTGCACTCTCTGTGTCAAATAAATGAATAAATCTTAAAAATATATCTTAGAATTAGTTGCATTTAAGAAAATAAAGACAAATAAAAATTAAGAGTGATATCACTGTGGCATTTGCATAAACCCCCTCTTAAGCTTAGAATATAACATGGGGAGAAAGGAGGGGAAGAGAGATATAATGAATTTGATCATATTTAAATTGAAATGACTGTGAAACATAGTAAAGGTGGCTAAGTTTATTTGAACAGTACCTTGATTACCATTTCTGCTTCAGACAAATTGGGGACTCTAGTAGAAATTAATTTTAGTTTTTGAAAAATATATTAAATACTTAAACACCTAAGTTCATTGTACCTTGAAATTTGAACATGGCATTAATATACCAGCTTTTCATATAAATTTTATTTTAACAGAGAATGAAAGGCAAAAAATGCATATTTGAATCCATGCAACATTGACGGTCTGCTCCATAAGAAGTAAAACACATTAGTGAGAAAATGGGGCGCATCAGCTCTTAACAGTGCATGTACATTTTCCTCAGTATTACAAGGATGGTAGAAGGCTATTAAACAGTCAGGTTGGAAGGATTTTATATTAAAATGAGGTCGGCCTTGACAGTAAACTGGACTCATGAATTTCTGTAATGTTAGAGCTGGAGGTACCTTAAGGATCATCTTATTCATTTTACTGGTGAAAAAACTGAGATTGAAATCAGTGAAATTACTTAGCCTCCTTAATCCTGTGCTCTGATTTTATAGCCATCAATAGTAAAGGACTTTATTTGAGTTCTAAGAAATGTCTGGCCTAGATTCCACTCATGTTAAAAAACAAACAAAGTGTAGGAATAATATCCCATGTGATTATCATTACTTTAGAGTACTATGGAAAGTAAATGAATAATTAGAAAGTATTTTATAAAGTGTTAATTACTATAAAAATGTGAAATAGTTCTATTAATGTCATTAATGTAGTCATATTTGACTCTATGAGAGCACAGTGCCTAGGTTAGAATCTCCCAGGTGGAGAAAATAATCTTTTTGTCTTAGTTAATGGTGCAAGGGGAAAATGAAATTATTCCTTTAACATATGGGAGATGGCTATTTTAAACACTGCAGCATGGCTTTGACTACCCTCTTCATTAGCTTAGCTTGCATGAAATCCACAAACATTATTAATGGTCATAAAATTACCAAGTCCTTCCTGGAACTGACTATAGAATTGGCCTCCGTGACCCTCACAGTCCTTCAGCCTGCCTCACATTGACCAAAGCAATAGTATCTTTTTATTATATCCAAATTTGTCAGCTATTAATGTCAAATGAGACTTTAATTTTCATGTTACATCACAGAACTAAAAGAGGAGCCTGACAAGATTTTATTACCCCCTTTATAACTTTGAAGATGTCAATCAAATCTTTTATAACTCTTCTTTGCCAGAAACATCCCTATGCTCTGAAATAATATATGCCACAGGGTCAAAAAAAGTCACTGAAGACTTCTTTTTTTCCCCTTTAATTTAGTTATTACACATGCAATTGATTTGGATATTTGTTCATTATTTGCTTTTTTGTTGTTATTATATTTCTAAATATAATAATTTTTATCATTATGGATCTTGGTGTATCTGAGAGGAAACACAAACTAATACACTTATAAATAGCTGTTCTTTATAATAAATTTATTTTCTCCAGGTTGTGTCCAAATGTTACCTCCATCCATTTATTTCACAAAAGCAGCTTTGCTGAGAGTTGAGAGATGTACCTTATTGGCCCTGGTCTTGGCCCTGCCAAATGTGATCCTACAGTTGCAAGTGTTTGCAGAAATCCTCATGACTCCACCACAAACTCTTAATTTTGGTGATATTGAAATGGTAGTGTAAAATGTGCAAACCTTGGACTTGCTTTATCTGTAATTTTCCCCCTTAAGGCCCTACCTATCATATTTTAATGCACCCCAATGCTCATAGCAGCAAAGTCCACAATAGCCAAACTGTGGAAGGAACCGAGATGCCCTTCAACAGATGAATGGATAAAGAAGATGTCATGCATATTATACAATGGAATATTCAACCATCAGAAAGGATGAATACCCACCAATTGCACTGACATGGATGGAAATGGAGGGGATTATGCTAAGTTAAATAAGTCAAGCAGAGAAAGACAATTATCATATGGTTTCACTCGTATGTGGAACATAAGGAATAGAGCAGAGGAACACAGGGGAAGGAAAGGAAAACTGAATGGGAAGAAATCAGAGAGGGAGACAAACCATGAGAGACTCTGGACTCTGGGAAAAAAAAACTGAGGGTTACAGAAGAGAGGGGGGTTATGGGATTGGTGACAGGGTGATGGGTATTATGGAGGGCACATGATGTGATGAGCATTGGGTGTTATATGCAACTAATGGATAATTGAATACTACAACAAAAACTTATGGTGTAATCTATGGTGGCTAATTGAACATAATGAAAAAATAATAATATAAATAAATAAATAAAATACCTTTTTAACATGTGCCTTGCATTACCTATCCTTGGAATTATCTTGAGAAATTAACTTAAAGATTCACTACTTTTTTTTCCCCAAATGTTTTTATTTTGTTTTTTCAGTGTTACAAGATTAATTGTTCATGCACCAAACCCAGTGCTCCATGCAATACATGCCCTCCTCAATACCCACCACCAGGCTTGCCCAACCTCGCACACCCTCCCTTCTAAAACACTCAGTTTGTTGCTCAAGTCCACAGTCTCTCATGGTTCATCTCCTCCTCCGATTTCCATCCATTCACCCTTCCTTTCCTTCTCACAATGTCCTCCTTGTTTTTCCTTATGCTGCACACCTAAGTGAGACCATAAGATAATTGACTCTGTCTGCTTGAAATATTTCATGCTGCATAATCTCTTCCAGTCCCATCCATGTTGATACAAAAGTTAGTTATTCATCCTTTCTGATGGAGGCATAATATTCCATTGTTCATATGGACCATAGCTTCTGTATCCATTCATCTGATCAAGAGCATGTTGGCTCTTTCCACAGTTTGGCGATTGTGGCCATTACTGCTATGAACATTGGGGTACATGTGGCCCTTCTTTGTACTGCATCTGCTTCTTTGGGGTAAATACCCAGTAGTGCAATTGCAGGGTCAAAAGGTAGCTCTATTTTTAATTTCTTCAGGAATCTCCGCACTGTTTTCAAAAGTGGCTGCACCAACATGCATTCCCACCAACAGTGTAAGAGGATTCCCCTTTCTCCACATCTTCTCCAACATTTGTTGTTTACTGTCTTGATGATTTTGGACGTTCTTACTGGTGTAAGGTGGTATCTCAATGTGGTTTTGATTTGAGTCGCCCTGACAGATATTGATGATGAACATTTTTTCATGTGTGTGTTAGCCATTTGTATGTCTTCTTTGGGGAAGTGTTTGTTCATGTCTTCTGCCCTATTCTTGATGTGATTACCTGTTTTGTGAGTGTGGAGTTTGAGGAGTTCTTTATAGAGCTTAGATATCAGCCCTTTGTCTGTTGTGTCATTTGAGAATATCTTCTCCCATTCCGTGGGTTGCCCGTTTGTTTTGTTGACTATTTCCTTTGCTGTGCAGAAGCTTTTTATCTTGATTAGTCCCAAAAGTTCATTTTCGCATTTGTTTTCTTTACCTTTGGAGACATGTCCTGAAAGGAGTTGCTGTGACTGATGTCGAAGAGGTTACTGTCTATGCTCTCGTCTCGGGTTTTCATAGATTCCTGCCTCACATTGAGGTCTTTTACCATTTCGAGATTATCTTTGTGTATGGTGTAAGGGAATGGTCAAGTTTCATTCTTCTACATATAGCTGTCAAATTTTCCATTTATTGAAGGGACAGTCTATTTTCCACTGGATATTTTTTCCTGCTTTGTCAAAGACTATTTGACTACAGAGTTGCAGGTCCATATTCGGGCTCTCTATTCTGTTCCACTGGTCTATGTGTCTAATTTTTGTGCTAGTATCATACTGTCCTTGTGATCACCACTTTGTAGTAAAGCTTGAAATCAGGCAATGTGATGCCCCCAGCTTTGTTTTTCTTTTTCAACATTTGCTAATCAATTTGGTTTCTTTTCTGGTCCCATACAGATTTTAGGATTGTTTGTTCCAGCCCTTTGAAAAAAGCTGGTGGAGTTTGTGTATTTGGGATTTTTCAATTTTTTTGAGTGAGTCAAGATGGGTATGTATTTCCCCCTTAGGACTACCTTTGCCATGTCCCATAGGTTTTGGATTGATGTGTCTCCATTCCCATTGGTCTGCATGAATTGGTTAAGTTCATCTTTGATTTCCTGGTAGATCCAAACATTCTTGTGCAGGTTGGTCTTTAGCCTCCAAGTGTTTGAATTCCTTCCAAACTTTTTCTTGTGGTTGAGTTCCAGTTTCAAAGCATTGTGGTCTGAGAAAATGCAGGGAATCATCTCAATTTTTTGGTATTGTTTGAGTCCTGATTTGTGTCCCAGTATGTGGTCTATTTTGGAGAAATTCCATGTGCGCTCGAGAAGAATGAGTATTCTGTTGTTTTAGGGTGGAATGTTCTGTATATATCTATGAGGTCCATGTGGTCCAATGTGTCATTCAAAGCTCTTGTTTCTTTATTGATTTTCTGTTTAGATGATCTGTCAGTTACTGAGAGTGGTGTGTTAAGATCTCCTATAATTAATGTATTCATATCAAAATGACTCTGTATTTTGATTAACAGTTGGCTTATATAGTTGACTGCTCCTCTATTGGGAGCATAAATATTTACAGTTGTTAGATCTCCTTGGAGGATAGACCCTTTGAGAATGATGTAGTGCCCTTCTGTATCTCTCACTATAGTCTTTAGCTTAAAATCTAATTTATCTGATATGAGAATCATTACCCCAGCTTTCTTTTGAGGCCCGTTGTCATGAAAGATGGTTCTCCATCCCTTCACTTTCAGCCTGGATGTATCTTTAGGTTCCAAATGTGTCTCTTGTAGACAGCATATGGGTAGGTCTTCTCATTTTATCCATTCTGCAACCCTGTGCCATTTTATGGGAGCATTTAGGCCATTCACATTGAGAGCGATTATTGAAAGATAAGTTTTTATTGACCTAATGTTGCTTATGAAGCTCTTTATCTCTCCATCCATTTTGAATATCAGCCTTGCTGGATAAAGTATTCTTGGCTGCATGTTCCTCTCATTTAGTTCCCTGAATATATCATGCCAGTCCTTCCTTACTTGTCAGGTTTCTGTGGACATGTCTGAGGTTATTTTGATGGATCTTCTTCCGTATGTAAGGAATCTCTTCCCCTTAGCTGCCTTCAAGACCTCTTGTATAAAATTATAATTTGTAAATTTTACAATTATGTGTCAATTGTCTTTCTAGATTCATTGATCTTGGCGGGTGTCCTTTCCACCTCCAGGACAAGAACACTTGTTCCATTTACCAGATTGGGGAAATTTTCATTCAGAATTTGGTCAGCTATATTTTCTAGTCTTTTGTTTTCCTCTACCCCCTCTGGGATTCCAATAATTCTGATGTTGAAACGTTTCATGGCATCATTTATTTCCCTAAGTCTCTTCTCATGATTCCTAAGCAGTTTGTTCCAGCTCTCCTCCTGACATTTATTCTCAACCATTTTATCCTCTAGATCACTAATTCTATCCTCTGTCTATGTAACTTTAGCTATTAGACTATTTATATTAGATTGGATCTCACTAATAGCGCTTTTAACATCTTCTATACTGGTTGTCATTTCTGCCCTTAGAGATTCTTTGTTGTCATTAATGTTTTTCTCCATCCTAGCCATTGCCTGGATAATTGTTACTGTGAATTAGCTTTCTGACATACTATTTACGTCCATGTCCAATAGTTCTGAGGGAGACGGTGCAGTCTCTGGGTTTTTCCTCTGTTGGGTGTTCCTTTTCCTAGTCATTTTGATGAGAAGTGGATGAGAGGATGTATAGCTGCATATATCACCCACAATCCAGGCAGAATCCACCCTGGAAGGTTTTGGAGCAATTAGAATTCACCCCCAAAAAGAAAGAATAAGGATAAAAAGAGGTAGAGAGAGAAAGAGAAAAAGAAGACATCCCAACCAGAATGGGCCCCCAAAATAAGATTTATAAGGAATGTAAACAAACACGAACAAGCATATAGACCAAGAAAAGTAAATGAGAAGAAATAAAAGAACCTAGTCAGAATGAACCCCAAGAATAAGATTTATATAATACCAGAACAAAAGCAAATACATAGAAACACTGACAGAAGGGTAAGGTGGGAGGGTGGTTATAATACCTCGAGTGCGAGAAAGGTTATTTCAGGTCTTCCTGGGTTTATTGTATTAAGCCAGTAGTTGTAATGTTAAGTACTTTAAAAAATTTTTTTAAAAAACCATGAAACGTGAAAATGAGTAAATTAAAAAAAATAGAAAGAAAATAAGAAAGAAAAAAACTTTGTATCTATGAAATATTCAGGTTTGAGGGTATTATCAGGTGATTAATATATTGATTTCCCCTGATGTTGGGGATTTAAAATTTTATGGGAACCCTGTGGTTATTGTCCTTTTGTTTTTTGACTTATATTTGGGGGGAGGGGCCTGCCACATTGTTTTCTAGTCAATCTTGCTTAGGTTGAGTCACCCTGCCCCTCAATCATAGGGCTGAGCTCTGTGGAAACCGGTTTCTCAGTCTTTTGCTCTCTGAAGGTTTTTGGCCTTTTGTAACTTTTTCACCTTTTTGGAGAGTCCAAGCAAAGATTTTACCTGTACCCAGACCTCCACGTCACAGAGAAGCTCAGTCTACTCCCCTCTGGGTGGTCCAGAACATACACTCCCCTCCATAAAATTCCACTCACACTGCAGCCTGTCACAGGTGGTGTGCACCCCCAGTCACCATTCAGTGGCTTCATGAGTGCTCTCTGGGCTCCAGGCCAGAGCAGGCTGTGCTTAGATTCCTGCCTGAGATTAGGCCTCTTGCCTGCATTCTCTCAGGCGCCAGCGGGGAGTGCCCAGAGCCTGCCTTAGGCTTTGAATGTGTTGTGGTCAGGGAAGCACCCAGTCCAGGGAGTACTGCACACAGAGAAAAGCTGCAGGATCCTGGACCACACCAGACTCTCTAAGGAGCTTGCAGGAATGCTTTCTGCCCACAAAATGGTGCAAGGGGCGCCTGGTGCGCTCAGATTCCTGCCAGAGATCTGGCCTCATTCTCAGCGCTTGCTGGGAGCATGCATACCCTGCAGTGGGCCGAGCACGTCCCATAAACCTAGAGTCCACTGGCTAGGAGGACTCAGTCTCTTAGGAGTTTGCGGGAGTGCAACTAGTCCATCCAGGGTGTGCTGCACACAGAGAAAAGCTGCAGGCTCCTGGACCACATCAGACTCTCTAAGGTGCTTGCAGGAGTGTGCCCCATCTATGAAATGGTACAAGCATCAGAAAGCTCCAGGTTCATGAACCGTGGACTGGACTCCCCCCCTCCCCCCGCCAGTCTCTCTTTGATGCAGGTGGTATCCTTCCTGGGAACATGGGCTTAGGCCCGTGCGCATGACCACCCAATTCCACTAGTTGCTCTTTAAGATCTTTTGCTCTTTTTGAGTGTTTTTAACCAGCCTCTAAGTTAATTCTGGTCCCCAACTACAGGGCACTTTCCTTTGGGGTATTACTCTCCTTGGATTGCTTCTGGTGGCTCCCTCCCCCTTTTGTTTATCCTCTGAAATCAACCCGAGTGTTCCCACTTTGCTTTATCTCTCCACTGCTGCCTTCTGCTCCTGTAGAGATCCAGAAGTGAAAAATCTTTCTCCTCAGGCTGATTTCATGGGTGTTCTGCATGTTCTTTGTTCTAGAGTGATCCAGCTCACTTTAGGGGATAGTTTGCAACAGGATCTCCTAATTCTCCACCATCTTGCGCCCCCTCCTTCAAGACACTACTTTTGAGACACTGATTTACCCTGTAGTGTATTGTGGATCAAACTTAGGGTGATACTTCATATGGAAACTTACCTCAATTTTAAAGGGGAAATTACAGCTTATCCAGGAATATGCCTCTTTACTAATTTTGAATTCAGAGAATGTACTTATTTGTCTTCATTGTACCATATTAATTGTATCAGCAAATAATGTTGATCTTAAATATCTCATCTTAACACTTACATATCTTTTCAAAGATATATTATTTTAAAAACAAAGCAAGACAAAACAAAAGACTACCACTCTTTGAGAGATTTTAGGATTTAGGGATTGTTATAGACACCATATCAAGAATTCATTAAGTCATTTGACTAGTATTCTTATAATACTTTTGAGAATAAGATTTACTGGTGACTGGTGAGGTAAGAGTGCATGCTAATCCCCCCCCCCTTGACAGTGCAGGGCAAAGCTGATAAAAATCACTCTTGTTAAATCAAATAAATACATGTTGGATGAAAGTTATGTTTCTTAAATCTCAAAGTTGACTTATTAGCATATGAAATCAATGCTAAATGTGCTCTCTAATGTTTCTAATAAACACTGTGTCTATGAACTCCTATCCTCATGGAAAAGATAGGGAAGTAGAGGCTGAGAGTGGTCAAATGCCTTGCTGAGGTATAAGTGGTAGAAACAAATTTCAAAGCCGTTTTCATTTATCCACTTTCTTATCTTACTCCTACTCCCCCTCATCACTTCACAAAACTGATCTTGCTAGGGCCATCAATAATAGCCACATCCTCTAAACAAAGGAGCAATTATCATTCCTCAACTTAGTTTACCTCCTTGGAATATTCTCTTCTTTTGGCTTGTGTGATTCTACACTCACCTATATATAGCCTGCTTCTCTTTCTATCCTTACCATTGACAATTAGAGGTTCTAATTCCTCAAGAGTTGCTAAAAAATGGTGCACTTTTTTTGAAGTTATGTTCCCACATTCTTTTGATATATCATTATGACCTCACTCTTTATGGATCACCATTTCATGTTCTCTACATCGTGGTCACTCAAAGGTCTCAATCTTTCACTGAATAATTATCATGATGGGACTGATTTGAAGGGATCTTGGTTTACAATTGAATTTGGGTTACAATTGACTTTGTTGAATTCATTCATAAGACCATATATGCTATCTTAATTCAGGTCTCATATTGCATAGGAAATTGGCAGTTATCTACTAACCAGTAGATCTTAAATTTCATGTGGAAATTAACAAATTAGAGCCATGTTCTCTCCCTGTAACTTGAAATACATAGTCCATTCTGATTAAGTTTACTTCTTCTTGGTGAATAAATCAAACCCAGGCAAAAATCAGCTTGAGTAAACCAAATTCTATGAACATGGTCAAATCTGAAATTTTACTGTTGGAAATTTTTTTTTCATAGATTTCCTCTGTTGAAGGCTGGTATATGACCTCCACATTTTTCAGCTTTATTGGTGTACTCTAGTTCTATTCTTAGACTAAATCATTCCTTGAAATATCAGAGAAATTAGATTAAGAAAAAATTGGTAGTCATAGAAGAGAACTCTAACAAAAGGATATAGACCCAGATTTTGAAGCAACAAACTAGCTGTCTCTTAATGATTCTACCTCTATTTCCAAGAACAGCATATAATAAAAATTATTTTAGTCAACATGTTCTACTATCTGACATTACTATTTCAATCATATGTAAAAATTGTTGAAACTGTAAATCATGTCTTTGTTGTCATGCACATTTGTAATGAGCCAATTGAAAATCACATTTTAGAAGCTTTTATTTAAAAATATTATGAAGCAATATGAAAATTCAGTAATAGAATCTTTAGAAATCTCATGGGGGAATCTGGCATAGCTTATTTTTAAGAGAGTTTTATTTTATCGTAAATGTTTGTTCTTTGTATACAGACTAACATATGTCACCAAAAAGGTGTTATCCCCCTAGGTAACTCCTAAGTAGAATATGTCATGTTTTATTTCAGACTTGAGTATTTTACATTAAATTTTGCTTTAACATCTAATTCTGAACTTGGGGTAATTTATGAATTTGTATGTAATACTAGACGTTTTCTATGCAACATTTTGTATTCCAAAATGTAAAACATCAAGTCTTTAGTTGTGTTATATTTTATTTCTTTAATTATATATTCATGATTTTCTCTTTTAATTAAATATATTGGACATTTTACATTGTGTGAGTTTAAGATATGCAACATTTGACTTGATACATTTATATATTTTAATGTGATAGTCATTGTAGTGATAGCACTTTTATAACATCACATAATTATTACTTATTTTTATGGCTGAAATAATTAAAATCTAATCTTTTTGCAACTTTGAATTATAATATGTAGGGTTACCTATATTCACTACACTGTGCATTAGATCCCTAGAACTTATTTGCTACTTATTGTAAGTTTGTTTTCTTAAAAAAAAATCTTTCTATGCCCCAACTTCCCAGCCCCTTGTAATTATCATTTTATTCTGTTTTCATGAGTTTAGATTTTTAGATTCCATATATAAGTGATATCACATATTTATCTTTCTCTGTTTGACTTATCTCAGTATATTGTCCTCAGAGTTCATCCATGTTGCCAGGAATAACAGGATTTTCTTCTTTTACATAGCTGAAGTATATATAAAATCACTTTCTAATTCATTTATATGTTGATGGGCACTTAGATTGTTTTCATATCTTGGATATTGTGAATAGTGCTATGATGAACAAGGGAGTATAGATAACCCTTTGACATCCTGCTTTAATGTCCTTTGGGTATATACCAAGAAGTGAAACTGCTGGATCATATGGCAAATCTATTTTTAATTTTTAAAGAAACTTCTATATTGTTTTCCATAGCAGCTGTACCAACTTATATTTCTACTGACAGTGCACATTTTCCCTTTTATCCACTCCCTCATCAACACTGTATCTCTTGTCTCTTTGATGATAGCCCTTCTAAAAGGTGTGAGATGATATCTCATTGTGTTTTTGATTTGCATTTCCTGGACAATCAGTAATGTTAAGTACCTTTTTGTGTACCTGTTGGCCATTTGTATGTTTTCTTTTTAAAAATGTCTGTTTAGTTCCTCTGTCCATTTTTATGCATTGTTTGTTTTTGTTATAAAATATATTTTACACCTCACAATCTTCCCTTGATATTTTGTTACATCATTATTATCTATCTTTCCTCTCCTCTTCTTGGATACATAGTGTTTTTTTTGCCTGTTTTATTTGACCATTTGATTTAAAGACAATTTTGAACAGTGTTTAATACTTCGGAATTCAAGGACATAATGTTTAAAGGCCTAGTCATGGGATAAGACAGAAAAGTTCAAATCTTGCTCTGCTACTTACCAGCTATGCTATTTAAGGAAAATTATTTAAACTTTCTGAACCTCAGTTTTCACATTTGTAAAGTAGTAATTACAATGCTCAGTTTATAGACATGCAGTTTCAATTAAAAGAGTAATTATGTATTTTATTTAGCATGATGTTTGGCACATTATGAGCACATGATACATAGTAATTATTATTATTATTGTCATTATTAAAACAAATACTGAAGACAGGGTATAGAATTTAAAGTGATAAAGTGTTACCTTAAATAATTAAAATTTAATGCAATAAACACTTATCGAGCTAGGTTAGCCAATAGAAATACAAAGGAATTACTAAACTGATCATACAGCAAGAAATCTCAAAGAATCTATGTAATATAGATGCATTAAGAATGTACAACTCTAAGCCCCCCACCTAACCTTTTCTCAAAAGTAACATTTAGTAAAGTCCTAGGCTGTAAGAAGCCCTGAGAATGACGGTAACATGTTCCAAATTTGGGGAATTTTGCCTATTTACTCTCATTTTCCCTATCCATTTATATTTGACCCATTAACAACTGCCAGTAAGGTCTTTCTGTTAGAAATATTTTAGCTGCAAGTAAAAGAAAACTCAACAGAGAGAGAGAGAGAGAGAAATATGTGGGTTGCCAAACTACTAAAAGATCCAAAGGTGGAAATTGCTTTAAGAACAGCTGTATTTAGGGTTTAATGATGTCATCAGGACTCATTTCATTTCTGTGTCATTACTCTTCCTCCAGCTGGGTTGGCTTCATATTCAATTTATACAAAATCAGAAGACAGTGACACTGTCTGCAGTGTCTACATCATCTCATATTTCTGTCCAAGCAGAAAGAATAACAGCCTATTTCCCAGAAACATCAGCAAAAATTTGATCGCATATTATTGGCTACAGTAGGAAAAATATCCTTAAAACAATCATTGAGAACAGATAAATGGCTTAGGCTAATTAGGGTGTAACCTTGAATGTTTGGGGATGATCTTAATCCTATGTAGATCATATGTATTGAATGTGAAGTAGATATTTCTCAAAAAAATACTAAGTGCATGTCTTAACAGAAGAAAGGTCTTGGGCAAAAAAGAAATGTCTACTTGAGAGTAAGATTTTTCAAGATGAAGTATTTCAAAGATCTAAACAGAGATGACTTAAAAAACTAAATAGAGAAAGAAAACTCACTAGTACACCACAGCAAATTGATCAATAGTTCAATTTGATTTGGCCAATGTGATTTTATCAATTTTCACATGGTATCACATATTACTGTCTTCTTCGGTTTTTCTGACATGATATATGTTGAAACTGTGCCTAATATTCATTGTTGAAAGAGTCTGAATTACTTATTTGCAGGTTACAAATATGTGATGAGTTTAAAGTCAGAAGCAGAAAAGTAAAATAATATTTTACCTGTATCTTTTTCCAAATATTAATCAAGCCTACAAAATTTAAATAACAAATATGTATATTTTAATTTTTATATAGTATGATAAAAGTGCTAAAGAGAAATATGTTTCTTAAGTTAGGAACCTAGTAACTAAGTAGGGATGAAATGATAAGATACAACATTGAAAAAATAAAACAGTGATCACTGAGTTTAAAATTTTGGACTCTATTAGCTTGAACTCAAATTCCAGAACTTGCACTGATATGGAATAGATAAGTATTTGGCTAGCTGTCAAACCTCATTCTTCCATGAAGCTATTGGCACTTTTTTGGGGTGAGGAGGAGAATCATTTATTTTAAAAGGCTTTTGAAAATGAGGCTGAGTTCTTCAAAAACTGTTTCATTCTGTAATGTGCTTATCTTTATTTATTTATTTATTTATTTTAATTTTATTTTTTCAGTGTTCCAAGATTTATTGTTCATGTACCACACCCAGTGCTCCATGCAATATGTGCCCTCCTCAATACCCACCACCAGGCTCACCCAACACCCCCATCCCCCTCCCCTCCAAAACCTTTGGTTTGTTGCTCAGAGTCCACAGTCTCTCATGCTTTGTCTCCCACATGTAATGTGCTTATCTTTAAAATGGGTTCATCGATTTATAACTTGTAAAGCTTAACCATGGTCAGTGCTTTAGTAACTGCAGAAAGGAAAGACCTGGTACATATGGAAGATTCAAAATGCTCCAAATTTTGCTACATGGGAAAAGTACAAAAAGGCAAAACAAGGATTAATAAAAAGTCTAATTAACATTTTAAAATGGCAGGTAGGGGTGCCTGCGTGGCTCAGATGGATAAGCATCTTCCTTCAGCTCAGGGTCAAGATCCCAGGGTCTTGGGATTGAGTCCCACATCGGGCTCCCTGCTTAGCAGGGAGCTGCTTCTTCTTCTGTTCTTCCCCCTGCTTGTGCTATCTCTCACTCACTCTTTCTCAAATAAATAAATAGAATCTTTAAAAAGATGGCAGGTAGTTAATGGACTAAGAAAATGTGTCAAAGATACTATCTTTTCATGTAACATAGTTTTATCTTTATATTTTATGACTCAGATTAAACCAGAGACAAACAGTACATGTAATACTTATAATAGATTATATACACCCATAAGGAAACTATTATGTATGGGTTTATAAAATTCATAAATTAAAATTTTATTTTTATTTTAAAATATACAGATTCCACAAGAAACCACTACTGTAGTCATCTTTTTTTTTTTTTCTGTAAAGTTGATATAATAGGAAAGATCCCAAGTCCAATGAAAATTGGTCCTTTCAGGAAAAGATAGAAGAAATAGAATGCTAACTTGGCACTTGCTTGATACCAACATGGTAGGGTTTTTTGACTAGGGATAAGGATAAAGATGCCTTCTCATACTTTTTCTCAGTGGAGAATTCTAGTTCAGTAAGCCATGTAGCCACTGGCTTGAAAATGACATCAAGAAATTCCGAAATAGTTTACAATCCGAGTAGAAAGGTATAGTTAAGCTGAGGGTTTGACTAATGCATCAAAAGGAGATGTTTAACTCAGACCAGAAAGTTCCTGAATAAAGAATAACTATCAGGGCAAAGAAAGAGAAATTTAAAGAGCTGTAAGTCTGTCATAGTGATAATGGAAGCACTTAGTAACAAATCTGGTGCCTGTTCATTTTCCAAATTGTCACGTCTATTTATCCATAGGTCAGAATTCTGGAAAGCTTTATCTACTGGGAACAAAAACACAAATTAGGAGGAAAAGTATCTTCTAGTCAGAAAATGTGTATTATGTTGGGTTGTTTTAAGCTGAAAAAGAAAAAAAGAAAATGTGTGTTATACAAATCATGAGTTTTACTCTGTGAGAGAAGAAAACTATCAGCAAAACAGATAAATAGATGATGATATAGATGATAGTTGATAGATATATAGATAGATGATAGGTAGATAATAGAAGGATATGGTAAATAGATAAAATTAGTGAAATAAAGCCATGAATTATACTAACAGGATATGCTGTTATAAGAAATGATTTCCCAACCTCCACTGGGTATTCTGTGAGGTTAGAGTAAAGAGAGAGGACTTTTAAGGCAAACCTTCAGCTCTTCTTGCATTCAGAAGTCCCAGACCTACTCCGCATATTCATATCTGCCCCTTTTTCATCAATTCTACCCAGTGTTATTTCCTGCTGTCTTTTGTTTGATCTCTCATTCCCTCCTGTTTATTTATCATGTCCTATATATCTTCATGACTCATGTCCCTATATCAGCCAAGAATTTAGCCTTTCTTACTTCTAGGTTTCCTTCCTCTTATCTGCTCCTTTCTCTTTTTTAAATTGATTTTCTTTATTTTTATCTGACTATAGTTGACATACAATGTTACATTAGTTTCAAATGTACAACAAAATGACTCAATGTATCTATACATTATGCTATCCTCACCACAAGTATAGTTACCATCTGTCACCATACAATGTTATTATGATACCATTGTCTGTATTTCCTATGCTGTACCATTTATTCCCATGGCTTATTCATTCTATAACTTGAAATCTGTATCTCCTACTCTCTTTCACCTATTTTTCCCATCCCCTACGTCCCTTCCCTCTGAAAATTAATTGGTCTGTATTTATAAGCCTAATTCTGCTTTTGGTTTCTTTGTTTCGTTTTTTAGATTCCACATATGGGTGAAATCTTATGGTATTTGTCTTTCTCACCTTACTTCACCGGACTTACACCACCTATCATAATATCGTCTAGATCCATCCATGTTGTCACAAATGGCAAGATCTCATCCTGTTTCATGGATAGATGATAGATAGATAGATGATAGAAAGATAGAAATATAAAAAGAAAGATAGATATACTCTTTTGTACACATTTTTCTATCAGTGGGCATTTAGGTTGCTTCTAATTCTTGGCTATTGTATATATCCTGTGATAAACATAGGAGTGCATATATCTTTTCAAGTTAGTGTTTTTGTTTTCTTTGGGTAAATACCCAGAAGTAGAATTATTAGATCATACAGTACTTTTATTTTTAATTTTTTTGAGGAAACCCCATACTGTTTTCTACACTAGCAGTACCAATTTACATTCCCATCAAAAGAACATAAGGGTTTGTTCTTCTTCACAGACTTACCAAAACTTTGTATTATCTGTATTTTTAACTTTAGCCATTCTAAAAGGTGTAAGGGGACATCTCATTGTGGTTTCAATTTGCATTTCCTTGATGATTATTAATGTTCAGGATTTGTCATGTGTCTGATGGTCATGTGTATGTCTTCATTGGAATAATGTCTATTCATGTCTTGATTTATTCATGTCTTCTGACCATTTTTTTAATCATTTGTTTTAATCAGACAATCAGTTGTTTTTTTAACATCTTAATTTTATTTTATTTTTTTCAGTGTTGCAAGATTCATTGTTTATGCACCACAACCAGTGCTCCATGCAATATGTGCCCTCCTTAATACCCACCACCAGGTTCACACATCCCCCCCTTCCCTCCAAAACCCTCGGTTTGTTTCTCAGAGTCCACAGGCTCTCATGCTTCATTTCCCCCTCCAACTTACCCCAACTGTATTTTCCGCTCCTTCTCCTAATGTCTTCTATGTTATTCCTTATGCTCCACAAGTAAGTGAAACCATATGATAATTGACTTTCTCTGCTTGACTTACTTCACTCAGCATGATATCCTCCAGTCTCATCCACATTGATACAAAAGTTGGGTATTCATCTTTTCTGAGGACTGCGTAATATTCCATTATATATACGGACCATATTTTCTTTCTCCATTCATCTGTTGGAAGGCACCTTGGCTCCTCCCACAGTTTGGCTACTGTGGCCATTGCTGCTTTGAACATTGTGGTAGAGATGGCCCTTCTTTTCATTACATCTGTATCTTTGGGGCAAATACCCAGTAGTGCAATTGCTGGGTCGGATGGTAGCCCTATTTTTAATTTTCTAAGAAATCTCCACACTATTTCTAAAGTGGCTACACCAACTTGCATTCCCACCAACAGTGTAAGAGAGTTCCCCTTTCTACACATCCTCTCCAACACTTATTGTTTCCTGTCTTGTTATTTTTGGCCATTCTAAATGCTATTAGGTGGTATCTCAATGTGGTTTTGATTTGAATTTCCCTGATGAATAATACAGAAGAACCTTTTCTCACATGTCTGTTAGCCATTCGTATGTCTTCTTTGGAGAAATGTCTGTTCATGTATTCTGCCCATTTTTTGACATGATTATCTGTTTTTTGGGTGTTGAGTTTGAGGAGTTCATAATAGATCTTGGATATCAGACCTTTGTCTGTAGTGTCATTTGCAAGTATCTTCTCCCATTCCATGGATTGCCTCTTTGTTTTGTTGACTGTTTCCTTTGCTGTGCAGAAACTTTTTTATCTTGATGATGTCCCAAAAGTTCATTTTCGCTTTTGTTTCCTTTGCCTTTGGAGACATGTCCTGAAAGAAGTTGCTGTGGCTGATGTCAAAGAGGTTACTGCCTATGTTCTCTTCTAGGGTTTTGATAGATTCCTGTGTCACGTTGAGGTCTTTTATCCATTTCGAGTTTATCTTTGTGTATGGTGTGAGAGAATGGTTGAGTTTCATTCCTCTATACATAGCTGTCCTATTTTCCCAGCACAATTTACTGAAGAGACTGTATTTTTTCCACTGGATATTTTTTCCTGCTTTGTCGAAGATTAGTTCACCATAGAGTTGAAGGTCCTTATCTGGTGTCTCTACTCTGTTCCATTCATCTATGTGTTTGTTTTTGTGCCAGTACCATGCTGTCTTGGTGTTCACAGCTTTGAAGTAAAGCTTGAAATCAGGCAATGTGATGGCCCCAGGTTTGTTTTCCTTTTCCAATATTTTCTTAGCAATTCAGGGTCTTTTCTTGTTCCAAACAAATTTTAGGATTGTCTGTTCCAGCGCTTTGAAAAATGTTGATGGAATTTTGACCAGGATGACATTGAAAGTATGGATTGCTCTGGGCAGTATAGACATTGTAACAATGTTTATTCTTCTGACCCATGAGCATGGAATGCTTTTCCACCTTTTGGTGTCTTCTCTAATTTCTTTCATAAGTGTTCTGTAGTTCCTCGACTACAATTCCTTTACCTCTTTACTTAGGTTTATTCCCAGGTATCTTATGGTTCTTGGTACTATAGTAAACGGAATCAATTCTCTAATTTCCCTTTCTATATTTTCATTGCTAGTATATAGGAAAGCAATTGATTTCTGTGCATTGATTTTGTATCATGCCACATTAGTGAATTGCTGTATGAGTTGTAGTAGTTTGAGGGTGGAGACTTTTGGGTTTTCCATATGAAGTATCATGTCATCTGTGAAGAGAGAAAAGTAGACATTCTTTGCCAATTTGAACAATTTTTATTTCTTTTTTTTTAAAGATTTTATTTATTTATTTGACAGAGAGAGAGAGAGAGAGAGAGAGAGATCACAAGTAGGCAGAGAAGCAGGCAGAGAGAGAGGGGAAGCAAGCTCCCTGTTGAGCAGAAAGCAAGATGCAGGGCTTGATCCCAGGACCCTGAGATCATGACCTCAGCTGAAGGTAGAGGCTTTAACCCACTGAGACACCCAGGCGCCCAAAATTTTATTTCTTTTTATTGTCTGATGGCAGTTGCTAGGACTTCTAGTGCTATGTTGAACAACAGTGGCGAGAGTGGGCATCCTTGTCATGTTACTGATCTCAATGGGAAGGCTGTCAGTTTTTACCCACTGAGAAAAATATTTGCCGTGGGTGTTTCACAGATAGATTTTATTAAATTGAGGAATATTCCCACTATCCCTATACTCTGAAGAGTTTTAATCATGAACGCGTGCTGTGTTTCATCAAATGCTTTTTCTCCATCAATTGAGAGGACTATGCGTTTCTTCTCTCTTCTCTTATTGATTTCTTCTATCACATTGGTTGATTTATGAATGTTGAACCACCCTTGCATCTCACGGGTAAATTCCACCTTGTAATGGTGGATAATCTTTTTAATGTACTCTTGGATCCTATTAGCTAGGATCTTGTTGAAGATCTTGGCATCCATATTCACCAGGGATATTGGTCTGAAAGTCTCCTTTTTGATGGGGTCTGGACTGGTTTGGGGGTCAAGGTAATACTTGCTTCATAGAAAGTCTGGAAGTTTACCTTCTCTTTTAATTTTTTGAAACAGCTTCAGGGGAATAGGTATTATATCTTCTTTGAATGTTTGGTAGAATTTCTCAAGGAAACCGTCAGGTCCTGGACTCGTTTTTTGGAAGGTTTTTGATCACTGCTTCAATCTCATTACTGGTTTTTGGTCTATTCAGGTTGTCAGTTTCTTCCTGTTTCTGTCTTTGAAGTTTATAGGTTTCAGGAATGCATCTATTTCTTCTAGGTTGCTTAACTTATTGGCATACAATTTTTGATAATAATTTCTGATGATTGTTTCTATTTCCTTGGGGTTAGTCGTGATCTCTCCCTTTTCATTCTTAATTTTATTAATTTGGGTCCTTTTGCTTTTCTTTTGGATTAGTTTGCCCCATGGTTTCTTGATTTTATTAATCCCTTCAAAGAAACAGCTTCTAGTTTCATTGATGTGTTCTACTGTATCTCTTATTTCTACCTCACTGATTTGTGCTCTAATCTTAATTTCTTCCCTTCTTATGCGTGGGGTTAGCTTAATTTGTTGTTGATTTTCCAGTTCTTTAAGGTGTAAAGAGACTTGGTGTATTCAGGATTTTTCAATTTTTTTGAGTGAGGCTTCAATGCCTACGTTTTTCCCCCTTTGGAGTACTTTTGTCATATCCCATAAGTTTTGGATTGATGTGCCTTCATTATCGTTGGCTTCCACAAATTGTTTAAGTTCTTCTTTGATTTCCTGGTTGACCAAACACTGTTGAGCAGGTTGGTCTTTAGCCTCCACGTGTTTGAATGCCTTCCAAACTTTCTCCTGTGGTTGAGGTCCAGTTTCAAAGCATTGTGGTCTGAGAATATGTAGGGAATAATCTCAATCATTTGGTATCAGTTGAGCCCTGAATTGTGACCTAGTATATCATTTAATCTGAAAAAAGTTTCAGTTGCACTCAAGAAGAATGAGTATTCTGTTGTTTTAGGGTGGGATGTTCTCTATATATCTATGAGCTCCATTTGGTCCAATATGTCATTCAAAGCTCTTGTTTATGTGTTGATTTTCTGCTTAAATGATCTGTCTATTGCTGAGAGTTGCATGTCAAGATCCCCTACAATTAATGTATTCATATCAATATGACTCTTTGTTTTGTTTAACAGTTAGCTTAGGTAGTTGGCTGCTCCCATGTTGGAGGCATAAATACTTACAATTGTTAGTTCTTCTTGGTGAATAGACCCTTTCAGACCCTTTCAGAATGATGTAGTGTCAGAGATGACTACAGCCTTCAGCTTAAAATCTAATTTATCTGATATGAGAATCATTACCCCAGCCTTCTTTTGAGGCCCGTTGGCATGAAAGATGGTTCTCCATCCCTTCACTTTCAGTCTGGATGTATCTTTAGATTCAAAATGTGTCTCTTGTATACAGGATATGGATGAGTCCTTTCATTTTATCCAGTCTGCAAAATTGGGCCATTTTATAGGAGCTTTTAAACTGTTCGTGTTGAGAGTGATTATTGAAAGATATGTTTTTATTGACATAATGTTGCCTGTGAAGTCCTTGTTTCTATAGATTGTCTCTCTAAATTTCTGTTCTATGTCTCTTTGCGTTCTTTCTTCTCTTACAGACCCCCCCCCTTAATATTTCCTGGAGTGCCGGATTGGTAGTCACATACTCTTTTAATCCTTGCTGGTCTTGGAAGCTCTTTATCTCTCCATCCATTTTGAATGTCAGCCTTGCTGGATAAAGTATTCTTGGCTGCATGTTCCTCTCATTTAGTGCTCTGAATATATCATGCCAGCCCTTTCTGGCTTGCAAGGTTTCTGTGGACAGGTCTGACATTATTCTGATCAGTCTTCCTCTGTATGTAAAGAATCTCTCCCCCCTAGGTGCCCTCAGGACCTCTTATCTAAAATTATAATTCACGAGTCTCACAAAGATGTATCTAGGTGTTTTTCTAGACATGTTGACCTTGGGTGGTGTCCTTTCTGCCTCTAGGAAATGAACACTTGTTCCATTCCTCAGATTGGTGAAATTTTCATCCAGAATTTGTTCAGCTATATCTTCTGGTCCTCTGTCTTTCTCCACCCCCTCAGGGATAACAAAAATTCTGATGTTTGAAAGTTTCATGGTGTCATTTATTTCCCTAAGTCTGTTCTCATGGTTCCTAAGCAGTTTGCTCCAGCCCTCCTCCTGATGTTTCTTCTCTACCATCTTGTCCTCTAGATCACTAATTTTATCCTGTCTCCATTACCCTAACTGTTAGGCAATTTAGATTAGACTGGACCTCATTGATAGCATTTTTAACATCCACCATATTGGCTCTCAGTTCCACCCTTAGAGATTCTATGTTGTCAGTAATGTTTTTTTCCATCCTAGCCATTGCCTGGATAATTGTTACCCTGATTTCCCTTTCTGTCATACTGTTTATGTCCATATTCAATAGTTCTGAGGGAGAGAGCACAATGTCTGGGTTTTTCCTCTGTTGGGTGTTCCTCCTCCTAGTCATTTTGATGGGAAGTGGGTCAGGTGATATACAGCTGAATATATCATCCAGGATCCAGGCAAGGTGCAAGCTGGAAGGTTTCAGAGAAATTGGAATTCACCACCAAAAAGAGGGGAAAACGTGAAAAGAGAGAGAGTGAAAGAGAAAAAAAAAGAAATCTCTGCTAAAATGAGCCCCCAAAATAAGCTTTATAAGGTATGTAAACAAACACGACCAAACATAAAGACTGACAAATTAAATGCCAAGAAATAAAAGAACCTAGTCAGAATGAACCCCTACAATAAGATTTATATAATACCAGAAGAAAAACAAATACACAGAAACACTGACAGAAGAATAAGTTTGGGGGGGGGTTATAAATCCTCGATGTGGACGAGGAAGGTTATTTCAGATCTTCTAGAGTGTGTCATTGTATTAATCCTCTAGTTGTAATGTTAAGTAGTTTAAAAAAATTAAAAGACCAAGAATCATGAGAATGAATCAAAAGAAAAGAAAAAAACGTGTATCTATGAAATATACAGGTTTTAGGGCATTATCAGGAGCTTAATATATTGTTTTCCCCTGATGTTTAAGATTATATGGGGACCCTGTGATTATTGTCCTCTTGCTGATGGCTTGTCTTCTGGGGGAGGGGCTGCCTTATTGTTTTCCAGTCAATCTTGCTTGAGCTGAGTGGCCCTGCTGGCTATCATGGGGCTGGGCTCTGTGGAAACCGGTTTTTCAGGCTTTTGCTCCCTGGAAGTTTTTGTTCTTTTGCAGCTTTTTGTGGCTTTTTGGAGGGTCAGAGCAAAGAATCTGTCTGTACCCAGATCTCTGCCTCAGAAGGAAGCCTCAGTCTGCTCCCCTCTGGGTCACCCAGAACACACAGACTCCCCCTCTACAAACTCTGCTGTACACCTCAGCCTCCTACAGGTGGTGCGAACTACCAGCCACTGTCCCAGTGGTTCTGCAAGGCTCTTGCTTGCCTCTGCACAACTGCACCACTACAGCCATGAATGATATTGGTCTGAGAAGCTTACTTCTGGTGATTGCCGTTGCTGGGACTGCTCTCCGAGCTCCTGGCCCATTTTGGGTGAGCTCAGATTTCTGCCAGAGATTGGGCCTTGTTCTTTCAGGCACCAGCTGGGAGTGCCCAGTCCCTGCAGCAGGAGGTGGATGGTCCAAGGTCCTAGAGACTGCAGCTATGGCTCACACCATGCTCTCGAAGGTGCTTGCAGGAGTGCACCCAGCCCATGCAGTGGTGCAAGCAGTGGAAAGCCACAGGCTCATGGACCACACAAGGCTCTCTTAAGCACTTGAGGGAGTGTGCCCAGCCCATGCAGTGGTGCAAGCAGTGGAAAGCTGCAGGCTCATGGACCACAGACTGGACCCCCCACCAGTCTCTCTTTGACACATGTTGTTGCCTGTGCTGGTGTCCTTCCTGGGAACGTGGGCTTGGGCCCACGCCCATGCCCACCCAATTCCACTAGTTTCTTCTTAACATCTTTTGCTCTTTTTGAGAGTTTTTAACCAGACTCTAAGTTAATGCAGGTCCCCAACCACAGAGCACTTTAATTTGGGGTATTACTTTCCTTGGGTGACTTCTGGTGGCTCCCTCCCCCTTCTGTTTATCTTCTGAAAGAGTTCTGAGTGTTCCCACTCTGCTTTACCTCTCCACTGATGCTTCCTGCTCTTGTAGAGATCCAGAAGTGAATAGTCTTACATATCAGGCTGATTTCATGGGTGTTCAGAGTGTTCTGGTAGATATCCAGCACACTTTAGAGACTGGTTGGAACAGGGTCTCCTACTTCTCCACTATCTTGCCCTTCCAGAAATTTTTCATATTTAATGAGAATAACACATCTCAAAACTTGTGGGTTGCAGCAAAGCACTGCTTAAAGAAAAAGATATAGCTTTAAAAGTATATATATGTAAAGAAAAAGATACATCCAGTCTGAAAGTGAAAGGATGGAGAACCATCTTTCATGCCAACAGAACTCAAAAGAAAGCTGGGGTAGCGATTCTCATATCAGATAAATTAGATTTTAAGCTAAAGACTGTAGTTAGAGATACAGAAGGACACTCCATCATTCTTAAAGGGTCTATCCTCCAAGAAGAGCTAACAACTGTAAACATTTATGCCCCCAATATGGGAGCAGTCAACTACATAAGCTAACTGTTAATCAAAAAAAAGAGTCATATTGATATGAATACATTAATAGTAGGAGATCTTAACACGCCACTCTCAGTAACTGACAGATCATCTAAACATAAAATCAGTAAAGAAACAAGAGCTTTGAATGACACATTGGACCAGATGGACCTCATAGATATATACAGAACATTCCACCCTAAAACAACAGAATACTCATTCTTCTCAAGTGCACATGGAACTTTCTCCAGAATAGACCACACACTGGGCCACAAATCAGGTCTCAACTGATACCAAAAGATAGAGATGATTCCCTGCATTTTCTCAGACCACAATGCTTTAAAACTGGAACTCAACCACAAGAAAAAGTTCGGAAGGAATTCAAACACTTAGAGACTAAAAACCAACATGCTCA
>CM052801.1:61606861-61681911 GCA_028533885.1 Nasua narica | reverse complement strand
TATTCCATTGTATAGATGTACCACATCTTCCTTATCCATTCATCTGTTGAAGGGCATTTTGGTTCTTTCCACAGTTTGGCTATTGTGGCCATTGTGGCTATGAACATTGGGGTACATGTGGCCCTTCTTTGTACTGCATCTGCTTCTTTGGGGTAAACACCGAGTAGTGCAATTGCAGGGTCATAGGGTAGCTGTATAAATCCAATAATATTTTAAATTGACTACATGACTAAGTATATTTATCTCAAAAATATAAGATTAACTTAATAATTCAAAAGTTAGGACAATACCAATGGTTACTAATTTCTGGAATTAAAAAATAAGATAAAACTAAAACAAAGAACAAAAATATACAAGTCTGTAGATGTACACATGTACAAGGTGATCAGGAATAAAGTATTTTAAAGCACTTGTATTGTTCATTAAATTGGTAAAATATATATAATTTTAAAAATTTCTTTAAAAAAATATGATGTGTCTCAAAACCCCAGCAGACTCCAAGGCAAAAGTGAGTGATGGTCCAATGAAGCTGAAGAAATGACTCTGAGACAGTGATAGAAACACAACTTTCTTACAGGGAGTCAGGAGCTGCCAACTGGACAAACCATCTCCTGCCAGGATCTACATGCCTCAAGCTTTTATCATTCAACAACTTAGCCTAGCAAGTTATCTGTAGCCCTTTGCTTTTTTGCTTGGCCAATGTTTCAAGTAAATCAAGGCCTGTCATTCAGGCACATTTCCTTAGAAGGGATACTCTCAGGGTTGACCACCCCACTCCTGGTCCTCAACCTTGAGGACCTCAACCTTGGTCCTCAACCTTGAAGGCTATACAGCACAGTCTTCTACACATTCTGCTTCATGGGAATATAGAGGGAGGATGGGATCTCTACATTTTCAAGATTGTGCTTAACAGGAACATTCAGATTATACTTGTACAAACTAGGCATCTTGTGCATACCATACAGCAGAGTATCATTTATACTAAACAACTAAACGAGTAGAAATGAATACTTATAAACAAATTACAAGAAATTTCATTAAATATAAAATACATATTTTTGAAAAAGTACATCCCCAGATCAATTATATCCCAGCCTATAATTTAAGTTTCTCAAAAAAGTTCAAAGACTTGGTATCATAAAGAACACATTCTCTCATGAAAATATCATTAAGGGGTGCCTGGGTGGCTCAGTGGGTTAAAACCTCTGCCTTCAGCCCAGGTCATGATCTCAGGGACCTGGGATCGAGCCCCACATTGGGCTGTCTGCTCAGCAGGGAGCCTGCTTCCCCCTTCTTTCTGCCTGCCTCTCTGCCTACTTGTGATCTCTCTCTCCCTGTCAAATAAATGAATAAATAAAATCTTTAAAAATATATATATAATTAAGAAATCAGTAACAAAAAGAATGAAAAACTTTAAATTTTTTTTAAACTTTAAATTTTTAAGTAGAAAAAATTACAAAATATATATAAATATAATAATAAATCACAAATAAATATTAAAGTACTTAGGGGCGCCTGGGTGGCTCAGTGGGTTAAGTCTCTGCCTTCAGCTCAGGCCATGATCTCCGGGTCCTGGGATCGAGCCCCACATCAGGCTCTCTGCTCATTGGGGTGCCTGCTTCCCCCCTCTCCCTCTGCCTACTTGTAATCTTTCTCTCTGTCAAATAAATAAATAAAATCTTTTAAGAAAAAAAATTAAAGTACTTAGAATTCACAGCAAATAAAAATCACATAAACCTGTCCTGATGCAACTAAAGCAGATTTGATATATGAATATATTGAAGAGGTTTAATATTGCCAAAAACTGTGCTTAGAAAAAAATAATAAAGTCAAAATATCTGAAAAATTAATTAAAATTTTGAGCAAGTTTATATCAGTATATTTGAAAATTTAATCACAGTGAAAAAATTTCTTAAACAATATAAATTGGAAATAGTAAACTTTTTTAAATAAATTAATATGTAGTTAAAAGTTATCTCACAAACAACAAAATACTAGGCCCAGATCATTACATAGAAAAAATTTATAGCAAATATTCAAGAAACATAAAAATAAATTTCTATATGCCCTTACAGTTAAGGTAAAAAGAAGGTAGTAGGGGCACCTGGGTGGGCTCAGTGGGTTAAAGCCTCCACCTTCAGCTCAGGTCATGATCTCAGGGTCCTGGGATGGAGCCCCACATAGGGCTGTCTGCTCAGTGGGAGTCTGCTTCCCCCCCTCTCCCTGCCTGCCTCTCAGCCTACTTGTGATCTCTCTCTCTCTGTCAAATAAGTAAATAAAATCTTTCAAAAAAAAAAAAAAGAAGGAAGTATCCAGTTTTCATGTAACAAGTATAACTTGGACACCAAAAATATTTTAAAAAATAATCATAAATGAGTAATAAATAAAATATTAGCAAACTAAACCCAATAATCTATACATGGATATTATTAACAAATTTTGTTCAATTTTAGGAAACCAATTAGTGTAATTTTCCACATAAACACATAAAGGACACACATTTAACTTCTTAATTTATGTACAAGATAATTTTTTTAACTTCAACATTATTTCATGATAAAAACTCAAGCAAACTAGGAATAGAAAAAAAAGTTCCTCTAATTAAATGCATTTACTCAAAATCCAAACAAACATTGCATTCAGTGTTATATATTGAAAGCAATTAATTTAAAATCTGGAAAAAGAAAAGAATATTTTCTGTCAGATTTTTATTCAATTTTAAAATTGTTGTCTTGACCAGTTTAGAAAATAATAAAGCTAATGAGAGTAGAAATGAAAAATGTATTTAATATTGAAAGATGATACGATTGTGCCTATATACAGGCCCAATGTAATCTGCAGATAAATTGTTAAAATTTATAAAATAATATAGCATGTTTATGGCATATAAGATAAATATGCCAATCCTGAGTTTATTTATTTACACCAGCAACTGTTAGAACATTTAAAGTTGCCATATTTGGTAAAAAAAAAAAAAAAGCATTTAGGAACAAATGTAATAGATGTAAGACAATTTTACAGAAAATCATCAAACTTTAAAAAGATTTAATGTACATGTACAGATATACCTTGTTCGTTAATAGACAATATTTTACAGATATCTGTTCTATCCAAATTGATCTATAAATTTAATGCAATTACAATAAAACACCAAGGTACAGTTTGTGGACATTAACAAAAAGATTCTAGTGTACATGAAAGTGCAGAGGGCCAATAATAACAAAGGCTTTTATTTTTTTTGAAATTTTTTTTAAGATTTTATTTATTAATTTGACAGAGAGAGAGAGACAGTGAGAGAGGAAACACAAGCAGGGGGAGTGGGACAGAGGAAGCAGGCTCCCTGCCAAGCAGGGAGCCCGATGTGGGGCTCAATCCCAGGACCCCCGGAATCATGACCTGAGCTGAAGGCAGACTCTTAACAACAAAACCACCCAGGCGCCCCCAAGGGCTTTTATTAAGAAAATATATAAAGTAAGGGTATTACCCTACCAATAATAAAAACTTACTATAAAACCAAAGTAATTAAGATCAAGTGGTACATGAAAAAAATAGGCTAATGGAATCCTACCTCTATCAGATTTTATGACTTAAAAATTCCTAAAACTTCTGAAAGAATAAACATTCAGTCCATAATCACAATCCCAGGAAAAAATTACCACCACAGACCACTTTGATATACTAGCTTATGGCATGTGCACATCACGTAATCTTTTCTAATCAATTGGAAATTTAATCTTCCAATAACTTATAATTCCAGGATCTTTGTGTTGGTTACACAGCCTAGAAATATGTGACTTACACTTCTTGCTCAAAGAATTTTTTTTAAATAATGGCCTTGCTAATGCTAGGAGTTGCTACTTTGACAACCTCTGGCAATGAAAATGAATCTTACTTTTAACTAGCATATCTTGAATGTGGAACAACCATGTGAGTTCACCTCACTGCTGGATTGTTTTGTGTTTATGATTTATCTAGTTCTTGAACTTTCATTTGAGTTTTACACTGAGAACAATTACCCTTTAGTGAGTTTTCTGCTGTGATTACCTCTACTTCAGGAACACGACTAAGACCCTGACATCTCTTTTCACAGAAGTCATCAAAGAGCTACTGATAATGAGAACTTTTGGCTTGAACCATAACTACATCTTGAAATGATTTCAAACTTAACAATCTCAAGAGCTCTTCAGAGCCTACTGAAGAATGTGTTTGTAGAAACAATTAGAAATTTCTTCATGGGTGCCTGAGTGGCACAGTTGGTTAAGTGTCCAACTCCTGGTTTTGACTCCTGGTTTCAGGTCAGGTTGTGATCTCTGGGTCATGAGGTCAAGCCCCACATCAGGTTCAGGGCTCAGCGTCGAGTCTGCTTGAGATTATCTCTCCCTCTGCCCCACCCCCTGCTAGTGCTCACTCTCATAAATAAATAAATGCATAAATAAATAAAAATCAGAAATGCTTCAGAAATAAAATATATTGTTTTAAGGAGCTGTGAGAAGCTGTGAATAAGAATATTTAAAATAATTACACATGCCAGCATGATGTGGAATGTCACCTAGGAGTCATGCATAGTATACCATGACTATAACAAAATTGGATTTCTACATCCCAAGCTTTGCTGTCACTATAAAAATAACTACTTCTGCTGTTCAAAAATGCTTTGAGCAAAAGCTCTAATGTTCCAAATGATCCTGCAAATCCCATTTCTATATGCCTTTTAAGTTGTTTAGTTCTGAATCAGCAGTCTAAAAATGTGTTTAAACACTGCAGGTAACCATTTCCCATGGAACAAATAAGAAGGAAATCAGGTTATGGTGAGGGCACCCAGCAGGACTCTTCTACTGTCTATGCGGTGTCAATGCAAACTGATTTCTTTAAGAGAGACACTCAGGGAAAAGAGAACAGATTGCAGGAAACACGTTCTGCATGCAAGAAAGAGCAAAGAAATAGGATACAGGATACTTGGTGATAATTATGCAAAATGATAAAAAAACACAGAGAAACAGTATAGCTATAACATAACAGTATTACAGCAGGTGGAAGTTCTATGAACTAGGTTTACTTGCAGCAGCACAAAACAGATAATACATGAGTTTTCTGGCCTGTTATCTTTCTTGTATGCAAAATAATTGCAGCTCTTAAGTTCCTGATGGTTTCTTTATCATGGTTTATGTTACTCAAATTACTATTTGCTAAATTCAAGGTTTGAGCTAAATAAAATAATAATAATAATTGAAGCATATAACAACTACAGAGAAATATATGTATTAAGAATACTCCTTTAAAAACATAAAATTCTGAACATGTAGCTGGAAGAAATGTAAAAAGCTCAGGAACTTGAGATATATTTGTGTTTACAAACTTAATCAGCTGCATGCTAGTTCAGCAAAGCAGTATACAGAAGGGAACATTATCAGAAAGGGTAAAATTTTCCAGGCAAGGCAACTATTTTAGTAAATAAAAGCTGTGCATTCTTCCACTTCTCTTCCACTTTGGGTAATACAACCACATTACTGGTGGGTAGAGAACATTTTTTAATTAAACATCTTTAAATAACTTTAAATAATTTTAAGAAATAACACAGATAACTCGTGCCCCTTTCCGAAGTTCCTAAAATGGCAGAATTTACAAAACTATACTTTAATATTGGAATCAGGATATTGATATCAGTACAGAGTTGCATCACCACAAGGATCCCTCACCCTTTTTTTTTGCCACATGTATTACAGGTACCCCCACCTTTTATCCTGAATGGCTGACAATCATTAATCTATTTTCCATTTTTATAATTTTTTCATTTAAAAATGTTATATAAATCAAGTTATATAATATGTGACCTTTGTGATTGGCTTTTTTCATGCAGAATAATTCCCTGGAGACTTAGCCAAACTGCTGTATGTGTCAATAATTCATCCATTTTATTGTTGAGTATTGTTGAGTGTTTCTTGATGTGGGAGTAAACAGTTTTGTTTAATCATTCACACACTGATTTGGGTTGTTCCCACTTTGGGGTTTTAATGAATAAAGATACTATTACCATTCCCATAAATATTTTTATATGAAAGTAAGTTTTCATTTCTCTGGGTAATTTTTTTTCTTTTTAAATATTTATTTTTTTCTTATGGAGAGAGAGAGAGAGAGAAAGCATGAGTTGGGGGGAAGGGTAGAGGGAAAGAATCTTTAAGAAGACTGAGTGTGAAACCTTACATAGGGCTCAGTCCCACCATCCACAAGATCATGAAATGAGCCAAAAACAAAGAGTCAGACACTCAGCCAACTGACCCACCCAGGAGCCCCTCTCTGGGCAAATTTCTTAGGAGTGCAATGCTGGGTCTACAGTAGTTTCATGGTTAATTTTATGAGAAACTGCCAAAACGTTTTTCAGAGTGGCTATACCAATTAAATTTCCCACCAGCAATGTATGGATTATCTTATTTTACTACAGCCGTCCGAGGATTTTTTTTTTCCCGAGGATTTTTTATTGTCAGTATTTTTATTTTATTTTGGTCATTCTGATAGGTCTATAACAATTACTAGTTATGGTTTTAAGTAGCATTTTTCTAATGGCTAATGGAGTTGAATATCTCGTGTGCTTGTCATCTGTACAACCTCTTTGTGAAATATCTGTTTATGCTTTTTGTCCATTTCTAATTTGATTTTTTTTCCACTGAGTTTTCAAAGTTCTTCTAAAATACTACTCCATTGTTGGATATATGGTTTTTGAACACTTGCTCCGATTCTTCAGCTTATCTTTTTATCCCACAACAGGATCTTTTGCAGGATATTTTTTTAAAGATTTTATTTATTTACTTGAGAGAGAGAGAGAGAGTGAGCAAGAGCAAGGTGGGGGGAGGAGAGAGAGAGGGAAAGCATGGAGTCTGACTCAGGGCTATATCCCAAGACACTGGGATCATGACCTGAGCTGAAGGCAGATGTTTAACTGAGTGAGCCACCAGGTGCTCCAAGAATACTTTCTTTTTTTCCCCAAATATGTTTATTTTATTTTCTCAGAGTTACAAGATTGATTGTTCAAGCACCACACCCAGTGCTCCATGCAATATGTGCCCTTCTCAATACCCACCACCAGGCTCGCCCAACCGCCTACCCCCTCCCCTCCAAAACCCTCGGTTTGTTGCTCAGAGTCCGCAGTCTCTGATGGTTCATCGCCCCCTCTGATTTCCCCCAATTCACCCTTCCCTTCCTTCTCACAATGCCCTCCATGATTTTCTTTATGCTCCACACGTAAGTGAGACCATAAGATAATTGACTCTCTCCGCTTGCCTTATTTCACTCCGCATAATCTCTTCTACTCCCATCCAAGTTGATACAAAAGTTGGATATTCATCCTTTCTGATGGAAGCATAATATTCCATTGTATAGATGTACCACGTCTTCCTTATCCACTCATCTGTTGAAGGGCATTTTGGTTCTTTCCACAGTTTGGTGATTGTGGCCATTGCTGCCATGACCATTGGTGTACAGGTGGACCTTCTTTGTACTGCATCTGCTTCTTTGGGGTAAATACCGAATAGTGCAATTGCAGGGTCATAGGGTAGCTATATTTTTAATTTCTTGAGGAATCTCCATACTGTTTTCCAAAGTGGCTGAACCAACTTGTATTCCCACCAACAGTGGAGGAGGGTTCCCCTTTTTCTACATCCTCTGCAACATTTTTTGTTTACTGTCTTGTTGATTTCGGCCATTCTAACTGGTGTAAGGTGGTATCTCAGTGTGGTTTTGATTTGAATCTCTCTGATGGCTAAAGATGATGAACATTTTTTCATGTGTCTGTTAGCCATTTGTATGACTTCTTTGGAGAAGTGTCTGTTCAATTCTTCTGCCCATTTTCTGATGTGATTATCTGTTTTGTGAGTGTTGAGTTTGAGAAGGTCTTTATAGATCTTAGATATCAGACCTATGTCTGTAGTGTCATTTGCGAATATCTTCTCCCATTCTGTGGGTTGCCTGTTTGTTTTGTTGACTGTTTCCTTCACTGTGCAGAAGGTTTTTATCTTGATGAAGTCCCAAAAGTTCATTTTTGCTTTTGTTTCCTTTGCCTTTGGAGACATGTCCTGAAAGAAGTTGCTGTGGCTGATGTCGAAGAGGTTACTGCCTATATTTTTCTCTAGGATTTTGATAGTTTCCTGCCTGATGTTGAGGTCTTTTATCCATTTTGAGTTTATCTTTGTGTATGGTGTAAGAGAATGGTCAAGTTTCATTCTACATATAGCTGTCCAGTTTTCAAGAATATTTTTTTTTAAAAATAATGAGGTTCAATTTATCAGTTTTTTCCTTCTATGGATCATCTTTTCTGTGCTTAGTCCATAATCAACATCAAGTTAATTTTTGTATGAGGTGTGACATTTAGATAGAGAGTGCTTTTTAAAATTTTGATTTGTTTCTGGTTTGATTTGAGGTTTTGCTGGCATTGTTTTTGTTGTTGTTGTGTGTGTGTATTTTTATTCATTTATTTTTGCTTATAGATGTCTCATTTCTCATGCACTAGTTATTGAAAATGATATCCTTTCTCCTTTGATTTTCTTTTCTTTTGCTCTCTCAAATATCAATTGGGCAGATTTGGATGGGTTTTGTATTTTTGGGTTATCTTTTCTATTACATGGGTCAATTTTTTTATCAATCTATTTAAAAATTTTATTTAAGTTCCAGTTAATATTTGTTAAAATATTATTCAGTTAAATACAGCATAACATTAGTTTCAGGTGTACAATATAGTGATTCAGCACCTCCATACAACACCGGGTTCTCATTAAATCAAGTACCCTCCTTAATCCCCATCACCTATTTTGCACATAGTCCCAGCCACCTCCCCTCTGGTAACCATCAGTTTGTTTTCTGTATGTAAGAGTCTGTTTCTTGGTTTGTCTCTTGCCCTTTTTTCCCCCATGCTTATTTGTTTTGTTTCTTAACCTCCACATATGTGTTAAATCATATGGTATTTGTCTTTCTCTGAGTGACACATAATACTCTCTAGCCCTATCCACATCATTACAAATGGGAATATTTAGTTCTTTTTTATGACTGAATAATATTCCATTGTATATACATATACCACTTATTTATCCATTCATCAGTCCATGGACACTTTGGCTGTTTACATAGTTTGGCTATTGTAGATAATGCTGCTATGAATATTGGAGTGCATGTATCCCTCTGAATTCACATTTTTGTATTCTTTGTGTAAATGTGTAGTACTGCAATTGCTGGAATATACAGTAGTACTATTTTTCACTTTTTGGGGAACTTCCATACGTTTTTTCAGAGTGGCTGCACCAGTTTGCATTCCCACCACAGTGTAGGAGCCTTCCCTTTTCTCAACATCCTTGCCAACACCTGTTGTTTCTTGTATTGATTTTAGCCAGACTGACTGGTGTGAGATGTTTGCTCATTGTAGTTTTAATTTCTATTTCCCTGATAGTAAGTGATGTCGAGCATCTTTTCACATGTCTGTTGGCCATCTGGAAGTCTTTGGAGAAATGTCTATTTGTGTCTTCTACCAAGGTTTTAATTGGATTATTTGGTTTTGGGGTGTTGAGTTGTATAAGTTGTTTATATATATATATATATATATATATATATATATATATACACACACACACACACACACACATTTTTTAAAGATTTTATTTATTTATTTGAGAGAGAGAGATAACAAGTAGGCAGAGAGGCAAGCAGAGAGAGGGGGAAGCAAGCTCCCTACTCAGCAGAGAGCCTGATCCAGAGCTCGATCCCAGGACCCTGAGATCATGACCTGAGCCGAAGGCAGAGGCTTTAACCCACTGAGCCACCCAGGCACCCCAGTTGTTCATATATTTTGAATACTAACCCTTTATCACATATGTCATTTGCAAATATTTCTCCCATTCTATAGGTTGCCTTTTAGTTTTGTTGATTTGTTTCCTTCACTGTGCAGAAACTTTTTATTTTGACAAAGTTCCAATAATTTATTTTTTTCTTTTATTAACCCTGCCTCAGGAGATATATCTAGTCAGAAGTTGCTATTGTGGATGTCAAAGAAGTTACTGCTTCTGTTCTTTAGGATTGTAATGGTTTCTGTCTCATATTTAGGTCATTAATCTATTTTGAGTTTATCCTGTTTTATCCTTTTGCATGTTGCTGTCCAGTTTTCCTAACACCATTTGTTGAATAGTTTTTCCCCCCATTGAATATTCTTTCCTGTTTTGTCAAAGATTAATTCACCATACAGTTATGGGTTCATTTTTGAATTTTCTATTCTATTCTATTGATCTATGTGCCTATTTCTGTGTTAGCACCATACTGTTTTGATCATTACAGCATTGTAATGTAACATGAAATTTGGAATTGTGATGCCTCCAGCTTTGCTTTCTTTTTCAAGGTTATTTGGAATTTTTTGTAGTTCCATAGAAATTTTAGGATTGTTTGATCTAACTCTCTGAAAAACCCTATGGTATTTTGATGAAGATTGCATCAGGTAGTATAGGCATTTTAACAATATTTGCTCTTCTGCTTCATGAGCATGGAATGTTTTTTTTTCATTTCTTTGTGTCCTCTTTAAGTTCTTTCACAGTATTTTATAGTTTCAGAGTACAAGTTTTTCACCTCTTTGGTTAGGTTTATTCCTAGGTATTCTTTGGTTTTTCGTGCAATTATAAATGAGATTCATTCCTTAATTACTTTTTTCTACTGCCCTATTATTGGTTTACAGAAACACAACAGAAATCTGTAACATTGATTCTATATTCTACAACTTTACTGAATTTGTGTATCACTTCTAAAAAGATTTTTGGTGGAGTCTTTCAGGTTTTCTAGGAAGACTATGATGTCATTTGCAAATAGTGAAAGATTGGCTTCTCCCTTGCCCATTTGGATGCCTTTTATTCCTTCTTGTCTGATTTCTGTGGCTAGGATTTCCACTATGGTATTAAATAACAGTGGTAAGAGTGGACACCCCTCTCTTGTTCTTGAACATAGCGGAAAAGCCCTTGTTTTTCCCCATTGAGGATGATATTAGCTTTGGGTTTTTATATATAGCCTTTATTTTGTTGAAGTATGTTTCCTCTAAACATACATTGGTTGAGGGTTCTTATCATGAGAGGATGTGTACTTTGTCAAATGCTTTTTTTGTATCTATTGAAATGATCATATGATTCCTGTATTTTGTTTTATTAATGTAGTGAATCATACTGATTGATTTGCCAATATTGAACCACACTTGCAGCCCAGGAATAAATTCCACTTGAGCATGGTGAATGATTCTTTTAATGTATTGTGAGGTTCAGTATGCTAGTATTTTATTGAGAAATTTTGCATTCATGTTCATTGGGGTATATTGGCTTCTAGTTCTATTTTTTAGTGGAGTCTTTATCTGACATGTTATCATGGTAATGCTGGAGACTTAGAATGAGTTTGCAAGTTTTTCTCCCTTTTCTACTGCTTTGGAATATTTTGGAAAGAAGGGAAATAATTCATTAAATATTTGGTGGAATTTGCCTGTGGAGTCACCTGGTCCTGGACTTTTGTTTTTTTGGGCAATTTGTTATTACTAATTCAATTTTTTTGCTTGTTATCAGTCTATTTGAGTTTTTGATTTCTCCTTGTTTCAGTTTTATTAGTATATATTTTTTCTAGGAATTTATCTATTTCTTCCAAGTTGTCAAATTGTTACCATGTAGTTTTTCATAATATTCTCTTATACTTGTTCATATTTCTTGTTGACTGCTGTTTCTTCTCTTATTTGTGATTTTATTTATTGAACCCAGCTAGCGCCTTGATAACTGTCATTTTGAACTCTATTTCTAACATATTACTGATGTCTGTATTAACTAGGTCTCTAGCTGTTGGTCCTGTCTCTTGTTCTTCTTTTTGGGGTGAGATTTTCCGCCTTGTCATTTTATCGAGCTAAGAATAGATGAGTGAGAGAGAAAAGTACTCTGGAGTTCCACAGTTTTCACTGATTGATGAACTTGGGCTTGGCTGGATATTCTAACTGATCTTCTGGGGGAGGGACCTTTTGACTTGGTTCTCAAATGTCTTTGCCCTAGGTAGAATTGCTCCGCCCTTGCCCAGTGATGGGCCAAGCAATTCACTCAGGTTTGCCCTCAGGAGTCTTTGTTCCCTGAGCGCTTTCCCTACCACCCTGGAGGCCAGGAATGCAAATGGCGGCTCCCAGTCTCCAGCCAGAGGAGCTGAGCACTGGGGTCCCCACTCCTCATTGCGCCCTCAGAGGAAAGCAGTTAATCACTCCCATCTCCCGGGTCCCCGCCTAAGCTCTGAGCTCAGCCACTGGTGGCAGAGAGTTTCTATCTCAGGCGCACGGCCCCGTCTGGAATCTATAAACCCAGCAGATTCCTGCTGCAAGCTCCCGTGCCACTCCTCCCTAAGGAGGAAGGAGGGGGTCTCTCCAGAATGCCTTGTGGGGTCCCCGCTCGAAGAGCCACGGCCACGGTCTCGGGTAAGCCCCAGTTGAAAATGCACTGCACAGCTCTTTCTCTGCTGCCGGCTTCTCCGCCCCGATATCTGGGAGCTCTGCCGCACTCAGACACCCCCGGTCCCTTTTTGACCTTGCGGGTCCTGAAACCACCCTTCTCCCGTGAGGGCGAAACCTCTGGCTTAGCCTCCGGAGCTATGTCCCTCAGCGGAGCATACTCTAAAAGTTCCGATTTGGGGCTCTGCGGCTCTGCGGCTGCAGGGAGCTGGCCCCTCCCCCCGTGGTCTCTCTTCCCGTCACTTTGGATTCACTTTTCCAAACGTCCTAACTTTCAGAAAGTGGTCGATTTTCTGCTCCTAGAAATTCTCTTCTTCCTCTCTTCTCTCTCCTGTTGAGTATGCTGGCTTTTAGAATGATTTGATAACTATCTAGATGAACTTCTGGGATCCAACTCTATCTTAACCTCCTACTTCTCTGCCATCTTGCTCCTTCTCCATTTGTGATTTTATTTGTGTTTTTTCTCTTTTTATAAGTCTGGTTTGAGGTTTATCAAATTTATTAATTTTTTCAAAGAACCAGCTCCTGATTTCATAGATCTATTGATTTTAGTTTCTATATAATTTCTGCTCTACTCTTTATTATTTCCTTCTTTCTACTGACTTTAGACTTTGTTGCTCTTTTTATAGCTCCTTTTGGTGTAAGATTAGGTTTTTTTCTTGCTTGCTAAAAAATCTAGCTAAGCAAGATTTTTTTCTTGCTTCTTTTGATAGGTCTGTATTGTTATATACTTTCTTCTTGTGACCACTTTTGCTGCATCCCAAAGGTTTTGGATCATCATGTTTTCATTTTCATTTGTTTCCATGTAATTTTATTATTTCTTTTTTTTTTTTTTTTTTTTACTTTCTTGGCTGACCCATTCATTCTTTAGTAGGATGTTCTTTAATGTCCATATATTTGTAGTCTTTCCAAATTTGTTCTTGTGGTTGACTTCAAGTTTTATAGCATTTTTGTCTGAAAATATGCATAGTATTCTCTCAATCTTTTTGTAACAGTAGAAACCTGATTTGTGACCCAGTGTGTGATCTATTCTGGAGAATGTCTCATGTGCACCTGAAAAAAAAAGTGTATTCTGTAGCTTTAAGATGAAATGTTCTGAATATATCTGTTAAATCCATGTAGCCCTATGTGTCACTCAAAGTCATTGTTTTCTTGTTGAATTTCTGTTTAGATGATCTCCCCATTGATGTGAGGGGACTACTGAAGTCCCCTACTAGTATTATGTTTTTATCAATGAATTCCTTTATGTTTCTTATTAATTGTTTTATACATTTGGATGTTCCCATGTTGGGTGCATACATATTTATAATTGTTAGATCTTCTTGTTGAATTTTCCCCCTTATTATGTTACAGTGCCCTTCCTCATCTCTTGTTTCAGTTTTTGGTTTAAAATCAAGTTTGTCTGGTATAAGTATTGGTACTGTGACATTCTTTTGATGTCAATCTGAGTGATAAATATTTCTTCAATCTCTCATCTTCAATATGTATGTGTTTTTAAAGTGAGCTTCTTGTAGGCAGCATATAGATGAGTCTTGCTTTTTCATCCATTCTGACATCCCATGTCTTTTGATTTAGTACATTTACATTGAGAGTAATATTTGATAAATATGTATTTAGTGCCATTTTATGACTTGCTTTGCCATTGTTCTTGGAGATTTTCTCTGACACTTACATGTTCTTGCCACTTTTGATCTCTCCTTTGCACTGAAAAAGTTCCATTTAATATTTCTTGCAGGGCTGGTTTCATAGTCAAGAGCTCCTTTAGTTTTTGTCTGGGAAACTTTATTTCTCCTTCTATTCTGAATGATAGTCTTTTGGAATAGAGTATTCATGGCAATAGATGTTTCCTATTTAGCACTTTGAATGTATCAGTCTACTTCCATCTAGCTTGCCAAGTTTCCGTTAAGAAATCTCTAACTAGCCTTATGGGTCTTCCTTTGTAATTTAAGGACTTCCTTTGTCTTATAGATTTTAAGATTTTTTTCTTTATCACACCGTTTTGCAAATTTAAGTAAAATAGGTCTTGGTGCTGGGCTGTCTTTGTTGATTTTGATGGGACTTCTCTGTGCCTCCTGGATCTGGATGTCTGTTTCCTTTCCCAGGTTAGGTAAATTTTCAGCTATTATTTCCTCAAATAACATTTTTTTGCCTCTTTTTTCTCTCTTCTTCTTCTGGGACTCCCATAATTTGAATGATAATATATTTGATGGAGTCACTGAGTTCCCTAAGTCTATTCTCATGTTCCTTACGTCTTTCTCTCTTTTTCTCAGCTTCATTATTTTCCATTATTTTTCTTCTATATCACTAATTCTTTCCTCTGCTTCTTCCAGGCTGCTGTTCATGCATAAAACTTGTTTCCAAATAATTATTGCATTCTCCTGATTTATATTTTTAACTCTTTTTTTTAAATTTTCTTTACTGTCAGAGAGAGGGAGAGCACAAGCAGGGGGAGCAGCAGGCAGAGGGAGAAGGAGGCTGAGCAAGGAGCCTGACATGGGACTTGATCCCAGGACCCTGGGATCATGACCTGAGGTGAAGGTAGTCTCTTAACCTACTGTGCCACCCAGGCATCCCTAACTCTTTTAAAAATATTTTATTTATTTAATTGAGAGAGAGATACAGAGATAGTGAGAGAGTCAGAAGCCCAACACAGGGCTTGATCCCAGGACCCAGATGCTTAACCAACAGAGCCACCCAGTTGCCCCTCTTTTTTAGCTCTTTTATCTCTGTGGTAAGGGTCCCCCTGTGTCTTCTATTCTTTTCTGAAACCCAGTGAGTATCCTTATGATTGTTGTTTAAAATTCTCCATCAGGTTTTTACTTACATCTGTTTCATTTAGATCTCTGGCTATGGCCTTTATTGTTGTCTTATTTTGGATTAATTCCTCCATCATGGCATTTTGTCTAAGTTTCTGCCTTCTTGTGTGTTAGAAAAGCCAGCTGTTTCCTGTTCCTGTGAGGAATGGTTTTGTTAAAAAAGAGATCATGTAGTGTCCAGTGCCTGGTGCTTTAGGGAGTGTATCTGGTTTGTGGTGTGTGTGCTCCTCTGTTGTGCTTTGGCTGCTTTATTCTTCAGGCCAGTCATCTGCAGAGGATCTCCTTGCCTGCGGTGGGCAGAATTTCATCCTTGACCAGAATGTGATGAGTTTAATGAGGTGTGCACTCATCTGTTTGTTCAATGAGACCTGATACTACTTCCAGTAGAAAAGAAGCCCTGCAGAATCTGGTCAAGAGATGTGACATGGGCAGTGGATTCTGCTGGTCTTCTGGGGGAAGGGGCCTGTAGTGATGGGGCTCAGGCAGCTTGACTGAGAAGGACACTCAGAGTGCAGGGGTGTGGGACTTGTAAGTTAGGCAGGCTGTGTTGGCCCTGTGCTGTGTTTTCTCCTGTGGAGGAAGGAAGAAATTGATACTGGCTAGCTCCTTTTTCCCCAGAGTGGGGTCTCTGTGCATGTTGCTCTCAGGGAAGCATTCTGAGAAGAGAAGATTATCTCCCCATTGTTTGTTGCAGGCATTTTTTAAATTGCTATTTCCACAGTCTGCGTCCATGTTTTTTACCTACCTTCTCTCTAGGAACAGTGCAGTGCCCTACTGGCTCTATCTCTGCCAAGCCTGTGACCTTTAAAACTCCAGGCTTTAGAGATGTGATATGAGCAATGGCTTGTACTGGTCTTCTTGGGGAGGGACCTGCTGCACTGGGAATGAGAGAGCTTGACTTAGAAGAATATTATCACCAGAGCACAAGGCTATGGGACTTCTTGTGAACAAGTTAAGCAGCTTGTGTCAGCCCTACCACATTGATTTTTTAATGTTGAGCCAACCTTGTATACTTAGAATAAATCTCACTTGGTTATATTGCATAATTCTTTTTATACATTGTTAATATATTGATTACTTTTTGCATTTAAGTTCATGAGAAATGTTGGTTTGTAATTTTCTTTTTGTCCCTGGATTTGTCTGATTTTATTATTAGTGTATAATGACTTTATAAAAAGAATTGAGAAGTGTTCTCAGCTATTTTCTGGAAGAAAGTGTTGTATTATAAGCACTAAAATTTCAGATGCTGCCTTTATAACATTGAGGATCATATGGCCTTAAAGGCTTAGATGTGCATTCTCCTGCTTTCACCAGATAGGCACCCAATCCAGAGGGAAAGTTTCCTGACCTGGCTAATTACCCTATCAACCAAACCAGCTGCCTCCTACCCAATCCTCAAACTAATGGGTTTCACCTTACCGTGTGCCCTTGGAATTATTCAAATAAGAAAATTACATCCTCCTTAAAACAACAACAAAGATCACATCACCCTCTAGTTACTATAAAGACTGCCTTCTACAGCCCCTGTTGGTTTTATTGTACTCTATTCCTGAGTACAATCCTTTTGCTGCCCTCCATGGTTTGCAGTGTTCTTCTTCCTCAGGATGTGAGTATATGTCACTAATAAACTGCAAATATCCTCTGTCCACTGTTGGATGTTGGGTGTTCTGCCATCTACTATTATTTTAGGTGGGAGAACATCCTTCACCAACAGTATGAATAGAAGGTAATTGAGCAATTGTGTACTATTAGTATTCATAAATATGTTGTAAAATTGTCCAGTGAAACCATCTGGCACTGAAATTTTGTTTGAAGTCTCTTTAATTACAAATTGTGTGTTCTTAATTGTTATAGGAATATTCACACTATTTCCTCTTAGTTGAATTTTGGTAGTATGTGATTTTTAGAGAATTGGTCCATTTCTTTAAAATATCCAATTTAATACCATAGTTTTTTTATTATTCTTATTTTTCTTTGATAGTTGCTAGTTCTGTGATGACATCCCTGTTTTGTTCCTGATTTTGGTTACCAGTATCTTTTCTGTTCATATCTTTTTCAGTTTTGCTAGAGATTTATGAGTTGTATCAAAATTTTTGAATACCTAGCTAATGGTTTGTCTTCTCTATTATTTTCCTGTTTGCAATCTCATTGATTTCTGCTCTTACACTCGCACACACACACACACACATAATGTATAATAATAAATAAATATACATATTTATTTATTTATTTATTTTTGCTTGCTTTTGGTTTCCTTTTCATTTCTTTTTATCTTGGAAACTTTCTTCTTTTGTACTATAGATTTCCTTTATAGCACTGCTGTAATTATGTTCCAAAATTTTTATATATTTTATTTTCATTTTCATCTAGTTCTGTTTAGGATTTTATTTTTTTTTTTAGATTTCACTTTGACCTGTCTCCTTTGAATTTCCACTTTGGTTTATTTAAATATATATATATGTATATATACATATATATATATAAAGAACATTTCCAAGTATTTGTAGATCATCCTGTTGCCTTTCTGTTAACATATCTACTTTGTATCCATTATGATCAGAGAAAATACATTATTTAAACTTTTAAAAATAAGATGAAGTTGAATATCTAAGATATGGTATATCCTAGTGAACATTCCATGGGCAATGCAAAGAATATGTATTCTTGTTATTAAGTGAAGTATTCTAAAGATATCAATTAGATACTATTAATTAATATGTTTTTGAGTTCAATATCTTTGCTAATTTTCTATCTAGCATTTCTAACAATTACTGGTAATGGGAATTTGAAATATCAAACAATATTTATGAGTTCACCTATTTTTCCTTTCAGCTTTATCAGGTTTTATATCATGTATTTTGAAATACTCTTGTTAGTTGAATACACTTTCAGGATTGCTCTGTTTTGGTGGGCTTATGCTTTTATAATTATGTAATGTGCCTCTTTGCCACAAGGATTATTTTTTTGTTATGAAGTTTTTCTTCTAATATTAATGAGTCATTCCTGCCTTTTTAATTAATGTTAGCATGATATATCTTTTTATCCCTTTGTTTTCAACCTATGTTTTTATGGGGTTTTTTTGCTGTTGTTTTTGCAGTATACTTCTTGTATACAGCATATAATAGTGTCAATTTTTATTTTTAATTATTTTTGTTTGTTTATTTATTTATTTATTTTAATTTTATTGTGTTATGTTAGCCACAATACAATACATAATTAGATTTTGATGTCACGTTCCATGATTCATTGTTTACCTATAATACCCAGTGCTCCATGCAATATGTGCCCTCCTTAATACCCACAAGGCTCATCAATCCCCCATCCCTCTCCTCTCTAAAACCCTCAGTTTGTTTCTAACAGTCCACAGTCTCTCATGCTTCATCTCCCCCTCTGATTTCCCCCAATTCACTTTTCCTTTCCTTCTAATGTCCTCCATGTTATTCTTTATGTTCCACAAGTGAAACCATATGATAATTGACTTTCTCTGCTTGACTTATTTCATTCAGCATAATCTCCTCCAGCTCCAACCATGTTGATGCAAAAGTTGGGTATTCGTACTTTCTAATGGCTGAGTAATATTCCATTGTATATATGGACCACATCTCCTTTATCCATTCTTCTGTTAAAGGACATCTTGGCTCTTTCCACAGTTTGGCTATTGTGGACATTGCTGCTCTCAACATTGGGGTACATATGGCCCTTCGTTTCAGTACATCTGTATCTTTGGAGTAAATACCCAGTAATGCCATTGCCAGGTAATAGGGTAGCTCTATTTTAATTTTTTTCAGGAATCTCCAAAATGTTTTCCAAAATGGCTGCACCAACTTGCATTCCCACCAATAGTGTAAGAGGGTTCCTCTTTCTCCAAATCCTCTGCAACATTTGTTGTTTCCTGCCTCGTTAATCTTTGCCACTCTAACTGGTGTAAAGTGATGTCTCAATGTGGTTTTGATTTGAATTTCCCTGATGGATAATAATGATGAACATTTTTTCATGTATCTGCTAGCCGTTTGTATGTCTTCATTTCAGAAGTGTCTGTTCATGTCTTCTGCCCATTTTTTGACTAGATTTTCTGTTTTTGGAGTATTGAATTTGAGAAGTTCTTTATAGATCTTGGATATCAGCCTTTTGTCCCTAGTGTCATTTGTGAATATCTTCTCCCATACCATGGGTTGCCTCTTTGTTTTGTTGACTGTTTCCTTTGCTGCGCAGAAGCTTTTTATCTTGATGAAGTCCCCAAAGTTCATTTCACTTTTGTTTCCCTTGCCTTTGGAGACATGTCTTGAAAGAAGTTGCTGTGGCCAATGTTGAAGAGGTTACTGCCTGTTTTCCTCCAAGATTTTGATAGATTCTTATCTCACATTGAGGTCTTTCATCCATTTTGAGTTTATTTTTGTGTATGATGTAAGAAAAAGTACAAATTTCACTCTTCTATACATAGCTTTCCAATTTTCCCAGCACCCTTTATTGAAGAGAATGTCTTTTTTCCATTGGATATTTTTTCCTGCTTTATCAAAGATTAGTTAACCATAGAGTTGAGGGTCCGATCTGGGCTCTCTACTCTGTCCTGTTGGTCTATGTGTCTGTTTTTGTGGGAGTACCATGCTGCCTTGGTGATCACAGCTTTGTAATAAGGCTGGAAATCAGGCAACATGATGCCCCCAGCTTTGTTTTTCTTTTTCAACATTTCCTTGGCCATTCGTGGTCATTTCTGGTTGCATACAAATGTTACAATTGTTCCAGCACTTTGAAAAATGCTGATGGTATTTGATTGGGATGGCACTGAAAGTATAGATTGTTTTGGGCAGCAGAGACATTTTAACAATGTTTATTCTGATCCATGAGCATGGGATGCTTTTCCATCTTCTTGTGTCTTCAATATCTTTCATGATTGTCCTGTAGTTCCTCGAGTATAGATCCTTTACCTCTTTGGTTATGTTTATTCCAAGATATGGTTTTTGGTGTTATTGTAAATGCAACTGATTCTCTAATTTCCCTTTCTACAGTTTCATTGTTAGTGTATAAGAATGCAACTGATTTCTGTACATTGATTTTGTATCCCGCCACATTACTGAATTACTGTATGAGTTCTAGTAGCTTGGAGGTGGAGTCTTTTGGGTTTCCACATAAAGTATCTTGTTATCTGTGAAGAGAGAGAGTTTAATTTCTTTTTTGCCAACTTGAATGCCTTTTATTTCTTTTTGTTGCCTGATTGCTGTTAGTAGAACTTCCAGTACTATGTTGAAAAATAATGGTGAGAGTGGACATCCTTGTTGTGTTGCTGATCTTAAGGGAAAGGCTCTCAGCTTTACCCCATTAAGAATGAAATTCACTGTGTGTATTTCATAGATGGATTTTATGAAGTTGAGGAACGTTCCCTCTATCCCCATACTCTGAAGAATTTTAATAAGGAAACGACGCAGTATTTTGTCAAATGCTTGTTCTGCATCAATTGAAAAGACCATGTGGTTCTTCTCGCTTCTCTTATTGATTTGTTCTATCACATTGATTGATTTGTGAATATTAAACCATCCTTCCATTTCATGGATAAATTCCACCTTGTCATGGTGGATAATTATTTAATGTACTGTTGGATCCTATTAGCTGGGATCTTGTTCAGAATTTGGCATCCATATTCAACAGATACTGGTCTGAAATTATCCTTTTTGATGGGGTCTTTACCTGGTTTGGGTACCCTGATCAGGGTAATGCTGGCTTCATAGAAAGAGTCTGGAAGTTTACCTTCTCTTTCAATTTTTTGAAACAGTTTCAGGAGAATAGGTATTATTTCTTCTTTGAATGTATGGTAGAATTCCCCTGGCAATCCGTCAGGTCCTGGACTCTTGTTTTTTGGGAGGTTTTTGGTCACTGCTTCAATCTCATTACTAGATATTGGTCTATTCAGGTTGTCAATTTCTTCCTGTTTCAGTCTTGGAAGTTTATAGGTTTCCAGGTTTACATCCATTTCTTCTAGGTTATCTAACTTATTGTCAAATAGCTGTTGATAATAATTTCTGATGATCATTTCTATTTCCTTTGGGTTAGTCATGATCTCTCCCCTTTCATTCATAATTTTAATTTGGGTCCTTTCTCTTTTCTTTTGGGTTAGTCTGGCCAATGGTTTATCAATCTTATTAATTATTTCAAAAAACCCACTTCTAATTTCATCGTTCTGTTCTACTGTATCTGTGGTTTCTAACTCATTAAACTCTGCTCTAATCTTAATTATTTCCCTTCTTGTGCCTGGGTTTGACTTAACTTGTTGTTGATTCCCCAGTTCTTTAATGTGTAAAGATAGTTTATGTATTCAGGATTTTTCAATTTTTTTGAATGAAGTTTGGATGGCTATGCATTTCCCCCTTAGGACCACCTTTGCCATATCCCATAAATTTTGGACTGATATGTCTTCATTCTTATTGTTTTCCATGAATTGTTTAAGTTCTTATTTGATTTCCTGCTTGATCCAAACATTCCTGAGCAGGATGGTCTTTATCTTCCAAGTGTTTGAATTCCTTCCAAACTTTTTCTTTTGGTTGAGTTCTAGTTTCAAAGCATTGTGGCCTGAGGATATGCAAGGAATAATCTCAATCTTTTGGTATCAGTTGAGACCTGATTTGTGGCCCAGTATGTGGTCTATTCTGGAGAAAGTTTCAGGTGCACTCAAAAAGAATGAGTATTCTGTTGTTTTAGGGTGGAATGTTCTGTATATATCTATGAGATCCATCTGATCCAATGTGTCATTCAAACCTCTTGTTTCTTTGTTGATTTTCTGCTTAGCAGATCTGTCTGTTCCTGAGAGTGGCATCTTAAGAACCCCTACAATTAACATATTCTTATCAATATGTCTCTTTATTAACATTTGGCTTATGTAGTTGGCTGTTCCTATGTTAGGGGCATACATACTTACAATTGTTAGATCTTGTTGGATAGACTCGTTAAGAATGATGTAGTGTCCTTCGGTATCTCTGACTACAGTCTTCAGCTTAAAATCTAATTTATCTGATATGAGAATCATTACTCCAGCCTTCTTTTGAGGCCCATTGGCATGAAAGATGGTTCTCCATCCCTTCACTTTCAGTCTTGATGTATCTTTAGGTTCAAAATGAGTCTCTTATAGATGGCATATGGATGGGTCCTGTTTTTCTTATCCAGTCTGCAACCCTGTGCTGTTTTATGTGTGCATTTAGGCCATTCATGTTGAGAGTGATTATTGAAAGGTAAGTTTTTATTGTCATCATTTTGGCTCTGAAGTCCTTGTTTATATAGATTATCTCTGTAATTTTCTGCTCTATATCACTCTTGGGGTCTTTCTCCTTTTATAAAAACCCCTTTAATATTTCTTGTAATTCTGTCTTGGTGGTCACATAATCTCTTAGTGTTTGCCAGTCCTGGAAGCTCTTTATCTCTCTATCCATTCTGAATGTCAGCCTTGCTGGATAAAGCATTCCGGCTGCATGCTCTTCTCATTTACTGCCCTGAATATGTCTTTTCAGCCCTTTATGGCTTGCCAGGTTTCTGTAGACAGGTCCTACATTATTCTGATGGTCCTCCCTCTGTATGTAAGAAATCTCTTCCCCCTAGCTTCCCTTAAGACATTTTCTCTGAATTTATGATTCATGAATTTCACAATTACATGTCTGAAGTTCTTTCTACCTTCATGGATCTTGGAGGGTGTCCTCTCTACCTGTGGGACATGAACGCTTGTCCACTGGGGAATGTAGTTCCATTCCCCAGATTAGGAAAATTCCCATCTAGGGTTTTTTCAACTATATATTCTAGTCTTCTCTCTCTTTCCATTCCCTCAGGGATCACAATAATTCTGATATTGGAACATTTCATGGCATCATTTAATTCTCTAATTCTGTTCTCATATCTTCTAAGCTGTTTGTTTCAGGACTCTTCTTCATCCTTCTTATCTATCAGTTTGTCTTCTAGATCCCTAATTTGATCTTCTGCCTCATTTGCCCTACCTGTTAGAGTATTTAGATTAGATTGGATCTCATTGATAGCATTTTTAAGTTCTGTCAGATCATCTCTCACTTCTGCCCTTAGAGATTCTGTGTTACCACTAATGGTTTTCTCCCACCTAGCCATTGTCTGGATAACTGTTACCCTGAATTCTATTTCCAACATCTTGTTTATCTCCATATCCAATAGTTCTGTGGCAGAGGTCATAGTCTCTAAATTTTTCCTCTGGTGGAGGTTCTTCCTCTTAGTCATTCTGGTGAGATGTGGTTGAGGGGATATATAGCTGAATATATCAACCACAATCCAGGCGAGGGTTACCCTGGAACATTTTGGAGCAATCAGAAGTCACCACCAAAAAGAAAGAAAAAAAAAAAAAAAGAGTGGAAAAAAAAAAACACAAGCAAAATGAGCCCCAAGAGTAAGATTTATAAATTACAAAAATAAAAATGAACGAATTGTCTGACTAAAGAAAAAAAAAAGAAAAACCAAGCCAAAATGAACCCCAAAAATAAGAATTATAAAGTACAAAAACAAAAACAAACACTGATGTTTTTTATCAGAAACACTGATAAAAGAATAATATGGAAAAAAAAAAAAGAATAAGATGGGAAGGTGGTTATAATCCTTCAATGTTGGGGAGGAAGGGTATTCCAGTTCTTCCTGGATATATCTTGTTATCTTTGTTAGAGGACTCAACTTTCCAGAGATATAAGGAAATTAAAACTGGTATATATACAGGGGTAGTATTGAATAGGGAAAAAGGACTACCCTGAAGCTTATATCTATCTCTATCTCTATCTCTATCTATCTATATATCTATATCTATAAGAAAATGAAACAAAAGTATATGTATGAAAAAGTTTAAGTTAAAAAGAGACTATGTAATATGTTGTATTAAATATCCAGTTGTTATAGTAAGTAGGTAAAAAAATAAAAGAACAAGAATCATGAGAATGAATTAAAAAAGAGAGAGAGAGAGAAAAAAGTTTTATCTATGAAATATACAGACCGTGGAGCAATACTAGGAGCTTAATATATTGTTTTCCCCTGATGTTGGGGTTTTACAGTTTTATGGGGACCTTGTAGTTGTTGTCTTCTTGTTCTTTTGGTTTGTCTCCTGGAGGAGGGGCCTGCCACATTATTTTTCAGTCTATCCTGCTTGGCTGAGTTGCCCTGCCCCCATAAAGGGGCTGGGCTCCTTGTAAACTGGTTTTTCAGGCTTTTGTTCTCTGGAGGTTTTTGTTCTTTGGCAGCTTTTCTTGCCTTTTTGGAGGGTCAGAGCAAAGTAAACTGTCTGCACCCAGACCTCTGCCTCAGAGAGAAGCCACAGTCTGCTCCCCTCTGAATGGTCCAGAACACACAAACTCCACCTCTTAAAACTCCGTTGAACACCACAACCTCCCACTGGTGGTGGACACCCCCAGCCACCATCTCAGTGGTGGTCTGAAGCCCCCGTTTGTCTCTGCATGGTGCCACCAAAACCATGAGCAATACTGGGCCAGGCAAGCCCAGTCCTGGCAGCTGCTGTTCCTGGGACCACTGACTAGAGCCCACACTCATGCTGGGTGTGCTCAGCCCCAGCCATGGTGGAGGCCACAGAGGCAGCTGTGGTGGCTGCAGACCCAGGGACCACCAACTCAAGCCAATGCCGGGCTCTCTCAGGTGCAGGTGTGGACCAGCTTTGGTCATCCTGGGACTGTGGGCTTAGGTCTGTACCTGCAGCTGCCAGATCCCAGAAATTGTCTCTTAAGTCCCTTTGTTCTGTTTGAATGCTGTTATTAATACTTTCCCATCTTGCAGCCACTGGTCTCTAAGCTAACTCTGGTCACCAAGTGCAGGGCACTTTCTCACATTGAGGTATTACTTTCCAATGGGTCACTTCTGGTAGCTCCTTCCCTCTTCTGTTTATCCTTGGATATCAGTCCATGCACTCCCAGCTCCTCTGTACCTCTCCATTGATGATCCTCTGTCCCCATAGAGATCCAGAAGTGTACAATATTACATCTCAGGCTGATTTCATGAGTATTCATAGTGTTCTGGTAGATATCTGGCTCACCTCAGGGGACAGGTTGAAATAGGGTACCATTTCCTACTCCTCTGCCATCTTGCTCCTCCCTTAAGTCAATTTTTAAATTCACTTGACCAATCTGTTTTTTATTTGGAGTATATTGACCATGTTTATTTAAAGTTATTATTTAGGGGGGTGAGAAGTTAAGGTGGCAGATTAGTAGAGGGACCCTGAACTTGCTTTGTCCTTCAAACACAGCTAGATCAACATCAAATCATTTTAGATAACTAAGAAATCAATCTGAGGATTAAAATAATAATCTGAAGAATTAGAGGGAGAGAAAGTGACAGGTGTGAGGTGCAAAGACATGGATTGGGAGAAAGAAAAGCCATAGTCCTGCAGAGGGGAGGGAGCCCTTTTCACAGAAAGAAGACAGGGAGAGAAGGGGAGGGGGAATAAAAAACAGTATGTCAGGTTCATGCAAGAAAAACACTTCAAGACCATTGACTGGGGAATTGAAAAGAACACAAAGCCAAGTTTTTTGCAAACAGCTGAACTCAAATTCTGAGGTTTTAGAAGTCCACACCATTTGCTGGAGTGTTCCTGGGGAAAGGGAGGGTAGAAGCCTGGAACAGACATTGGACAACATGGTGTGGGGGATTCCCTGGGTTGCGCTAGAAGAGAATGTTCCACTTCCTGAAGTTTATTTGGAAGAGGCTATATTTTATTTCCAAGGACAAGGGACTTATCAGGTGTCATTGAGCAACCATTCAACAACAGGGGATATATATACAGATCAGATAACTTGGCTGCAGCTTTTTGCTATGCTTCACCATAGACTCCAGACACCTACATGATTTTGCAACTGCCTTTCTGGGACAAACAGGTGCCTGGTGCAATGCTGTAAGTCTCTCTTACAAGAGAGTGGATCGGGTCCCCACCTTGCCAGGTCCTTTAAGATTTCAAGTTTGGAATTCCAGCTGTGCACCAGAGAGAAAACACAGAACTGTGGCGCTGGTCATGCTGGTGGTCTGGGCACAGATAGGTTGAGGGCAGGTATCTGAAGGAAGCCTGAGACAAAGGAGGGGAGATTCTTGGTTTTCTATGAGAGCTTTCTGAACAGTGGCAGGAGCAAGTTCACCTCCTTCCCTGGGGTGAGAGGGCAGGATGACACCATCTTCCACCCCTCTGCCCACTATCACAGTTGGACTTCAGCAAGCAACACAGCGCCCCAAGTGGAGGCTGGAGCCACTTACACCAAACTCCACCACCCCACCCCTTGCAAAAGCATCTTTACTAGGGCAGGTCTGACTATGAGCCAGCGCAGTAGGCCTCTCCCCCAGACAACCAACACAGCCCATTCCTCCATATATCAAATCTACTGATCATAGAGTGCTCCAAAGCATCAGCTTCATTTAACATAGAAATAAGAACAGGCTTTTTACTTCTTTTTTTTTTCTTTGGAATCGAGTGTATATAATTTTTGGGTTGCTATTTGTCTGTTTGTTTCCTTTTCTCATTTTTTGGATCAGTCTTCTTTTTTTTTTCTTTTTTCTCTTTTTCTTTAGAATCAGACATCACTTTTTGTTTATGGGTTTGTTTGCTTTTTTCCTTAATTTTTCCTTTTCTCTTTTATTTGGATCAGGCTTTTTTTTTTTTAATTACTCTTATTTTAATAAATCAAAGCAAACCTTGTTAAAGGTCCAAGTATACCCCAGTGCAAGCAATGAAGAACACTGTAGAAGATTGACCTGTTGGAAAGAGCAAACAAAATGCAACAGCAGAGTGCAAACAGCTGGAAACTCTTCCTAAAATGCTACACCCTGGACAGTGTATGATCCCTTCTTAATATAGCATTACTCTCAGGAACAGGAAATATAACAAGCTTTCATAACACTAAACAAACAAACAAACAAACAACACTAAACAAAATGACAAGATGGAGCAATCCTCCCCAAAAGAAAGATTAAGAGGAAATCATAGCCAAGGATGTGCTCTAAACAGATATAAGTGATATATCTGAATAAGAATTTAGAAAAACAGTTATAAGAATACTGGCTGGGCTTGAAAAAAAAGCATAGAAAACACTAGAGAAACCCTTGCTGCAGAGAAGAGACCTAAAAACTAGTCATGCCAAATTAAAAAATGATATAACTGAGATGTAAAACTGACTGGATTTAATCACAATGAGGATGGAAAAAGCAGAAGAATGAATAGGTGATATAGAAAAGACAATGATTATTTTCCATACTTTAGAATATATAATACAGAAGATATAATTATAGAAAATAATGAAGCTGAAAAGAAGAGGGAAAGAAAACTATTAGATCATGAATATAAACATAGGGATCTCAGTGATTCCATAAAGCACAATATCCTTATCATAGGATTCCCAGAAGAAGAGTGGGAAAAGGGGCAGAAAGAAGAACCAATTATAGCTGAAAATTTCCCTAATCTGGGTAAGGAAACTTCCATTGAAGTCCAAGAGGTACAGAGAACTCCCCTCGAGATGAACAAAATAGGTTATCACTAATATATATCATAGTGAAACTTGCAGAATACAAAGAAAAAGAGCATTTGGAAAACAGCTAGGGACAAAAGGTTCTTTACTAACAAGGGTAGACACATAATGTTAGTGACAAGCCTGTCCACAGAAATGGGGCAGGCCAGTAGAGAGTGGCATGATATATTCAATGTAATAAATGGGAAAAATATGAAGCCAGTAACACTTTATCCAACAAGGTTGTCATTAAGAACAGAAGGAGAGATAAAGAGTTTCTTAGACAAAAAAAAAAAAAAATTAAAGGAGTTCATGAATACTAAACCAGCTGTGCCAGAAATATTAAAGGGGAACATTTGAGTGACAAAGAGATCAAAAGCAAGAAAGACTCAAAGGAACGGATAATCTACAGGAACAATGACTTAACATGTAATGAAGTGGCCTTAAATTCATATCTATCAATAATGACTCTGAATGTAAGTGGACTAAGTGTTCCAATCAAAAAACATAGGATATGAGTGAAACCATATGATAATTGTCTTTCTTTGATTGACTTATTTCACTTAGCATAATCCCTTCCAGTTATCCATGTCAATGCAAATGGGAACCATGAGAGACTATGGACTCCAGGAAACAAACTGAGGGTTTCAGAGGTGAGAGAGGTGGGGGGATGCCTTAGCCTGGTGATGGGCATTAAGGATGGCATATAATGCAATGAGCACTGGGTGTATAAGCAAACAATGAATCACAAAACAAACTGGATTTTAAAACAATGATTGTAGGGGTGCCTGGGTGGCTCAGTGGGTTAAAGCCTCTGCTTTTGGCTCAGGTCATGAATTCAGCGTCCTGGAATCAAGCCCTGCATCGGGCTCTGCTCAGCAGGGAGCCTGCTTCCCCCTCTCTCTCTGCCTGTCTCTCTGCCTACTTGTGATCTCTCTCTCTCTGTCAAATAAATAAATAAAATATTTTTAAAAATTAAAAAAAATAAACAATGATTGTAGTAAGAGCTGAAGAAGGCACTACATCATAACGAAGGGTCTATCCAACAAGAAAATCTAAAAATTGTAAATATTTATGCCCCCAAACTGGAAGGACCCAAATATACAAAACAATTAATAACAAACTTAAACTCATTGATAATAAAACAATGATAGTAGGGAATTTTAACATCTCACTTAGAGCAATGGACAAATCATCTAAACAACAAACCAACAAGGAATCAATGTCTTTGAATGACACACTGGACCAGAAGGACTTAACAGATAAACTTAGAGCACATCATCCTAAAGGAGCAGAATACACATTCTCTTTGAGTGAAAATGTAACGTTATCCAGAACAGATCACGTACTGGGTCACAAATCGGGATTCAACAAATACAGAAAGATTGAGATTATGCTATGCATATTTTCAGACCACAATGCTATGAAACTTGAAATGATCCACAAGAAAAAATTTGGAAAGGCCACAAATACATGAAGGTTAAAGAACATCCTTCATACAATGAATGGGTTAACCAGGAAATAAGAGAAGAAATTAAAAATTACGTGGAAACAAATGAAAATGAAAACACAACAATCCAAAACCTTTGGGATGCAGCAAAAGCAGTCCTAGGAGGGAAGTATATAGCAATACAGTCTTTCCTCAAGAAGCAATAAAAGGCTGAAATACACAACCTAAATTTACACCTAAAGCAGCTGGAAAAAGAGCAGCTAATAAAGCCTAAAAACAGCAGAAGAAAGGAAATAATATTAGAACAGAAATAATTGATATAGAAATAAAAAAGTAGAACAGATCAACAAAAATGTAGCTGGTTCTTTGAAAGAATTAACAAAATTGATAAACCTCTAGCCAGATTTATCAAAAACAAAAGAGAAAGTACCCAAATAAATAAAATCATGAATGGAAGAGGAGAGATCACATCCAACATCACAGAAATACAAACAATTATACGAGAATATTATAAACAATTATATGCCACCAAATTGGGCAATCTGTTCAAAATAGATAAATTCCTTGAGACATATAAACTACCTAAACTGAAACAGAAAAAAATAGGAAATGTGATCAGACCCATAACCAGCAAAGAAATTGAATCAGTAATCAAAAATCTCTGAACAAACAAAAGCCCAGGGTTGGAAGGCTTCCCAGGGGAATTCTACCAAATCTTTAAAGAAGAATTCATACCTGTTCTTCTGGAACTGTTCCACAAAATAAAAATGGAAAGAAAAGTTTTAAAATCATTCTATGAAGCCAGCATCGCCTTGATTATAAAAAAATCCAAAGACCCCAATAAGGAGAATTAGAAACAAATATTCCTGATGAACATGGATTCAAAAATATTAAACAAGATACTAGCAAATCGAATCCAACAGTGTGTTAAATGAATTATTCACCACGATCAAGTAGGATTTAATCTTGGGTTGAAGGGGTGGTTCAATACCCACAAATTAATTAATGTGATATACCACATTCATAAGAGAAGGGATAAGAACCACACAATTCTCTCAAAGTGGCAGAAAAAATTTTTTGACAAAATGCAGCATAATTTCTTGATCAAAACCCTCAAGAAAGTAGGTATAGAAAGAATGTACCTCAACATCATAAAGGCCATAAAACAAAAGACCCACACATAATAATATCCTCAATGGGAAGAAAAAACAAAAACAAATTGAGTGCTTTCCTCTAGGGTCAGGAACAGGATAGAGATGTCTGCTCTCATCACTGTTGTTCAACATAGTAGTAAAAGTTCTAGCCTCAACAATCAGACCACAAAAAGAAATAAAAGACATCCAAATCTGCAAAGAAGTCAAATTTTCACAGATGGCATTATACTCTATGTTGAAAACCTGAAAGATTCCACCAAGAAAAATGCTAGAAATGATATTTGAATTCAGCAAAATCACAGGATATAAAATCAATGTACAGAAATCAGTTGCATTTCTATACACCAATAATGCAGCAGCAGAAAGAGAAATCAAGGAATCGATACCATTTACAATTGCACCAAATACCATATCTAGGAATAAACCTAACCAAAAAGGTAAAAGATCAGTACTCTGAAAACTATAGAACACTTATAAAATCAATTGAAGTTGACACAAAGAAATGGAAAAACATTTGATGCTCATGGATTGGAAGAAAAAACATTGGGGAGGCAAGATGATGGAAGAGTAGGGAACCTCATTTCATCTGGTCCCTCAAATTTAGCTGGATGTCTATCAAACCATTCTGAACACCCATGAACTCAGCCTGAGATATAAGAAAATATATCTGGAACTCTACAAGCAGATAAAAGACTGTTTTTTCCAAGGTAGGAGGTACAGAGTCGTGAATCTGTGGAAGAAATATTGGAAGATAAATGGAGTAGGGAGGGAGTCTCCATAAGCTGGCTACTGTAAAGTGATATGATGCTGGACCACAAATCCAGCTCTACTGAGAAAAAATCTGCTCTACTGAGAGACATCCCTTTCTGAAAGGGGCTCAGGGGATGAAAAGGGCAAAATTTTACGGGTCATTGTGGTCTCAGCATCCCAGGAGGCACAGAAAGAATGGGGGTGCCTGAACTGATAGAGTTCCCAAGAAGTGGAACAGGGAAACTGGTTATGGTCAGCAAGCCCAGGAGGGAATCTCAGCTCTGGCTGCCATAAACCATGAGCTAGGCCAGTAGGGAGACTGCTCTTTGCCTGAGCATACTGAAAAGGACTGGGATGTGTGGGCCATTTGTCATTCCCTGGGAGGGAAAAAACAGCTGTGCCATGTCTGGGCAACACCTTTCAGGGTGGCGGTGGCCCTGGAAAGGACAGTAGGGAGGCACCCAGTGGTGACCTGGGAGCAGAGGAGAAGGGTGCATGCATGAGTCCAAAACAGCTTGCAGTCAGAAAGACACAAAGCACAGTGATGCTCCCAGGTCCCTGGAATGCCCCCGGGAGGATTGCAGTGGGAATGAACTGTGGGACTCTGCAGACTTTGGCACACACAGAAGTGGAGACTGTTTGACACAGAGGGTTTATTGAAGAGGGGCACCACGATTTTGTGGCTCTGGGCCAGATTTCCAGGCATGGCCACTTTTGCTCTGACGCTCTGAAGAGGCCAGGAAAGCCATCAGGGGAAAAAAGCCACACAGATGACCAGCTTACATTGAGCCCATCCCCCTGACAAGGGGTAGGACAATGCCGCCCAGGCAAAGACACCTGAGAAGCAGCATAGCAGGCCTCTCCCCCAGAAGACAGACTGGAAGAACAGGTGAATGATAAGCTTATGGACCTCATGAGACTGTAAAACTCCAGCACCATGGGAAAATAGTATATTGAGCTCCAGGTATTTCCTCACAAATCGTTTTTCCTTCAGTCTAAAATTTTCCATTTCTTTTTCTTTTCTTTTTTTTTACCAATTTCTTGTTTCAACAAGATTCTTATTTTACCAACTTGTTTTAAAGTTGCTTTTTTTTTTTTTACAAGTACTTTTAATCCTCTGCTTTTTTTTTTTTATAGATTTTTATTTATTTACTAGAGAGAGAGAGAGACTGAGAATGAGAAGGGAGAAGGTGAGAGGGAGAAGCAGACTTCCCACAGAGCCGGGAGTCCGATGTGGGACTCGATCCCGGGACTCCGGGACCATGACCTGAGCCGAAGGCAGTTGCTCAACCAACTGAGCCACCCAGGCGCCCTAAAGTTGCTTTTTGACTTTTATTTTTTCACATCTACATTTTATGACTATATGCTTCATTCTAGTCCTTTTTTCACTCTACTCAATTATATATGTGTATATATATATATATATATATATATATATGCACACACACACACACACCCCTCCAATATATATAATGTAATATTATTCAGCCATTAAAAAAAATGAAATTTTGCCATTTGCAACAACATGGATGGAGCTACGGTGTACTAAGGGAAATAAGTCAGTCAGAAAAAGACAAATACCATATGATTCCACTTATAAGTGCAATTTAAGAAACCAAACAGATGTACATAAGGGAAGGGAAAGAAAAATAAAATAAAAACAGAGAAGGGGGCAAGCCATTAGAGGCTCTTAGCTGTTTAGCACAAATTGAGGATTGCTGGAGGGGTTAGTCTATATGGAAGTTGGGCATTAAGGAGGGCACTTGTTTAATGAGCACTGGGTGTTATGTGTAAGTGACAATGAAATTTGATTCTTGAAACCAATATTATACTATATGTTAGCTAATTTGAATTTAAATAAAATCTTGGAAGAAATAAAAAACAATAAGTTTATTATTTACATGTTAGTACTTAAGTCTGCCATATTATTATTTACGTTCTATTTGTTTCCTTTCTTTCTCTATTGTATTTTTCTCTTTCCTTGGCTTCTTGTTGATTACTTGTGTGTTTTTTTGGGGAGGGGATTTCATTTTGCTTTAATTATACTTGTTTTGAATATATCATTTTTATAGCTTTCTTGTGGTTTCTCTAGATATTCCATTATTCGTATGTAACTTATCACAGACTAAAGATACTGAATGTTTTACCACTTCAAATGAAGTATTGAAACTCTGCTTCCACTTCGGTACTTTTACACTCCCTAACTATTAAATATAATTTATTTAGTATTGCATCCACAAATATTGAACACTGCAACAGATGATATAGTTTTTGCTTCAACAGTCAGATATAATTTAAGGAATTCATTGTAAGAAGAAAAAAATGATTATATTTACCTTTTCTTTTATCCACTCTGTTGTTCTTTTATCAAGTTCCAATATTTCCTATCATTTCCTTTGTTTGAAGAGCTTCCTTTAGGCATTAGCCAAAGATAGATTTGCTGGGAACAAATTATTTCAGTATTTTTTTGTCCTTGAATATCTCCTCTTACCTTTCATTTCTGAGGGATAATTTCATTGAATGTATAATTCTCAGTTAACTGGGTTCTTTTTTATTTCAGTATTTTAAAAAATATACCACTTCTTTCTGATCTTCATGATTTCAAATGAGAAATTCACTGGTATTGGTATCCTCCTACTGGTAAAGCATCATTTTTTTGGTTGCATTTAATATTTGTTTTCTTTTTATTTAGTTTTCAAACCTTTAATTATGACATATTTGGCATAAATCTATTTGGGCTTATTCTATTTGATATTTACTTGGCTTTTTAAATCTATAGGTTAATTCTTTTCATCAAATTTGGGAGGTTTCAGCCATTATTTCTTCAAAAATTTCTTCAGTCACAATCACTGTATTCTCTATTTCTGGAATTCAAATTATATGAATATTAGATCTTGGATTATTATCCCAAAGGTTTCTGAGTCTTTGTTCATTATATTATTTTATAGTATCTTTTTTCTTTTTTGTTTATATCATGGAAATTCTACTGCTCTGCCCTTAAGTTAACCAACTCTATTTTCTGTCATCTCTTCTACAAACCCATGCTGGTAATTTTAAATTTTGGTTATTTTATTTTTCAACCCTTAATTCTTATTGCATTTTTTATAACTTATGTTTCTTTCAGAGGTTCTCTTTTTTATTCATTTCAAGAGGAATCATTATAATTATTTCTTGACACAATTTTATAATGGCTTTTCTAAAATCATCAGATAATTTCAGTATTGATATATCTTACTGTTTTCTGTTAATTGTGCTTTCTAATTTAAGTTGTGATTATCATTGTTTTCAGATGACTAGTAATGTTTTATGGTGTCAGAACATTTTGGATATTATGTTAGGGGATTTTTAACCCCATTAAATTTTCTATTTTACCAAGCAGCCATTCTTTCTGGGTTTATCATATATATTCTGGCAGCCCTCCTGAGCTCTGCTAATGTCTCCATTATGGCTAGATCAGGTCTGTTGTTGTCAGTGGTTGTGGGATGGAGAATGGGTTGGCCCACAAGTTCTATTGGTGATGATGCTGAGAACAGATTAAGTCTTTCACCAATTGGGATATTTTTAACTTTATTTTTTCAAATACCTCTCTGGCTGTACATGGATGTGGAGCAGGGGATGGCCTCACCCCTCCTTGGTTTCACTGTTGCCACTGCTGCATACAGAGCTTACTCACCATTGCCAGTAGTTTTGAGGCAACACATGCCTTGATCCACCCAGATTTTGCTCATAATGTTTCTGCAGGTAGATGCAGTCTATTGTTGCTAGCTGATGCAAGGCAGTAATTGATTTGCCCTTGCAGGTTCTGCTAGTGATGTTTTTATTGCAGATTGTGCTGATCACTGTGATGTGGGAATTGGCTTTACTGTATTATGCTAGTGATATTGCAGTATGTAGATTAGCCACTGCTGTCATTGAGTATGGGTCTGCCTCCCAAGTCCTCAATGGACATTCCCTTTCCCAGTGATTTGCCTAACAAGATTAGGTTTTTCTTTCTTTTTCTTTTCTATTTTTTTGTTTGTTTCTCTATGCCTTGTGGTTGCCACTTTTAAAGCTCTTTGTTGCCCAGTAATGCATAGTTAAAGAAATTAAGAAAATAAAACACAAAGAATTGACTGCAACGTTGTAATTCAACTCCTGAGGATCTTAGCCAGTCAACCTTCTTTACATCTTTCATAGTTATAACTGTCTGTTGAATTATTTTCAGGATATTTTCTTGTGTTTAGAAGAAAAGTGTGAAGTAATGTGGTCTACTTCATCTTGTCCTGGAACTAAAAGTGGATCATTTTTATAACTCATTTTTGGCTGATATTTTCTTTTTCTTTCACTTGTATTTGCTGACTGCTATTAAAATCTCTGTCATAGAATTCCAAATTCTGATTTAACCCTGTGTTGGCATTTGCTGTCTTTTCTCATTCACATAGTGACTTCTGTGGTTCTTGATATAACAAATGATTATGATTTTATTCTAGATATTGTTGGATGTTATTTTATGTGACAGTGGTCCTTTTAATCTCCTGTTGAAGTCCAGTAAAAGGGACAGGTATGTTTGTGTGTGTGTGTGTGTTTGTGTGTGTGCATATGTGTGTGTTTGTGTGCATGTTTAACTTCCCTCTGAGACCTCCTGACATACTGTAGGAAAAGTAGAATGCTGGCTCATGATGTTTCTTTACAGACTGGTGGGGAGGAGTGGGAGTTAAGCTTCTTCAGCACTCTTGACACCTTCCTATTGAAAGTAGGGCATTTATTCACACCTCCTTATTGCTTCTGAGTGAGACAGGTATAAGATCAACTCCTTGTTTGGTCCCACTGACACCAGGGAGTGGACTAATAAAAGGCTTACTCTAATGCTTTGTTGCTACAGGGTAGAATTGAAAGCTGTTTTCTACTCAACTCTGCTGATAATTGTGGAGGGAAGGAGGAAGCGGTTGTCATTCTAACACCACCCCACCAGCATATTCCACCTCACTGATGCCAGGTGGGGTAATGAAAGCTCAGCTTCCTGAGCTGGGATCCTACTGAAGATATAGAAGTAGAGTGTTGACTATCCTTTACCTCACATCACCTCATTCTGTGTCACTGATGCTGAATGGTGACTTAGGCTTAGTTGCTCATTGGATCTTGCTGACACTGGTAGGAGACAGAGTGTCAAGAAGCCATGTTTCATACCTTCTCTTTCAGTGTCACTGTTGCCAAATAGTTATGAACATTTAGCTTTCCCTGGTCCCTGCTGACAGCAGAAAGAAAGCAGAGTGCTGACTAGCTCTGATCCACACCATTTTATTCTGTCTCATAGATCCCAGGTGGGGTGTAGGCTCAGATCCTCAATGAAACCCATGATACTGGAGTGAGGATGAAGCATATTGAATACTAACTCTGCATCATACTGTCTTATTAATTCTCTTTGCTTACAAGTGAGAGTGGATGTTCATATTGATGTTAACTACAACACCACTACTCAGGCAGAGAAATCTAGCACACCTGCTTCCATTGTATGAGAGATGGAAAATCAGCTCCTACTCAGATTCACTGATGCTACCCCAAAAAGGCAATCAAAAAGTTCCCTGCTTCCAATGAGAGGTCAACGGAAGAATAGCTCTCTCCTCAGCCCTGCCAACACAATTCAATGGGGAAATGAGAGTATCACTTGTTTCCACCAAAGGGATCATTACTTCCCTGTTTTTGGACACGCCAACATTACTGTGCAGAAGAACTGGAGTGCTACAACATGCTTCTGCATGGTGTGGTAGCATATTAGTTTCTTATTCAGCCCCATTGAAATGATAGAGAAAGAACAGTTTTTCCTGTAAAATAGATATTACCAAAACAGGTTTTCTGTTATTAAGATACTCTTTTTTATGTCCCAAGGCTAAAACAACAAACAAAACAAGCAAAAACAAAAACAAAAACAAAAAAGGTTTTCTTGAAGTTTCTTTTTTATGTAGCTGTTGGCAGTTCTGAGTTGGAACTTCTTGCAGCAACCTTTTCTGGATATATGGGAATAAATAAGTAAGAAAAGTCACTGCCATATTGTTTGTCAAGTCCTGAGCTCCCTAAGTAGTCTAAATTCTTTCTACCTGTTAGTTTTCTTGTGCTTATTTATTATATTGTATCTCAGGGTTTTTGAAGTTGTAAGAGTACCTGGGAAGAATAGCCTGCCTCATCTTACCCAGAACTAGAACATTTTTGATGGAATATGAACATGTGGGAAATAATTTAACATTGAAAAATGACTACTTAAAAATTAGGTATGGTCTCCACTTAAGCTGCTTAACACATAATTTCATTAGCACCTTAAATGAAGAACAACTCTGAGTTTCAGTTTATTAAACCTGCCCTTATTTTTTTCCCCCTATAATAAACCTAAGGAAACAAATGAATACTAATGCAATGATATGGCAAGGGAGGAGAATGAAATCAATTTGTGCATTAACTATACCCCCCACCAGGTGTCACCAAATGTAACTTCCCTTGAAGTTTTCCAGTTACTGGTAAAAACTTCCATGGTCTCCTGAATTTAAGAACCTCTTCATGGATCCTTTTTTATGACTAAAACATCTTTCGTTTGTAGAAATGAATGGCTATATTACTCTTCTTTGTTCTGCTATCTGTATTTTACTAAAGCCAGCTAAGCTGGCCACATTAGTGAGTAGGTAAAAGAAGAACAAATCTCTTTCTCTCTCTCTCTCTCTCTCTCTACCTATACATAGAGAGAATGCCTGTAGCAATGAAAAGGAAATATATATCCTCTCTATAAGATCATATCTATTATCCTCAATATAAATTGGATCAAAGTTTTAATTTTATAAATTAAGAAATCCCCTTAGTCTCATTAGCCTTTTTCTAAGGTAGAGGGAGGAAAATAGTTGTAAAACAGAGAAATATAATGTATTTTTCAAAACAAAGTGATGTTTGTAAACATTTCTAATGGGAAATATACAGTTCACAATAGTAAGAACAATTCTAGGCATATATATTGTTTCATATATGAAAGTAGATGCTGAAATCATTGAGAAATAAGGAAAATTATTTAAAATTAATTTTCTCTAAGCTTAAAATATTGTACATTTCTGCTGGAGCCTTATCCATATGTTTTTCAGGGGTTCCTGTGGATATACTATTACCTTAAATGAACAAATGTACACTGGGGACACACTTTGCCATTTTCAGCCCACTAAAACATTATTGACTGCACTGAAGTAATTATTGATGAAATTACCCTGGTGTTCTGAAAAGCATAATGTCTTACATACATTCATGTTGAAATACTTACCTTTGAGGAATAATTATGACCATATTGTCAACATTTAGTTATTTGCAGCAGTGGGAATTGTGATTAGCAAGAATGAATGCAAGGATATTTAAAATTTTAATTTTAACTACAGTAGTTTAAAATATACACATACACACAGAAATGTTCGTTTATAAATTATAGAAAATTTCTGCAGTTCTCTAAGTATTTCTTGTATATTCATTTTCACTAGAGGGAGAACATGTTTACAAGGATATCTTGTTGCACTTGAAGAAGTTGCCATAGCACTTATCATCTATAGTTCTAGCACCTTTAGTCAAAATATGCTGTATAAGCTATGCAGCAGGGAGTCATTCAGAATTATTCTTGGTGGTTTTTGTCAGCTGATGAATATCAGCAAATCCCATTTTCTATAGCTCTATGCTGTTGATGGCCTACATTGAATAAGTAGTACCAGTCAGGCGTACTTGTTCCCTCACTCCCAGCACCCACCATGTAATGAAGATCTAGGGGGCAGCTGGTGAAGACTGCAGTCCCTCTTTTCCTGCATAGCTTTATGTTGTAGGAAAGTTGTTTCAATGTACTTACTAGCTGATGGCAGCTCCCATACTTCCAGGTTACTGAGATGGCAGATATATTTCTGGTAAACTCAGAAGCTGATGAGCATTGATAGATCTCATTCTCACTGGGTTGGGGCTGTAGACAACTATAAAGGGCAGTGACAGCAACTAAGTGATACCAGTTCTCACCACTACCACCCCAATCACACACATACACACCAATTCTACATAGGAAGGTTGGAAGTGAAACAGCCATGAAAAGTGAGTTCTTCATTCTGCCTCTTCCTTTTATAGCTAAATAGCTCAGAATTTTTATCCAGAATAGAGTCAGAACAACCCTCAAAGTTTGACAACTTAAAGGGGCCCAACTTTAGTTCAATCAGACTGCAGAATAATTTATATCCTGGAAATAAATTCAAAATAAGAAAAAATAACAGAGCTATAGAGCTATAGCTAAAGCTAACAGATGGGTGTGATACCAATATTGCAGATTGATCAGAAGTTTAATCAGGAGGTCAGGGGAAGAAATAATAAAAAAAGAACTCATATTAACACCAGTCATTCCTGGTGTTTAGAGAGATTATGTGGTTGCACAAAGCTATGTCTTCTGTGGAGAAACATCAGAAACTGTACACTGTGTGAAAAATAGACTTCACTGACCTAGTCTAACCCAGTCATTAAATAAACAAGAACAACAGAAATAAGTCCTGGGTACAGGGGATTAGGCACTAGAGTGCTTATAATATATTTTCTAAACTTTCTGGTTTTTGACAAAATATTATGAGATATGCAAAGAAAAAAAAAAGTGTGTGACATTTGCACAACAAAAATTGCAAGCAATAGAAATTGGCTTTGAGGAATCCAGAGGTTGAACTAGGTAGGGAAACATGCCAGAATAGATATGATTAAAGATCTAAAGGAAACTGTGCTGAAAGAATTAAAAAAAGCTATGATGATAATTTCTCAACAAATAGAGAATACAAAGAGAGTTTTAGAAATTATAAAAAGTAAACAAATGAGAATTCTGAAGTTAAAATGTATGAGACCTAATACAGAAAATTCAATAAAGGAGATCAACAGATTTCAGCTGGAAAAAGAATGAACCAACTTTAATACACATTAATATAAATTATGCTGAGAGGAAAAATGAGGAAAAACAACACCCCAGAGAAATGTGGGGCACCATTTAGAACACAAATATATATATATATATATATATATATATATATATATATATATATATATATATAAGAATACAAGGAGAGTAGAGGATATAGAAAAGATTAAAAAATTATTTGAAAGAATAATGACTTAAACTTCCCAAATTTAGTGAAAAACATTAATCTATACATCCAGGAAACACAATAAACTTCAGGGAAGATAAGAACAGAAACTTACAACCAAACACAACAAAGTCAAATATTAAAATGTGAGGACAAATAGAAATTCTTAAAAGCAGTAAGACAAAAACAACTCATCAAGCACAAGGGCACTCTAAGATTTATAGGCAACTTATCATTAGAAATGACGGAGTTCAGAAAGCAGTGGAATAACATATTAAAAGTAGCGAAACAAACAAACAAACCATGTCAATTCTGCCTTATATCCACCAAAATTATCTTTCAAATATTAAGGTGAAATAAGGCATTATTAGATAAACAAAAACTGAAAATAAGTTTCAAGTAGAACCACGTTACAAGAAGCACTAAAATAAATTCTTCAGTCTGAATCAAGTGACAACAGAGAGTATTTCAAGTCCACATTTAAAGAAAAAGGTTGTTTGGTACACATGTTCATGTAGGTAATAATAGAGGATGGTATAATTGCATATTTTATCCTTTCTTCTCTTAATTCGTTTTAAAAGATTGCACAGAACATTGTATGTATGTATGTATGTATATATATATATATATATGTATGTATTGGCAGGTCTATAACACTTATAAATGTAATGTGTTTGAATATAATAGCACAAAATGTAGGTAGGTTAGGAACAAAACTATACTGCAGTGATGTAATGTCACTAGATAATAAATCAAATTCACAAGAAGACATGAAGATAAGTGGCTAATAAGAAGGTTAAAATAGCTTTATGGACTTACCCTCCTTTCATCTCTCAGGTTATTTAAGAGACAAAATTACATAAAGTAATAATATAAAAATGCATTGTTGTGTTTGTAACATTTACTGACATAATATGTATAACAATAATAACATATAATAGGAGTTTAGGATAGAATAAATATGAGAATATAGAATATAAAGTTTTATAACTCACTGGAATTAGCATAAATTGGGAATATACTCTGATAAGCTAAGATGTATATATAAAATTTTAGAGCAATTATTTTAAAAACTCTCCAAAATAGTTTATAAATAATTGAACAAGTTAAAGCATCACAGTAAAGCATATCCTCTTGTTGTAAAATAAAATACTAAATGAGGAAAAGATGATGAAAAACACTAAACCAAGTCTAGCTGACACATAAACTGAAATAGAGCCAAATTACCAGTTCATGACAGACATAAGAAACATTTATTATGAAATTATTTTCTTATATATCATGAATAAAGCAATAGTTGCCTTATATTATTTATAAAATTGATGGAACTCTGGTTCCATCAAGTTATAAAGAGAAACAAAATTAGCAATTCAAAAATGAAAAAGGGTACATTGCTATAGTCTACAAAAACAAAAAGTGAGGACGATATCATGAAAATTTTTATAAAAAATTTTGATAAATTATGTAAAATGAGCAAGCTACTTTAAAAAACAATTTACTAAACCATTCAAAATGGAAAATCATCTATCTATTTCTATTAAAAAAAAAACTGACTCTGATATTAAAATCCTTCCCCTCCAAGAGAAGAACAACAAAAACAAAGCAAACAGACCAGTCTCTAAAGGCCTCAATGATGAGCTTCTGAAGTTTTTAATCAAAGAATATAACAGTCTTTCATAAACTTTTCCAAAGAACAGGAAGAGAAGATAAGGTTTTTTGCTTCATTTATGGAGCAGTATGACTTTGAACCCAAAACCTATGAAAAAAGGAAATTTTAGAAAACTTCTCTCTCATAAGTATGGATGTTAATATTTTAACATATATTAACAATCAAATCCTATAATATAGTACACGATCAAATGAGTGTATCCAAATAATGCAAATGTGTTTAAATATCAATTAATGCAATCATCATTTAACTTTTTAAAAAATGTTATTAAGTTTTTTTATTTTAATTCCAGTGTAGTTAACATGCAGTGTCATATTAGTTTCATGTGTACAATATAGTGATTCAATAACTCTATACATCAAATTGGCAAAGAAGAAGTCAAACTCTCTCTCCTTACAGATGACATGACACTTTATATGGAAAACCCAAAAGACTCCACCCCAAAACTACTAGAACTCATACAGCAATTCAGTAATGTGGCAGGATACAGAATCAATGCACAGAAATCATTTGCTTTCTTATACACTAAAATATGGAAAGGGAAATTACAGAACCAATTCCATTTACTATAGCACCAAGAACCATAAGATAACTGGGAATAAACCTAACCAAAGAGGTAAAGGATCTGTACTCGAGGAACTACAGAACACTCATGAAAGAAATTGAAGAAGACACAAAAAGGTAGAAAAGCATTCCATGCTCATGGATCAGAAGAAGAAACATTATTAAAATGTCTATAGGGCCCAGAGCAATCTACACTTTCATTGCCATCCCGATCAAAATTCCACCAGCATTTTTCAAAGGGCTGGAACAAACAATCCTAAAATCTGTATGGAACCAGAAAAGACCCCCAATTGCTAAGGAAATGTTGAAAAAGAAAAACAAAGCTGGGCACATCACATTGGCTGATGTCAAACTTTACTACAAAGCTGTGATCACCAAGACAGCATGGTACTGGCACCAAAACTGACACATAGACCAGTGGAACAGAGTAAAGAGCCCAGATATGGACCCACAACTCTATGGTCAAATGGTCTTTGACAAAACGGAAAAATATCCAGTGGAAAAAAGGCAGTCTTTTCAATGAATGGTGCTGGGAAAACTGGACAGCTATATGTAGAAGAATGAAACGACCATTCTCTTACACCATACACAAAGATAAACTCGAAATGGATAAAAGACCTCAACGTCAGGCAGGGATCTATCAAAACCCTAGAGAAGAACATAGGCAGTAACCTCTTTGACCTTGGCTACAATAACTTCTTTCAGGGCATGTCTCCAAAGGCAAAGGAAACAAAAGTGAAAATGAACTTTTGGGACTTCATCAAGATAAAAATCTTCTGCACAGCAAAGGAAACAGTCAACAAAACATATAGGCAACCCACAGAATGGGAGAAGGTATTTGCAAATGACACTACAGACAAAGGTCTGATATCTAAGATCTATAAAGAACTCCTCAAACTCAACACTCACAAAACAGATAATCACATCAAAAAATGGGCAGAACACATGACCAGACACTTCTCCGCAGAAGACATACAAATCGCTAATAGATACATGAAAAAATGCTCATCATCATTAGCCATCAGGGAGACTCAAATCAAAACCACACTGAGATACCACCTTACACCAGTTAGAATGGCCAAAATCAACAAGACAGTAAACAACAAATGTTGGAGAAGATGTGGAGAAAAGGGAACCGTCTTCTGCTATTGGTGAGAATGCAAGTTGGTGCAGCCACTTTGGAAAATAGTGTGAAGGTTCCTCAAGAAATCAAAAATAGAGCTACCCTATGACCCTGCCATTGCACTCCTGGGTATTTACCTTAAAGGTGCAGATGCAGTACAAAGAAGGGCCACATGTACCCCAATGTTCATAGCAGCAATGGCCACAATCACCGAACTGTGGAAAGAGCCAAGATGCCCTTCAACAGATGAATGGATAAAGAAGATATGGTCCATATATACAATGGAATATTATGCCTCCATCAGAAAGTATGAGTATCCAACTTTTGTATCAACATGCACGGGAGTGGAAGAGATTATGCTGAGTGAAATAAGTCAGGCAGAGAGAATTAGTTATCATATGGTTTCACTTACGTGTGAAGCATAAGGGAAAACATGGAGGACATTGGGAGAAGGCAAGGAAGGGTGAATTGGGGGAATTCGGAGGGGGAGATGAACCATGAGAAACAGTGGACTCTGTGTAACAAACTGAGGGTTTTGGAGGGGAGTGCGGTGAGAGGTTGGGTGAGCCTGGTGGTGGGTATTGAGGAGGGCACATATTGCATGGAGCATTTAGGTGTGGTACATGAACAATGAATCTTGGAACACTGAAAAAATAAAATTAATTGAAAAAATATTTCTATACATTACTCAGGGCTCATGATGGTAAGTGTAGTTTTTTGTTTTTTGGGTTTTTTAAGATTTTATTTATTTATTTGACAGAGAGAGACACAGTGAGAGGGAACACAAGCAGGGGGCGTGGGAGAGGGAGAAGAAGGCTTCCCGCCATGCAGGGAGCCCGATGTGGGGCTCAATCCCAGGATCCTGGGATCATGACCTGAGCTGAAGGCAGACGCTTAATGACTGAGCCACCCAAGTGCCCCATAAGTGTCCTTTTTAATCTCCATCATTTATTTCACCCATCCCTCCACCCACCTCCGCTCTGGTAACCATCAGTTTGTTCTACACAGTTAAGAATCTGTTTCTTAGTTTCTCTCTCTCTCTCTCTCTCTTTCTTCCTTTCTTCATTTCTTCTGTTTCTTACATTCCACATACAAGTGAAATCATATGCTATTTATCTTTCTCTGACTGACTTATTTTGCTTAGCATTATACTCTCCAGCTCCATCCATGTTATTATAAATGGCAAGATTTCATTCTTTTCATAGCTGAATAATTCCATTGCATATACATATAGCACGTTTACTTTATGCATTTATAAATCTACACTTCAGCTGCTTCCATAGTTAGGATATTGGAAATATTACTGCTATAAACACAGGGGTGCTTGTATCCCTTTGAATTACTGTTTTTCTATTCTTTGGTAAATACCCAGTAGTAAAATTGTGGGATCATAGAGTAGTTCTACATTTAATTTTTCAAAGAACCTCCATACTCTTTTCCACAGTGGTTACACAGCTTGCATTCCCAACAGTGCAGGAGGGTAGCTTTCACTCCACATCCCTATCAACACTTGTTGTTTTCTTGTGGTTTCCATTTTAGCCATTCTGGCAAGTGTGATGTGATATCCCATTGTAGTTTTGATTTACATTTCCCTGATGATGAGTGATACTGAACGTATTTCATGTGTCTGTTGGCCATTTGTATGTCTACTTTGGAGAAATATCTGTTCATGTCTTCTGCCCATTTTTAATTGGATTGTTTGGGGGCTGTCCAGTTGTCCCAACACCATTTGTTGAAGAGACTGTTTTTTTTTTCTTCCATTAGATATTCTTTCCTGCTTTGTCAAAGATTAATTTGCTATATGGCTGTGGGTTCAATTTTGAATTTTCTATTCTGTTCTATTGATCTAAGTGTCTGTTTTGTGCCAGTACCATACTGGTTTGATCATTACAGCTTTGTAACACAACTTGAAGTCAGAATTGTTATACCTCCAGTTTTGTTTTTATTTTTCAAGATTCTTTTGGCTATTTGTGGTCTTGTGTGATTCTATACAAATTTTAGGATTGTTTGTTCTAGTTCTGTAAAAAGTGCTCTTGGTATTTTGATAGGGATTGCATTAAGTTGCAGATTACTTTGGGTAGTATAGACATTTTAACGTTATTTGTTCTTTGAATCCATAGCATGGAACATCTTTCCATTTATTTTTTTAATTTTTTAAATTTTTATTAAAGATTTTATTTATTTATCTGAGAGAGAGAGAGAGAGAGAGAGAGAGAGAGCATAAGAGGTGAGAAGGTCAGAAGGAGAAGCAGACTCCCCATGGACCTGGGAGCCTGATGTGGGAATCGATCCCAGGACTCCGGGATCATGACCTGAGCCGAAGGCAGATGCTTATCCAACTGAGCCACCCAGGTACCCTCTTTCCATTTCTTTTATTTTTTTAAGATTTTACTTAATTATTTGACAGAGACACACAGAGAGAGGGAACACAAGCAGGGGGAGTGGGAGAGGGAGAAGCAGGCTTCCTGCTGAGCAAGGAGCTGAATGCAAGCTCAATCCCAGGACCCTAGGATCATAACCTGAGCCAAAGGCAGACGCTTAATGCCTGAGCCACCCAGACACCCCACATCTTTCGATTTCTTTGTGTCATCTTGAATTTCTTTCATCAATGTTTCATAGTATCCAGAATAGAGTTGTTTCTCTTTGGTTAATTTTATTCTAAATATTTTATTGTTTTTGGGGCAATTGTAAATGGAATTGTTTTCTTAATTTCACTTTCTACTGATTGATTATTAGTATATAGGAATGCAATATATTTCTGTACATCGATTTTTAATCCTGTGACTTTAGTGAATTCACTTATCAGTTCTAATAGTTTTTTGGTGGAGGCTTTTAGGTTTTCTATATATAGTATCATATCATCTGTATCATGTCTTTCTATATATAGTATGTCATCTGCAAATAGTGAAAGTTTTACTTCTTCCCTAGCAATTTGGATACCTTTCCTTCCTTTTTCTTGTGTCATTGATATGGCTAGGACTTATAGTACTACGTTTAATAAAAATGGTGAGAGTAGACATCCTTGTCTTTCCCTAACCTTTGGGGAAAAGCTCTCAGTTTTTCAACATTGAGTGTAATGTTATCTATAAGACCTGCTTTGTTGTGGGGTTTTATTATGAAGGGACGTTATACTTTGTCAAATGCTTTTCCCAAGTCTATTGAAATGATCATTTTTTTAATCTTTTCTCCTATCAATGTGATACATCATGTTGATTGATTTGTGAATATTGAATCAACATTACAACCTAGGAACAGATCCCACTTGATCATGGTGAATGTTTTTTTTTTTTAATTTATTATTAAATTCTGTCTGTTAGTATGTTGTTGACAATTTTTGCATCTATGCTAATCAGAGATATTGGCCTATCTTTCTCTCTCTTTGTGAACTCCTTGTTTGTTTTGGGTATTATAGAATGAATTTGGGTTCTCCTTCTTGTTTTTTTGAAGTAGTTTGAGTAGAATAGGTATCAACATTTTTTAAATGTTTGGTAGAATTTGTCTGTGAAACCATCTATCCCTGGACTTTTTTTTGTTGGGAGCTCTTTGATTACTGATTCAATTTCTTTGCTGCTAATTGCTCCTTTCAAATTTTCTATTTTTTCCTGCTTCTGTTTTGGTAATTTATATGTTTCTAACAATTTATCCATTTACTCTAGATTGTCCAATTATTTGGCATATAGTTTTTACATAATATTCTCTTACAATTGTTTGAATTTCTGTGGAGTTGGTTGTTATTTCTCCTCTTTCACTTGTGATATTATTGACTTGGGTTCTCTCTCTCTCTCACCTTGGTAAAGGATTAATAATTTGGTTGATCTTTTCAAAGAACCATCTCCTGGTTTCACAGATCTGTTCTAATGTTATTTTAGTTTCTATATATAATTTATTTCTCCTCTAATATTTTCCCTTCCTTCTGCTGGTTTTGAGTTTTGTTTTTATAGATCCTTTAGGTGTCAGGTTAGGTTTGTTTGTTTGTTTGTTTTTGAGATTTTACCTACTGCTTGAAATAAGCCTGCATTGCTATAATTTCCCTCTTAGAACTGCTTTTGCTACCTCACCCAAAATTTGGACTATTGTGTTTTCATTTTCATTTGTTACCATGTAATTTATTATTTCTTCTTTGATTTCTTGGTTTATGAAAATTACATTTTTAGTATAAAATTATGTTTATCATGATCAATACACAAAACTTTTTATTTTTTTAGTTTTTCTTTAATTAATAGAATTACTCATACATTACTTGTTCTTTTTTCCCCCAAATATGTTTATTTTATTTTTCAGTGTTACAAGATTGATTGTTCATGAAACACACCAAGTGCTCCATGCAATACGTGCCCTTCTCAATACCCAACACCAGGCTCACCCAAACCCCACCTCCTCCCCTCCAAACCACTCAGTTTATTGCTCAGAGTCCACAGTCTCTCTTGGTTCATTGCCCCCTCTGATTTCCCCCCATTCACCCTTCCCTTACTTCTCACGATGCCCTCCATGATTTTCTTTATACTCCAAACATAAGTGAGACCATAAGATAATTGACTCTCTCCGCTTGACTTATTTCACTCTGCATAATCTCTTCTAGTCCTGTCCATGTTGATACAAAAGTTGGGTATTCATCCTTTCTGATGGAGGCATAATATTCCAGTGTACAGATGTACCACTTCTTCCTTATCCACTCATCTGTTGAAGGGCATTTTGGTTCTTTCCACAGTTTGGCGATTGTGGCCAATGCTGCTGTGGACATTGGGGTCCATGTGGCCCTTCTTTGTACTGCATTTCTCTGGGGTAAATACTGAGTAGTGCAATGGCAGGGTCATAGGGTAGCTCTATTTTTAATTTCTTGAGGAATCTCCATACTGCTTTCCAAAGTGGTGGCACTGACTTGCATTCCCACCAACAGTGGAGGAGGGTTCCCCTTTCTCCACATCCTCTCCAGCATTTGTTGTTTACTGTCTTGTTGATTTTGGCCATTCTAACTGGTATGAGGTGGTATCTCAGTGTGGTTTTGATTTGAATCTCTCTGATGGCTAAAGATGATGAACATTTTTTCATGTGTTTGTTAGCCATTTGTATGTCTTCTTTGGAGAAGTGTCTGGTCATGTGTTCTGCCCGTTTTTTGATGTGATTATCTGTTTGGTGAGTGTTGAGTTTGAGGAGTTCTTTATAGATCTTAGATATCAGACCTTTGTCTGTAGTGTCATTTGCGAATATCTTCTCCCATTCTGTGGGTTGCCTGTTTGTTTTGTTGACTGTTTCCTTCTCTGTGCAGAAGCTTTTTATCTTGATGAAGTCCCAATAGTTCATTTTCGCTTTTGTTTCCTTTGTCTTTGGAGACATGGTCCTCTCAATTGATGCAGAAAAAGCATTTGACAAAATTCAGCATCCATTCCTGATTAAAACTCTCCAAAGTATAGGGATAGAAGGAACATTCCTCAACATCATAAAGTCTACCTATGAAAAGCCCACAGCAAATATCATTCTCAATGGGGAAACACTGACAGCCTTCCCTTTGAGATCAGGAACACGACAAAGATGCCCATTCTCGCCTTCTTGTTCAACATAGTACTAGAAGTCCTAGCGAATGAAATCAGACAACAAAAAGAAATAAAAGGTATTCAAATTGGCAATGAAGAAGTCTAACTCTCTCTCTTCGCAGATGACATGATACTTTATATGGAAAACCCAAAAGACTCCACCCCCAAACTACTAGAACTCATACAGCAATTCCGTAATGTGGCAGGATACAAAATCACTGCACAGATATCGGTTGCTTTCCTATACACTAACAATGAAAATATGGAAGGGAAAATTAGAGAATTGATTCCATTTACTGTAGCACCAAGAACCATTAGATACCTGGGAATAAACCTAACCAAAGAGGTAGAGGACCTGTACTTGAGGAACTACAGAACGCCCATGAAAGAAATTGAAGAAGACACAAAAAGGTGGAAAGGCCTTCCATGTTCACGGATCAAAAGAATAAACATTGTTAAAATGTCTATACGGCCCAGAGCAATCTATACTTTCATTGCCATCCTGATCAAAATTCCACCAGTTTTTTTCAAAGAGCTGGAACAACCAATCCTAAAATTTGTATGGAACCATAAAAGACCCCAAATTGCTAAGGAAATGTTGAAAAAGAAATACAGAGCTGGGACATCACGTTGCCTGATGTCAAACTTTACTACAAAGCTGTGATCACCAAGACAGCATGGTGCTGGCACAAAAACAGACACATAGACCAGTGGAACAGAATAGAGAGCCCAGAGATGGACCCACAACTCTACGGTCAAATCATCTTTGACAAAACAGGCAAAAATATCCAGTGGGAAAAAGGCAGTCTTTTTAATAAATGGTGCTGGGAAAACTGGACAGCTATATGTAGAAGAATGAAACTTAACCTTTCTCTTACACCTTACACAAAGATAAACTCGAAATGGATAAAAGACCTCATTGTGAGGCAGGAATCTATCAAAAGCCTAGGGGAGAACATAGGCAGTAACCTCTATGACATTAGCCAAAACTTTTTAAAAATAACATATTTATGGTTAAAACAAAAATGTATTTAGGAATAAAGGAAGTGTCTTTATTATTTTATTTTATTATTTAAAGATTTTGCTTATTCATTTGAGAGAGAGAATAAGCTGGGAGAGGGGTAGAAGAAGAGGGAGAAGCAGTCTCCCCACTGAGCAGGGAGCCTGATATGGGGCTCAATTGCAGGACCCTGCAATCATGACCTGACCCAGAGGCAGACACCTAACCCACTGAGCCACCCAGGTGCCCCAGGAAACATCTTTACTATGATAAATATGATCTGTAAAACCAAATAGTAAACATTATACTTAATGGCGAAAATTTAAATCTATGGTATTGCGGGTTACCTGGGTGGCTCAGTCAGTTAAGCATCTGCCTTTGTCTTGGGTGATTGCCCAGAGTCCTGGGATCCATCCCTGCATCAGGATCCCTGCTCAGAGGGAAATCTGCTTCTCCTTCTTCCTCTGCTACTCCCCGCATTCATGTTCTCTCCCTTTGCTCTATCTCAAATAAATAAATAAAATCTTTAAAAAAGTATGCTATCACGTTGTATTATGGAAAACTATGGTTATTTTAGATGAAAGTGAAAAAACAAACAAAAAGCCATGAATAGTGAAGAAAATCTTGATAAATAGAAAATGCATAAATTAAAAAAAAGAAAAACAAAATCAGAACACATAAACTTCTATAAATTAATATATATTTTCAGAATTATATAATTAAATGTATACTGTATAAATGCAAGTATATACAAATAGACTAAAAGGCCATGATGTGGAATCGAGGAGTAGATCCACACATTAATTGGTCAGCTCATTTATGACAAAGTAACAATGCTGTGGTGTAGAGGAAAAAAAACTGGTCTTCTCAATAAATTTTGCTGTTATTAGAATATCCATGTTGAATAAAAGAATCTTGATACTCCTTTATGCCATATAAAAACCAAATTTAGTTTATAAACCTAAATGTAAAAAAAAAATTAAGCTTTTATAAAAATTTGAGAATCTACATAAAATGGAGTTAGGCAAGGATTACCTAAATGGGCACAGAATATGATCATCATAAAGGGAAAAATGATAACGTAGACTTTATTATTTATTTATTTATTTTTATTTTTATTTATTTTAGGCCACATTTTTGTCTTTATTTTTTTTAATTTTTTAAAAGATTCTATGTATTTATTTGAGAGAGAGAGAGTATGAATGGGGGAGGGACAGAGGAACAAGAGACTACAGACTTCCTGCTGAGTGGGGACTCCAATGCCCAGGATCCTGAGATCATGACCTGAGCCGAAGTCAGATGCTTAACTGACTTAGTGGCCCAGGCACCTCAGTTTTTTTTTTTTATTTTCAAGTTTTATTTAAATTCCATTTAGCTCACATACAATATAATATTAGTTTCAGGTATACAATACAGTAATTCAACACTTGCATACAGCATACAGCACCCTGTGCTCATCATGACAAGTGCACTCCTTAATCCATATCACTTATTTAACCCATTCCCACACCTACTTCCCCTCTGGTAAGCATCAGTTTTTTTTCTGTAGTTGAGTTTTTTTTTTTAATTTGACTTCTCTCCTTTTTTCCTATGCTCATTTGTTGTTTTTTTTTTAAACTCTACATATAAGAGTTTTAATATAATTATTATGTGTAATTATTATATATATAATTATAATAATCATATGGTTTCTGTCTTTCTCTGACTGATTTATTTCACTTAGCATAATGCTCTGTATCTTCATCCGCATCATTGTAAATGGCAAGATTTCAGTCTTTTTTACAGCTGAGTAATAGTCTATTGTATATACATACCACTTTATCCATTCATCAATTGATGGCACTTATGCATTTTCCATTAATTTGGCCATTGTAGATTATGCTGTTAAAAACATCAAGGTGCATATATCCCTTCAAATTAGTATTTTTATATTCTTTGAGTAAATACCCAGTAATACCATTGCTGGGTCATAGGGTAGTTCTATTTTTAACTTTTTGAGGAATGTCCAACTGTTTTCCAGAGTGCCTATAACAGTTTGCATTCTCACCAAAAGTGCAAGAGTGTTTTCCCTTTCTCCAGAACCTCATCAACACCTCTTCCTTTTTTGTGTTTTTGATTTTAGCCATTCTGACAGGTGTGAGGTGATATCTCATTGAAATTTTGATTTGTATTTCCCTGATGGTGATTGATGGTGAGCATCATTTCCTCTGTCTCCTGGCCATCTGGATGTCTTCTTTGGAGAAATGTCTATTTGTTTTAGATAAGGTTTTAACTAGATTATTTAGTTTTTGGATGTTGAGTTATACAAATTATTTATGTATTTGAGATCCTAACTTTTTATCAGATATGTCATATACAAATATCTTCTCCTACTCCATGGGTTGCTTTTTAGTTTTGTTGATTGTTTCTGTCACTGACTACATTTAAATTAAGAATTTTCATTTATTGAAAGACAATATCCAGAGCATGAAAATGCAAATTGTATAGTGTGAAAAGTTATTTGTAAAATATATATATATATATATATATCCAGTAAAGAACTTATATCCAGAATATATAAGCAATTCTTTGAAATCTATTTTAAAAAAAAGAAATTTCAAATGAAAATTAAAAGCAGAAAGGTCCCCAAAATGTACAGATGACTTTATTAGACATTCAGAAAAAATGCAACTTAATAGCCAAACCACATAGTCAAAGGTGCTCAAGTTCACTAATTATCAGGAAATGGCAAAATGTAAATACAGGCACACCAGAGTTGCTAAAATGATAGACAGTACATAACAGGTGTTGGTTGTGAGAATATGAAGAAATTGTAACCTTCATACAATACTTGTGAGATTATAAATTGGTATACACACTTAGAAAATCATATAACAACATTACTAAAGATGAATAAATGTTTATTCTATGACTTAGCATTTTCACTCCTCAGTAAATATCCAATAGATGTTCGTACATTTGATCACAAACACACACACACAACAATGCTATAAATGTTTATAGCAATATTATTAGTAATAGGCAAATCTAGAAACAAATTCCCATTTAGAATAAAATATATTAATACATTTGAGTTTACTTATATAATGAAATATCATTTGGCAATGAAAATTAACAACAATCAGAATAACAATATGCATGAATCTTATGAATATAATATTAAGCAAATAATATTCACTAAAGAGTACACGTAGTATTATTTCATGTATATACGATTCATATACATGCAAAACTGATCTATACTTTTAAAAATAGGATTCATGGCTAATAAAGAGCTTATGCTTCTGTTTCTTAATATAGGTGTTGGTGATATGCTTGTTTTTAAGGTTCTAAAAATTCGTTGAGCTCTACTCATGTTATATGCACTTTGTATGCATGTTTGTCTTTTTTTAAAAAAAGAACAAAACACTGTTTAGTGGTTAAATGAGACCTCTCTGAGGAAGTTACATTTAAGGTAAGACAAGAAAGATGGATATGACGTTTTATCAGAAGAAATGAGTGCAGAGGCAACACCACGCATGAAATCCTTCAGGTAGAAAAAAGTTTGACATTTTAGAGGAAATGAACAGACCAGTCTGGCAGGAATGTCAAAATGGAAAGTTAGAATGACATGAGATGAGGCTGGTGTACAGCCTGAAGACCATGTTAAGGATTGTGAATTTTGTTCCAAGAAAAACGGGAAATCATAGAAGAATTTTAATAAGTGACATGGCATATTTTAATTTACTGCTATTTTTAGCTTTTGCATGCTATGAGAATACTGTATTGGAGTGTAGCAAAACTGAGGTTAGGAAACACATTACAAGTTTACATAAGAAATAATAAGGACTTGCATCAAGTCTGGGAACTGAAACTCAAAATAAATGGACATATATAAGAAATACCATACAGGTAGAATTTGTAAGAATTGATGATGGAGGTGTTGTGGGAAATGATAGGAAGATATTTATCATTTAAATATCATATAATTAGGTTTATATTAATTTCAGATACATATATTTAATTTTTTTAAAGATTGTATATATTTATTTGACAGAGAGAGAGAGATCACAAGCAGGCAGAGAGGCAGGCAGAGAGAGAGGGGGAAGTAGGTCCCCTGCTGAGCAGAGAGCCTGATGTGGGGCTCGATCCCAGGACCCTGAGATCATGACCTGAGCTAAAGGCAGAGACTTTAACCCACTGAGCCACCCAGGCACCCCATATATTTAATTTTTAATTGTGAAAAAAACTCATAAATTTGACTGTTTTAAACTTTTTAAAATATACAGTTCAGCAGATTTCACATTTTAGTGCAACAGATCTACAGAAACTTTTCATCTTACATCTATTGGATAATATCTAATTGTATGTTATATACATTTTGCTTATCCATTCACTCATTGGTGGACATTTATGTTGTTTAAATTCAAATGTTTTAAGTTTGAGAATGCTTTCAGCCTTTCCAATGGAAATATCAAGAAGGAAAATGTAGGGGCACCTGGGTGGCTCAGTTGGTTAAGCATCCAACTCTAGATTTCAGCTCAGGTCATGATCTCAGAGTCATGAGATCGAGCCCTGTATTAGGCTCTGCTCTCAGTGTAGAGTCTGCTTAAGATTCTCTCCCATTCTCTTTGCCAGTCCCCCCACCTGTACATGCTCTCTCGCACACTCAGTAAAAAAAAAAAAAAAAAAAAAAAAGGCAACTGTATATTGGAAGATAGAGTGTACCTTCAGACTTCATTTGACAATTGACTTTCATTCATTAGCTACCTTCATGCAAACTTACTTCTTCCAAAAGTAATCATGCAGGTGAACATGACATGCATAGTTTACCTTTATAGAAGTAAGTCTTGCTAAAATGGCAGCCTATGATAGTTGGAACTTACCTGGTTTTGTTTCTTTGGTTGTGAACATCTTAACTGCAATAGTCATATAGGCTTTAAATGTTACTTGGAGGAGTTCTCAAACTTGAGATTCTATGAATGATCTAAAGAGTATTAATTAAGAATGAATTAACCTACAGGATGATATAGAACAATAATATAAAAGCTCTGAATGATATACAACAGTTAACAGACATCTCATATATAAAAATTGTGTGTGTATCTGTGTGTATAAAACCATTATATATCATATATATTTATATATTTAAGCATTGTACACAATATATATGTATATTTTAATTTAGGTTATAAAGAATGTGAATTATATTCAAATTGTAGAGAAAAACATAACAAATAATGTTACATATAAAAATTTCACTACACAGGTGCCTGGGTGGCTCAGTTGAGCATCTGACTCTTGATTTCAGCTCAGGTAATGCTCTCAGGGTCGTGAGATTGAGCCCCACATTGGGTACCCGCTTAGTGGGGAGTCTGCTTCTATTTCTCTCTCCCTCTCACTTTGCCCCTTCTCCCAATTGTACTCTCTTAAAATAAATAAATAAATAAATAAATATTATAAAAATAATAATAAATTAACAAATAAGAATTTCAGTACAAGAGTGGGTGGAAATGTAACAAAATAATTCAATGCATAAAGAAACAAAATCTAGAAAAAGAATCATAACAACAAGTTTGAAAAGTAGAGAAAAGACAAAGCCGCAATGAAAGAAGGCAATTAAAGGTGAAGGAAAACATTTTTCTAGATCAGGAGTATTGGAAGATACTTAACGAATGAAGTAAAGTACAAGAGTTCTTTGATTAACAGCAGAGTGACTCATTAGTTAACTTTTTTTTTTTTTTAAGTAGTCTTCTGCACCCAGCATGGAGACCAGTGTGAAGCTAGAACTCATGACCCTGAGATCAAGACCTGAGCTGAGATCAAGTTGAATGCTTAACTGAGTGAGCCACCCAGGCACCTCATTAATCAACTTTTATTTAAGTACATGAAAGAAGCTTTCCTTGAATTTGTAACTGATTTCTTTTAAGTCTAAATCAATGCATAACCATCAAGAAAAAAAATGGATTCTGAACTGAATCTGAGCTAAGTGAAATTTGAGGCTTAGAAATTCTTTTAGACAGCCAAGTTCCCCAACAGGGTCAACAGAATTTTCAAACATTTTTGGCCAAGTCGACTAAGGAGCCAAAAAAAATGTCTTTTTTATTTGTTGTTGCTGTTTTCCTGTGGCTGGAGGAGAATGTAACTTGAATACAAAAGTGTTTATTAAAGACTAATGGGTCATGTTTGATACAGGCTTTCAGAGGAATCCTAAAGTCAAAAGCCTGGTGTGATTCATGAACCTGCAGCTTTCCTCTGCATGCACCACTGCAAGCGCCTAAGGGAGACTGGTGTTAGCCCTACCCAGTGGTCTCTAGGACCTGGGTCATCCCACTCCAGCCCCAGGGTCTGGGTGCTCCCAGTCTACACCTAAGAGAACATGGCCTATCTTGGGCAGGAAAGCCCAGCGAGCAGTACCAGCAATAGCAACCACTGGAAGCAAGTTTCCCAGATGACTATCACCCAAGGCTTTAGTGGCATTGGGTTGCAGAGGCAAGTGGGGTAGTCGTGGGGCCACTGGGATGGGCGCTGGGGAGTCGTACAACCTGTGGGAGGCTGTGATGTGAGCAGAGTTCGCAGAGGGGGAGTCTAGGTGTTCTGGACCTCCCAGAGGGGAGCAGACTGAGGCTTCTCTCTGAGGCAGAGATCTGGGTACAGGCAGATTCTTTGCTCTGACCCTCCAAAAAGCCACAAAAAGCTGCAAAAGAACAAAAACCTCCAGAGAGTAAAAGCCTGAAAAACCAGCTTCCACAGAGTCCAGCCCCATGACAGCCAGCAGGGCCACTCAACCCAAGCAAGATTGACTGGAAAACAACACGGCAGGCCCCTCCCCTAGAAGACAAGCCATAAGCAAGAGGACAATAACCACAAGGTCCCCATATAATCCTAAACATCAGGGGAAAACAATATATTAAGCTCCTGATAATGCCCTAAAACCTGTATATTTCATAGATACACATTTTTTCTTTTCTTTTCTTTTCTTTTCTTTTCTTTTCTTTTCTTTTCTTTTCTTTATTTGATTCTCACAATTCCTCGTCTTTTAATTTTTTTAAACTACTTAACATTACAACTAGAGGCTTAATACAACGATACACTCTGGAAGATCCGAAATAAGCATCCTTGCCTGCATTGAAGATTTATAACCATCCTCCCATAATATCTTTCTATCGGTGTTTCTGTGTATTTGTTTTTATTCTGGTATTATATAAATCTTATTCTAGGGGTTCATTTTGACTAGGTTCTTTTATTCCTTGGCATTTACTTTTCTCAATTTTTATGTTTGTTCGTGTTTGTTTATATACCTTATAAATCTTATTTTGGGGCTCAGTTTGGCCGGGGTTTCTTTTTTTTCTCTTTCTCTCTCTCTTTTCATCTTTTTTCTCTCCTTTTGGTGGTGAAATCCAATTGCTCTGAAACCTTCCAGGGTGCACCTTGCCTGGATCCTGGGTGATATATTCAGCTGTACATTCCCTGAACCACTTCCCATCAAAATGACCAGGAGGAACACCCAACAGAGGAAAAACCCAGACATTGTGCCCTCTCCCTCAGAACTATTGGATATGGACATAAATTGTATGTTGAAAAGGGAATTCAGGGTAACAATTATCCAGGCAATGGCTAGGATGGAGAAAAACATTAACGACAACATAGAATCTCTAAGGGCAGAGTTGAGAACCAGTATGGTGGATATTAAAAATGCTATCAATGAGATCCAATCTAAACTAAATAGTCTAACAGCTAGAGGAACAGAGACAGAGGATAGAATTATTGATCTAGAGGATAAGATGGTAGAGAAGAAAGGTCATGAGGAGGCTGGAACAAACTGCTTAGGAACCATGAGAACAGACTTAGGTAAATAAATGAAACCATGAAACGTTCCAACATCAAAATTACTGGAATCCCTCCCTGAAGGGTGGGGAAAGACAGAAGACTAGAAGACGTAGCTGAACAAATTCTGGATGAGAATTTCCCCAATCTGGGGAATGGAACAAGTGTTCAAGTCCTAAAGGAAGAAAGGGCACCCCTCCCAGATCAACAAGTCTATAAAGACAACCAGACACATAATTGTGAAATTTGCAAATTATAACTTTAGACAAGAGGTCCTAAGGGCAGCTACGGGGAAGAGATTCCTTACATAAAGAGGAAGACCTATCAGAATAATGTTAGACTTGTCCACAGGAACCTGGCAACCCAGAAAAGGCTGGCACGATATATTCAGGGCACTAAATGAGAAGAACATGCAGCCAAGAATACTTTATCCATCAAAGCTGACATTCAAAATGGAGGGAGAGATAAAGAGCTTCCAAGACTGGCAAGGCTTAAAAAACTATGTGACCACCAAGCCAAAACTACAAGAAATATTAAGGGGGGGCAGTTCTATGAAAGAAGAAAAAACCCATGAGGGACACAGAACAGAAACTTACAATCTATAGAAACAAAGACTTCATGGGCAACATGAGGTCAATAAAAACTTATCTTTCAATAATCACGCTCAACATGAACGGCCTAAATTATCCCATAAAATGACACAGGGTTGAAGACTGGATAAAAAGACAGGACCCATCCATATGCTGTCTGTAAGAGACATATTTGGAATCTAAAGACACATCCAGACTGAAAGTGAAAGGATGGAGATGCATCTTTCATGCCAATGGGCCTCACAAGAAAGCTGGGGTAGCAATTCTCATATCATATAGATTTTAAGCTAAAGACTTTGGTCAGAGATACAAAAGGACACTACATCATTCTCAAAGGATCTATCCTCCAAGAAGATCTAACAACTGTAAATATTTATGCTCCCAATATAGGAGCAGCCAACCACATAACCCAACTATTAATCAATATAAAGAGTAATATTGATATGAATACATTAATTATAGAGGTTCTTAACACACCATTCTGAGTAACATACAGATCAGCCAAAGAGAAAATCAATAAAGAAACAAGAGGGTTGAATGACACATTGGACAAAATGGACCTCATAAATATATACAGAACATTCCACCCTAAAACAAAAGAATACTCATTCTTCTTGAGTGTGCATGGAAATTTCTCCAGTATAGACCACAAACTGGGGCACAGATTAGGACTCAACTGATACCAAAAGATGGAGATGATTCGCTGCATATTCTCAGACCACAATGCTTTGAAACTGGTACTCAACAACAAGAAAAAGTTTGGTCGAACACGTGGAGGCTAAAGACAAACCTGCTTAAGAATTTGGGGATCAATGATTTCAGAAATCAAATAAGAACTTAAACAATTAATGGAAACCAATAAGAATGAAGACATATTTGTCCAAAACCTAGGGGACACGGCAAAAGTGCTCCTAAGGGGGAAATACATAGCCATCCAAGCCTCACTCAAAAAATTACAAAAATCTCAAATACCCCAGCTCTCTTTACACCTTAAAAAACTGGAAAATCAACAACAAATTAAGCCAACCCACACACAAGGAGAGAAATAATTAAGATTAGAGCAGACATCGATGTGTTAGAAACTGGAGAAACAGTAGAATGCATCCACGAATCCAGAAGTTGGTTTTTTGAAGGAATCAATAAGACTGATAAGCCACTGGCCAAACTAATCCAAAAGAAAAGAGAGAGGACCCTAATTCACAAAATTATGAACGAAAGGGGAGAGATCACAACTAACACCAAGGAAATAGAAACAATCATCAGAAATTATTATCAACAGCTATATGCCAATAAGTTAAACAACCTAGAATAAATGGATGCTTTCCTGGAAACCTATAAACTTCCAAAACAGAAAAAGGAAAAAATGACAACCTGAATAGACCAGTATCTTGTAACAAGATTGAAGCAGTGGTCAAAAGTCTCCAAAAAACAAGATTCCAAGACCTGATGGATTTCCTGGGGAATTCTACCAAACATTCAAGGAAGAAATAATACCTATTCTCCTGAAACTGTTTCAAAAAATAGAAACAGAAGGAAAACTTCCAGCTCTTTCTATGAAGCCAGCATTATCCTGATCCCCAAACCAGGCAAAGACCTCAGCAAAAAGGAAAATTTCAGACCAATATCCCTGATGAATATGGATGCCAAGATTCTCAACAAGATCCTAGCTTATAGGATCCAACAGCACATCCAGAAGATTATCAGCCATGACCAGGTGGAATTTATCCCTGGGATGCAAGGGTGGTTCAATATTCACAATTCAATCAATGTGATAGAACAAATCAATAAGAGAAGAGAGAAGAACCACATGGTTCTCTCAATTGACACAGAAAAAACATTTGACAAAATTCAGCATCTGTTCCTGATTAAAATTCTTCAAAGTATAGGGATAGAAGGAACATTCCTCAACTCCTTAAAATCTGTGAAAAGCCCACAGGGAATATCATTTTCAATGGGGAAAAGCTGACAGCCTTCCCTTCGAGATCAGGAACATGACAAGGATGCCCACTCTCACCACTCTTGTTCAGCATAGTGCTAGAAGTCCAAGCAACAACAATCAGACAACAAAACAAAATAAAACGTATTCAAATTGGCAAAAAAGTCAAACTCCCTTTCTTTACAGATGACATGACACTTTCTAGGGAATACCAAAAGACTCCACCCCCAAACTACTAGAAGTTATACAGCAATTCAGTAATGTGGCAGGATACAAAATCAATGCAAAGAAAGCACTTGCTTTCTTATACACTAACAACAAAAATATGGAAGTGGAAATTAGAGAATTGATTCCATTTACTATAGCACCGAGAAAAATAAGGTACATGGGAATAAGCCTAACCAAAGAGGTAAAGGATCTGTACTCGAGGAACTATAGAACACTCATGAAAGAAATTGAACAAGACACAAAAAGGTGAAAAAATATTCCATGCTCATGGATCGGAAGAATAAGCGTTGTTAAAATGTCTACACTGCCCAGAACAATCTATACTTTCAGTGCCATCCCAATCAACATACCACCATCATTTTTCAAAGGGCTTGATAAACAATCCTAAAATTTATATGGAACCAGAAAAGATGCCGAATTGCTAAGTAAATGTTGAAAAAGAAAAACAAGGCTGGGAGCATCACATTGCCTGATTTCAAGTTTTACTACAAAGCTGTGATCACCAAGACAGCATGGTACTGGCACAAAAACAAACACATAGACCAGTGGAACAGAGTAAAGAGCCCAGATATGGACCTCAACTCTATGGTCAAATAATCTTTGACAAAGAAAAAAAAAAATATCCAGTGGAAAAAAGACAGTCTCTTCAATAAATGGTGGTGTAAATTGAACAGCTATATGTAGAAAAATGAAACTTGACCATTCTCTTACACTATACACAAAGATAAACTCGAAATGGATAAAAGACCTCAATGTGAGGCAGGTATCTATCAAAATCCTATAGGGAAACATAGGCAATAACCTCTTCGACATCGGCCACAGCATCGTCTTTCAGCACATATCCCCAAAGGCAAAGGAAACAAAAGCAAAAATGAACTTTTGGTACTTCATCAAGATAAAAAGCTTCTGCATAGCAAAGGAAACAGTCAACAAAACAATCAGGCAACCCACAGAATGGGAGAAGAAATTTGCAAATGACACTATAGACAAAGGACTGATATCTAAGATCTATAAAGAACTCCTCAAACTCAACACTCACAAAACACATAACCACGTCAAAAATGGGCAGAAGACATGAACAGACACTTCTCCGAAGAAGACATACAAATGGCTAACAGACACATGAAAAAATGTTTATCATCATTAGCCATGAGGGAGACTCAAATCAAAACCACACTGAGATACCACTTTACACCAGTTAGAATGGCCAAAATCAACAAGACAGTAAACAAAAAATGTTTGAGAGGATGTGGAGAAAGGGGAACCCTCTTCCACTGTTGGTGAGAATGCAAGTTGTTGCAGCCACTTTGAAAACAGTGTGGAGATTCCTCAAGAAATCAAAAATAGAGGTACCCTATGACCCTGCCATTGCACTCCTGGGTATTTACCCCAAAAAAGCAGATGCAGTACAAGAAGGGCCACATGTACCCCAATGTTCATAGCAGCAATGGCCACAATCACCACACTGTGGAAAGAACCAAGATGCCATTCAACAGACGAATGGATCAAGAATATATGGTCCATATATACAATGGTATATTATGCCTCCATCAGAAAGGATGAATAGCCAACTTTTGTATCAACATGGATGGGACTAGAAGAGTTTATGTGGAGTGAAATAAGTCAATCAGAGAGAATTAGTTGTCATATGGTTTCACTTACATGTGGAGCATAAGGAAATACATGGAGGACATTGGGAGAAGGAAAGGAAGAGTGAATTGGGGGAATTCAGAGGGGGAGATGACTCATGAAAGACTGTGAAATCTGAGCCACAAACAGGTTTTTGGTGGGGAGGTGGGTGGGTGGTTGGCTGAATCTGGTGGTGAGTATTGAGGAAGGCATGTATTGCACGGAGCACTGGGTGTTGTACATGAAGAATGAATCTTGGAACACTGAAAAAATAAAATAAAATAAATTAATTAAAAATAACAAAGCTCTAAACAGTATGGTACTAAGAACAAAAGAACAACTACAACAAAACGGTATGGTACTATTATAAAAATAGACACATAGATCAATAAAAAAGAATAGAAAATGCAGAAATGAACCCACAGCTATATGGTGAATTAATCTTCAACAAAGCAGGAAGAAATATGAAATGTGAAAAAGACAGTCTCTTCAACAAATGATGTTGGGAAAACTCACAGCAACGTGTATGCAAATGAATGAAACTGAAGCACTTTCCTATACCATAAATAGGAATAAATTCATGAGGAAGAGCAGGATGGCAGAGAATTAGGAGGTTGAGAAAGAGTCGGATCCCAGAAGTTCATCTAGATATATATCCAACCATTCTAAAAGCCAGCATACTCAACAGGAGAGAGAAGAGAGGAAGAACAGCAATTCTCAGAGCAGAAAATTGACCACTTTCTGAAAGGTAGGACATTTGAAAAGTGAATCCAAAGCAATGGGAAGAGAGACTGCAGGGGTTGTGGGGGGGGGGGGGAGAGGGCAGATCTCTGGAGCCACAGAGCCACGGAGCACAAAATTGGAACTTTTAGAGTCTGCTCCTCTGAGGGACATCACTCCAGAGGCTAAGTGGGGAGGTTAGCCCTTGCAGGAACAGTGTGGTTTCAGGACTTGTGAGGTCACAAAGGGACTGGATGTGTCTGAGTGCGGAAGAGTTCCCAGGTATTGGGGCGGAGAAGCCGGCGGAAGAGAAGGAGCTGTGCAGTGTGCTTTCAGCTTGGGCTTACCGTAGACCGTGATCCGAGGCACAAACCGGCTGTGGCTCTTTGAGCAGGGACCGTGCAGGAGATAGCTCAGGAGAGACCCCCTCGTTCCTTCTCCAGGAGGAGCAGCAGAGTTGCATGCAGCAGGAATCTGCTGGGTTTGGAGACACTAGACGGGGCTGTGTGCCAGAGATAGAGGCACTCCAGCACGGACAGCTGAGCTTGGAGCGTGGGCGGGGACCAGGGAGATGGGAGTAATTGACTGCCTTCCTCTGAAGGCACACTGAGGAGCAGGGCCACAACTGCTCATCTCCTCCAGGCAGAGACTGGGAGGCCACCATTTGCATTCCTGGCCTCCAGGGTGGTACAGAGAACACTTAGGGAACAAAGACTCCGGAGAATGAACCTGAGCGAATTGCTTGGCCCATCCCCTGGCAATGGTGGGGCAATTCCGCCTAAGGCAAAGACATTTGAGAATCAAGGCAAAAGGCCCCTCCTCCAGTAGATCAGTGAGACTATCCAGCCAAGATCAAGTTCATCGATCAGTGAAAACTGTGGAACTTCAGAGTATTTTTCTCTCTCACTCATCTAAGCTCGATAAAATGACTAGGTGAAAAATAATCCTAAAATTTATATGGAACCAGGAAAGACCACGAATAGCCAGAGGAATGCTGAAAAGAAAACCAAAGTTTGCAGCATCACAATTCCAGACTTCAAGCTCTATTACAAAGCTGTAATCATCAAGACAGTGTGGTACTGGCACAAAAACAGACACATAGATCAATGGAACAGAACAGAGAGCCCAGAAATGGACCCCCAACTCTATGGTCAACTAATCTTTGACAAAGCAGGGAAGAATATTCAATGGAAAAAAGACAGTCTCTTCAACAAATGATGTTGGGAAAACTGGACAGCCACATGCAAAAGAATGAAACTAGACCATTTCCTTACACTGCATACAAAATAGAATCAAAATGGTTCAAAGACCTCAATGTGAGATAGGAGTCCATCAAAATCCTGGAGGAGAACACAGGCAGCAGCAACCTCTTTGACCTCAGCCACAGCAAATTCTTCCTAGAAACATCTCCAAAGGCAAGGGAAGCAAGGGCAAAAACGAACTATTGGGACTTCATCAAGATCAAAAGCTTTTGCATAGAAAGGAAACAGTCAACAAAACCAAAAGACAACTGACAGAATGGGAGAAGATATTCACAAATGACATATCAGATAAAGGGCTAGTATCCAAAATTTATAAAGAACTTCTTAAACTCAACACCCAAATTACAAATAATCCAATCAAGAAATGGGCAGAAGATATGAACAGACATTTCAGCAAAGAGGACATCCAAATGACCAACAGACACATGAAAAAATTCTCAATGTCACTTGGCATCAGAGAAATACAAATCAAAACCACAGTGAGATACCACCTCACACCAGTCAGAATGGCTAAAATTAGCAAGTCAGGGAATGACAGATGTTGGCGAGGATGTGGAGAAAGGGGAACCCTCCTACACTGTTGGTGGGAATGCAAGCTGGTACAGCCACTCTGGAAAACAGTATGGAGGTTCCTTAAAATGGTGAAAATACAGCTACCCTACAACCCAGCAATCACACTACTGGGTAGTTACCCTCAAGATACAAATGTAGTGATCTGAAGGGGCACGTGCATCCAAATGTTTATAGCAGCAATGTCCACAATAGCCAAACTATGGATAGAACCTAGATGTCCATCAACATATGAATGGATGAAGAAGAGGTGGTATATATATACAATGGAGTACTATGCAGCCATCAAGAGAAACGAAATCTTGCCATTTGCAACGATGTGGATGGAACTAGAGGGTATTATGCTAAGTGAAATAAGTCAGTCAGAGAAAGTCTATCACATGATCACACAGATATGAAGAATTTGAGAGGCAGGACAGGGGGTCATGGCGGGTGGGGTAGAGAAATTAAACAAGATAGGATGGGGAAAGAGACAAGCCATAAGAAACTCCTAAACCCTCAAAACAAACTAAGGGTGGCTGGGAGGTGGGAGGGTAGGTTTATGGACATTGGGGAGGGTATGTGCTATGGTAAATGCTGTGAAATGTGTAAGCCTGTTGATTCACAGACATGTACCCTGGGGTAAATAATACATTATATGTTAATAAAAAAAAAAGACGACTGTGCTCAAAGGCAAAGCTTTAACATCTACATCTGCAGAAAGTATACTTAAAAATAAATTTTAAAAAAAGAAATAAACTCAAAATGAATTAAAGACCTAAATGTCAGATCTGGAACCATAAAAATCCTAAAGAGAGCACAGTCACATATTCCTGTCATATCAGCCATAACAACTTTTTTCTTGATATGTCTCCTGAGACAAGGAAAACAAAAACAATAAACTAGTGGAATTACATCAAAATAAAAAGCTTCTGCACCAAGCTTACATCCAAGGAAACAATCAGCAAAACTAAAAGGCAGCCTATGGAATTGGAGAAGATATTTGGAAATGACCCACCTGATAAAGAATTAGGATTCAAAATATATAAAGAACTTATAAAACTCAACACCCCAAAAATAAATAATCCAATTAAAAATGGACTGATGATATGAACAGACATTTCTCCAAAGGAGACATCCAGATGTCCAACAGACAAATGAAAAGATGTTCATCATCATTTAACATTAGGGGATTGCAAATCAAAACTACAATGAGATAAAACTTTGCAACTGTCAGAATGGCTAAACCAATAATACTAGAAACAAGTTTTGGCAGTGATGTGAAGAAAAAGGAATTGTCCTGCACTGTTGATCAGAGTGCAAACTTGTGCAGCCACTTTGGAAAACAGTCTGGGGGTTCTTCAAAAAGTGAAAAATAGAACTACCCTAGAATCCAGCAACTGCATTACTGGGTATTTATCCAAAAAATACAAAAACACTAATTCGAAGGGATACACACATTCCAATGTGTATAGCAGCATTATTTGCAATAACAAAATTATGGAAGCAGCCCAAATGTCCATTGACTGAGGAACGGTTATAGAAGTGGTTTATATATCCAGTGGACTATTATTATTCAACCATAAAAAAAGAATAAATTATTGCCATTTGTAAAGCCATGGATAATGCTAGAGGGTATACTGCTAAGAGAAACAAATCAGAAACAAATATCATATCATTTTCCTTATATGTGGAATATAAAAAACAAAACAAATGAGCGATGGAAAAGAGAGAGAGACAAATGAAGAAACAGGCTCTTATCTTTAGAGAACAAACTGTTGGTTTCCAGAGGCGTGGTGGTGGGGGGATGGGTGAAATATGTGGTGGGGATTAAGGAGTACGCTTTTGATCAGCACTTGGTGGAATTGTTGAATCACTATATTGAACATGTGAAATTACCATAATTGTATGCTAGCTTACTGGAATTAAAATAAAAACTTAAAGAAATTATTAAAAATAGAACTCAAAAACATCTTTGAAAGAATTTGAAATAGTCCTAAATAAATGTAAGAACATCCCAAGTTCATGTATCATAAGCACTTAAATTGTTAGGATGACATTATTCCCAAATTGATGTACAGATTCAAGATAATCTGTGAAAAATCCCAGCTGCTTTTCTGCAAAAATTGACCAACAGAAAAAAAAAAGAAAGAAATTGACCAACAGATCCAAAATTCATACAGAAATTCAATGGAACCAGAATAACAACAACAACAAAGAAAAGTTTAAAAAAATAACATAGTTGTTGAAATTACAGTCTGATGTCACAACTTACAGGAATCAAGACTGTGTGGTACTGAATACAAATAAGCATATGGCTCAGTGAAATTGAATTGGGAGTCCAGAAATATAACTTTAAATTTACTAAATTGATTGTTTTAATATCTTATTTATTTATTTGTCAGAAAGAGCGAGCACTAGTAGGGGAGTGGCAGGCAGAGGGAGGAGCAGGCTTCTCGTTGAGCAAGGAGCCCAATGCAGGACTTGATCTCAGGATCCTGAGAACATGACCTGAGCTGAAGGCATATGCTCAACTGACTGAGCCACCCAGGTTTCCCTACAGTCAACTGATTTTTATAAGAGTGCCAAGATACTTCAATGGAGAAATAAAGGTCTTTCAACAAATGGTTCCACGACCACAGGATATTCACATATTAAAGAATGGAGTTAGATCCAGACTTCACATCATATTAAAAAATTAGCTCATAATGGATGATAGACCATGTAAGGACTAATGTCTTACCAATCTAAGACTAATGTAAGAACTAAAACTAAAATTCTTGGAAGAAAACATATAAGTAAACCTTCATGACCTCAAATTAGGCAATCATTTCTTAGATATAAAGCTTTAAGTATAAGTGAAAAAAATAAATTGGACTCCATTAAAATTTAAAGCTATTGTGTTTTAAGAGACCTCATAAAGAAAGTGAAAAATAACCCACAGAATGGGAGAAAATATTTGCAAATAATATATCTGATAAGAGACTTGTACATATACCCAAATTTTTTTAAATAAGCAAATTATTTGAATAGACATTTCTCCAAAGAGGATATATAAGTGGCCAACCAGCATATGAAAAGACACTCAATATCACTAGTCAAAAGGAAATATATCAAAACCACAATGCAATATCATTTCACATCCACTAGGATGGCTAAATATTTTTTTAAGAAAGACAGTAATAACTATTAGCAAAATCATAGAGGAATTGGATCTCTTATTGCTAATGAAAATGTAAAATAATGAAAAATTAATGGAAAACAGTTTAATGTTTCTTCGTAAAGTTAAACTGATTCACTAAATGGCTCAGTGATTCTGTTCCTATATATTTGAACTATACGGCCATACAAAAACTTGTACACCAATATTCATAGCAGAATTAATCATAATATCCAAAAAGCAGAAACAATCCAAATATCTATCAACAGGTGAATGGATATCCCAAATGTGATGTATTCATACAATGAAATACTATTTGGCAATAAAAAGTAAAATTCTGGTGAATGCTACAATATAGAAACTTTGTAAATATGCTCAGTGAAAGAAATAAAAAACAAAAAAGCATATATTGTACAATTTCATTTATATGAATTTTCCAGAATAAGCAAATTTGTAGAGAAAGAAAGGAAATTATTAGTCGACAGGGCCAGGTTTTAAGGGTGAATATTGAGTGGACCATGCTTCCCATGAGCCAGACTGCACACTAAAGAATATAGCTGGGGATATAGCATCTTAGCCAGAATCCCACCCAAAGACATGTATCTGTCATAGTGTAATGAATCCAACAGAAAGATCTGTGCTGAATTTATTGCCAGAACCAGGATTTAAGGGGCGTTAGAAGCAGTAAGCAGAAAGTGGATTCCTTTTCAAATAATAGTGTAATGGGAAGTCCCCACAGGTTTCCCTCAATGAAGCCACCAAATTGCTGCATAAACAAAGATCCAGAATCCGGGCCTCTGTCCCACAGAGGGCACCAATTCCAGGTCCCAACATAATAATCACAAATATAGATTGTTTAGTCAACCTTTTCAACCTTTTTCATCCCCTCTTCTCCAAACAGTACCCTGGGGAAATAGAAATAGCAGATCAATTTGTGGAAAAGGTGAAACAGGAAGAATAGGTATAGGTCATTCTATCTTTTTACTTTAAGTTTTTTAATCTGATTCAGGACAAAACCTTTCTGTGTAGGAATATGGTTTAAATTAATTGTGAAGATTTTTTTCATTAGGATTGGACTAGACTTCTTAAAATATATGGGTAAGACTATATTAAAACCTGAAACTTACCACATAAGTTAGCGGAGCATCTGAAGAAATTGTCCAAGTGTAGATCTATTATTGAATGTGTCTGAAGGAATAGTGTATGAAAAAATATACTTTTTGATGATTCTATTCCACTTATGTCATTTTATTCAATAAATTATTCTACTGTTATGTATTTTTTAAATATTTCAAAAGTGTAAACATTATTTTTCAGGAAAACTATAATGTACTAAACCAATTCAACTATTATTTGCTCCTTTTAAAATTTATTTAATCAATTGGGAAAATGGCATATCTATGGCAAAGCTTTTCTATGGATATTATAAACACTTTGAAGTAGATTTTACTGAATAAGTACTGTATCAGTATGTATCAACTATATTTTTAAACAAGTAATTTTCCCCCTTGGTTGTCTTAGTAAAAATAAATAAAAAGCTTATTAAAGATAAGGGTGTTTAGAAGCAAAATGAGATGTGATCCATGGAGACCCAATCATAAGAATTTTATCTGAACTTATTCTAAATGAAAGTATCAAAAAGTTTTTTAAACTGTCCTTTTTTCTCCAGAATTCAATTCTATAGGGAGAAAATAACACACATATTGAATAATCTAGTTAATTTACTTATAAGAGTCAAGATATTATGGATACTTTGTTCTGTGATCAAATCCTCATATAAATATTTACATATATAAGGTGTCTTACAAATTAATACATTATGTTAAGGTTACTTTTATGCTATCTGCCCCTCTCTAATGGACTCTGAGCACCTTTGGAATAGCACCTGTGATTTATTCACCTCTTTATCCTCAGCACACTGCCTAGACTCTTTCACATGATGTTTGCCACATAAATGATTTAGAATGAATGAATGGATGGTGGTGGATGGATGACTGAAATCATTCAGTGAATATTTCTGCTTGAAGGCAAGAGGCAGAGTGGGATAAATATCAGGAAAAGGCCATTTTATGAAGATCCCAAACCTTTAACTTACCCTGAAGTCAGTATTCCTACAGAAGCAAGAACCATGTTTCAATTACTATTTTTATCTACCTTCATATCTAGCATTATGCTATGAACATAGAAAGTCCTCCATAATAGTCGATGTATTGGTTTAAATTCAGTGGAGGAAATGCAGTACAGGTATGCTTTGATCCCTATGGCTCATATTGATCTTCAAGTAGACTGCTAAGTAGAACTCTCCTAAAAGGAGTTCTTTTAGGGTTCACTGAGGTATGCACATCAAGAGAAAACAAAAACAAACAAACAAAAAACTACATAAACCAGTGTCATTGTGATCACCAGTATTCAGGGTATATCATTTTTACATTTTGTAACTTTTTTCACTTCATAGTCCATGTAGAGACCACAAATCACAGCCAAAATGTTTTTAATGTGAATATTGTCACTCAAGTAAACCAGATGCTTTCAGATTCCTTAATTATTCTAAAGCAAAACAGCCTAGCCACAGAGGTTCAGATTGAGAAATAAGTGGCATGAATTCCATTCCTGCATTTGTCACTAAGTTATGGGGAGACAATCTTCTATTGTCTCTGTGCATCCATTTTTTAGCTCACAAAGTAGGGAAACTCTGGTTTCTACAGATTTCTTCATACATATGTAAGGGGGTTTAACAAGTTTGGAAGCCAGATGCTAGATATTGACATATGTTTTCACACATCACCTTTTTATTAGCCTGATTCTACATTGTTCTAAATATTTTCCTTTTGGCCCAAAGTGTCCCATGAGTACTCTTAGAGTAGCTTCCTCATCCAGAAGATTCTAGCTTAGTTTTTGTGTTATATAATTAGTGAATGATTTTTATTCTGCATTTATCATTGTCATTCTTGGACCAATACAAACCTGAGGTAAGATATTTTGGGAGAAATTTATGCAGTGATATTTAAAAAGAATAGAATCTGCTGATGAAGCTAGACCCCTGATTAAATCCTACTAATCACAGGGATCCTGAAGGCCATACACATTTTCTGAACGTTTTTCAGTAATGATATGATAGTCCCTCAAATCACTTATATGAGAAATATTAAAATTAGAATTGAATATGAGTTTTGTTGAAAGCAGTGACTCTCTATTCCTGTTCTTTCTCTATATCTAAAGCCTAGGCTGGAAGAGCTAGTATGTGTTTATGATAGTATAAGTTCTTCCTTCCATGCCCCTTGGAATACATCATTCCACTCTGCAAAGTTGAAAGAAATGAGACTAATAATATTTTTATAGTGTATCTTTTCATTGTGCAAGATTTTCACATCTGACACAAAAACAGATTTAAATGTTGCTGTTTGAAGATAATGAGCCAAAATTAGTTCTCCAATAATTGCAAGTGGCACTGACAAATTTGGCACTATAAAACATTATGTATTCTTTTTAATATAGTTGAGTACAATGATATATTTAGTTGTTATCTGGAAATTGTTAAATACGAAGAGGTATATGTCTCTCTGCACAAAAAGACCACCTAGTATTGGGCTCTTGTTAACTTACAAACTGATAAAAAGAACTGCACTTTGATATCTTGGCACCTCAGATTTTGCAGCTTAAACTTAGCTTACCCCCCATGTAAATAGAGTTCCTTTTTCTCTAATAGCTCACATAGTGGAAGACCATGGCTCAGATGCACTACTCCCTTTTTTGGTTCTTAGCACAGAAGGGCAAATATTATAGACGATTCAATCTATAAGGATAGATGGATGATAGATAGATAGATAGATGATAGATTATAGATAAGAATAGATAGATAGACAGATAGATAGTAGATGGATGATAGATAGAAATATATTTAAACATAATCCATTGAAGTAACTCAAATTTCTGACCAAGGAAGGTTTAAACATGGGTTCTTTAAAGAATGTCAATAACCAATTACTATTCATAACATATCTTTCAGTAAATTTCAATGTATATATCACTTCCTTATGCATTCCTCAGTCAATGGACATGAGGGTGCTTTCCAGTTTGGCTATTGTATATAATGCTGCTATAACCATCAGGGTGCATGTATCCCTTTGCATTAGTATTTTTGTTTTCTTTGAGTAAATACCCAAGAGTATAATTGCTAGATAGTAAGGTAGATCTATTCTTAAATTTTTGAGGAACCTCCATATTGTTTTCAAGAGTAGCTGCACAAGTTTGCATTCCCATCAATAGTATAAGAAGGTTTCACTTTCTCCACATCCTCACCAACACCTGTTGTTTTTTGCATTATTGTTCTCAGCTATTCTGACAGGTGTGATGTGAAGTCTCATTCTAGTTTTGACTTGTATTTCCCTGATGGCAAGAGATGCTGAGCATCTTTTCATGTGTCTGCTAGGCATCAGGATGTCTTCTTTGGAAAAATGTCTACTCATATCTTCTACCCAGGTTTTAATTGGATATTTTGTTTTTTAGGTGTTGAGTTTTTTATAACTTCTTTATATATTTTGGATACTAGCCTTTTATCAGATATATCATTTGCAAATATCTTCTCCATGCTATAGGTTGCCTTTTAGTTTTGTTGATTATTTCCTTCACTGTGCAGAAGCTTTTTATCTCAATGAAGTGCCAATAGTTCATTTTTCCTTTTGTTTCTCTTGCCTGGGGAGACAGAAGTTACTATGGCTGATGTCAAAGAGGTTACCGTATGTGTTCTTTTCTAAGATTTTAATGGTTTCATATCTCACAGTTAAGTCATTAATCTATTTTGAATTTATTTTTGTGTATGGTATAAGAAAGTGGTCCTATTTCATTCTTTTGTATGTTTCTGTCCAGTTTTCCTAATACCATTTGTTGAAGAGACTATTTTTCCCATTAGATATTCTTTCCTGCTTTGTCAAAGACTAGTTGACCATACAGTTGTGGGCTCATTTCTGGGTTTTCTATTCTGTTCTATTGATCTATGCGTGTATTTTTGTGCCACTGTTATATTGTCTTGATCACTACTGCCTTGCCATATATCTTGAAGTCTGGAATTGTGATGCCTCCAGTTTTGTTTTATCTCTTTCAAGATTGCTTTGACTATTCAGGATCTTTTGTGGTTCCATACAAATTTTAGTATTGTTTGTTGTAGTTCTCTGATAAATGCTGCCTGTATTTTGATAAGGATGCATTACGCTTTGGGTAGTATGGACATTTTAATAATATTTTTCTTCCAATCCATGAGCATGGAATGTCTTTCCATTTCTTTGGGTCCTCTTCAAATTCTTTCATCGATGTTTTATAGTTTTCAGAGTACAGGTCTTATGGTTGGTGGTACAATTGTAAAAGGAGCAATTGCACAATTTCTCTGTCTGAAATGCAACAGATTTCTGTAACATTGGTTTTGTATCTTGAAACTTTCCTGAATTCATTTATCAGTTCTAGCAATTTTTTGGTGAAGTCTTTCAAGTATTCTATAGAGTATCATGCCCTCTGCAAATAGCAAATGTTTGACTTCTTCCTTGCTGAATTGAATGTTTTTTAATTCTTCTTTGTTTGCTTGCTGTGGCTAGGACTTCCAGTAGCATGTTAAATAACAGTGATAAGAGTGGACTTCCCTGTCTTGTTCCTGACTGCTGAGGAAAAACTTTGTTTTTCCCCATTAAGGATGATATTAACTACGGGTTTTTCACATATGACCTTCATTATGTTGACGTATATTCACTCTAAATCTACTCTGTTGAGGGTTTTGGTCATGAAAGGATGTTATACTTTGTCAAATGCTTTTTCTGCATCTATTGAAATGATCATATGGTTATCCTTTGTTCTTTAATGCTATGTATCACGTTCTTTGAAGTATTGAACTATACTTGCAACCCGTGAATTAATCCCACTTGGGCATGGTGAATGATTTTTTTAATGTTTTGTTGAATTCGGTTTGCTAATAGTTTTTGAAAACTTTTCCATCCATTTTCATTAGGGATATTGGCCTGTAGTTCTCCTTTTTTAGTGGGGTCTTTATCTGGTTTTGGAATCAAGGTAATGCTGGACTAATAGAATAAATTTGGCAGTTTTTCTTCCATTTGTATGTTTTGGAATAGTTGGAGAAAAATACGTATTAACTCTTTTTTAAATGTTTGGTAGAATTCATCTCTGCTGCCATCTGTCCCTGGACTTTTATTTTTGGGGGGAGATTTTTGATTACTGATTTGATTTATTTGCTGGTTATTGCTCTGTTCAAGTTTTTTTTTTTATTTCTTCTGTTTCAGCTTTGGTAGTTTATGTTTCTAGGAATATATCCATTTCGTCCAGGTTTTCTGATTTGTTGGCATATAGTTTTTCATAATATTCTCTTATAATTGTTTGTATTTCTGTGGTATTGATTATATTTTCTCCTCTCTTATTTGTGATTTTATTTATTTGGGTCCTTTCCTTTTCTTTTTGATAAGTTTGGCCAGAGGTTTATCAATTTTGTTAATATTTTTAAAAAAGGAAAGTCAAGCAGAATCTTCTCTCAAAGTCTTCACAGAGAGTTTGGCCCAGATGACACCTTTATATGAGACATCTAGCCTCCAAAACTATAAAACCATAAATGTCTGTTCATCTAAGCTACTTAGTTTGTGGAAATTTATTATTACAGCTGAAGGAAACTAATACAACAATCAGACATATTTGGGACCACATTTCTTAAACCAACATGTTTCTTCCATAAAAAATTGAAATTTTAGTTTTCGAGTGGTAACACAGAGAAACAAATGCTAACACCTTCATTGAAGAAACACATCCTAAATAAAAACTTTAATTATTTAGTACAGATAAAGTTGCAAGGAACATGAACATAATGTTAAAATTTACTAAAGGATGAATATCCAACTTTTGTATCAACATGGACAGGACTAGAAGAGATTATGCGGAGTGAAATAAGTCAAGCGGAGAGAGGCAATTATCTTATGGTCTCACTTACGTGTGGAGTATAAAGAAAATCATGGAGGGCATCGTGAGAAGGAAGGGAAGGGCGAATGGGGGGAAATCGGAGGGGGTGTTGAACCAGGAGA
>CM052801.1:61589525-61606361 GCA_028533885.1 Nasua narica | reverse complement strand
ACAAAAGTTGGGTATTCATCCTTTCTGATGGAGGAATAATATTCCATTGTATAGATGTACCACATCTTCCTTATCCATTCATCTATTGAAGGGCATTTTGGTTCTTTCCACAGTTTGGCAATTGTGGCCATTGCTGCTATGAACATTGGGGTACATGTGGCCCTTCTTTGTACTGAATCTGCTTCTTTGGGGTAAATACCCAGTAGTGCAATTGCAGGGTCCTCGGGTAACTCTATTTTTAATTTCTTGAGGAATCTCCATACTGTTTTCCAAAGTGGCTTCACCAACTTGCATTCCCACCAACAGTGGAGGAGGATTCCCTTTTCTCCACATCTTCTCCAGAATTTGTTCTTTACTGTCTTGTTGATTTTGGCCATTCTAACTGGTGTAAGGTGGTATCTCAATGTGGTTTTAATTTGAATCTCTCGGATGGCTAAAGATGATGAACATTTTTTCATGTGTCTGTTAGCCATTTGTATACTTCATCAAGATAAAAAGCTTCTGCACAGCAAAGGAAACAGTCAGCAAAATAATCAGGCAACCCACAGAATGGGAGAAGATATTTGCAAATGACACTACAGACAAAGGTCTGATATCTAAGATCTATAAAGAACTCCTCAAACTCAACACTCAAAAAACAGATAATAACATCAAAAAATGGGCAGAAGACATGAACAGACACTTCTCCTCCCCCCTTTTTTATATTTCATTCACTCCTGGGGTTAATTTTTACATGTAAGTCTTTTGTTCACCTGAAATTTTTGAAATACTGGTTTATAGTGTGAGTCAAATCTTAGACTCACTCTCAGATTCACCAATTCTATTCCATTTCTATGGTCACCACCCTGATTTGAATTCTATTCACTCCTCTATGGCATTATTGTGCCAGTCTCTTATGGACTAGAAAAAAAAATGAATTATCTCAGAAGGTATATTATGTGACATAGAGATATACACTACAAGGAGAAGAAAGTCTTAGAAAATAAATCCAAGATTTCCAACAGAAAATAATGGAACAAATAATATAAAAATATATATCATAGCTGAAGTGAAACTAAAATTGTGAGACTGAAAGAGCCTGCAGCGTGCCATTCAGAATGAGAAAAAAACTGACCTTTGTAGGAATTTCCTAATAAAATTCGATAACATCAAGAATAAAAATAAAGTTCTAAAAGCTAAATAAAGCTAAAAAAAAAAAAACTAAATAAAAGATAACCTCCAAGGAAATACTAATCAGGTTAGTTGCAGTTTTCTTCTCAGCAGTGCTGGTTCCAGAAGGGTATGCACTGATGCCTTCAAATATCTAAAGAAAAAATGATTTTATTATATAAGTCTGTAAGCAGCCAAACTATCGAACATGTGTTGTGATAGCATTACTTCCTTCATTTTGCAAAGGGAGAGTCAAAAATGCACTTTACTTAATTAATGTAACAAAAAAATGGGAAAGCATAAAGTTGCAAAGCTCAACTAGGGTCTCAAAATGAAGCGATATGAATAGCAATAAAAACAATAGTGGATGCTTTACCCAGAAATGAGAAAATACAGAGAGGGCACAATAATGGCTGCAAATATTGGAAAGACTGCCATTTGATGATATGATTTTTGTTTTTCTTCCATGACCATTTATTTCCTACATGTGATAATTCTATTCTTGTTTCTGAGTCCCAGTTATTTTTTTTTCTCCCCAAATTTGTTTATTTTAATTTTTCAGTGTTACAAGATTGAGTCCCAGTTATTTCTGATCTAGTGTGCTTTGCTGCCAAGTGAGCTCATTTATTTTCCAATTTCCTGTTGGTTACATTTTCTTCTTAAATTTTCTGGAATGTGTGCCATTTTATTTACTCTTTAATATATCTTATAGCAACTTTCCTACATTTTATTTATGCTGATTCCCAGTTTATAGAACGTGTAAAATGAAGAATCCAATTTATTTTGTTGCTAGTTATTTAACTTGATCAAATTTCAGATCCTCAATGAGACTATAAATGTAGCACTTTTCTCAAAATCTAGTATATTGTAAATACTCAGAAAGTTATTTATTATTGGCAATAGGTCAAAATGTGATTTATTTCTTTCCTCCTATTGCCTTGTCCCTTCAAGAAAATCAGTTCACATTCAGTAACAATATGATTACATTGTTGTAATTGTATTGTTTCTCATATCATAATTCCAGTGTTAAATTCCAATTTTCAAACTTTAGTTTGTGTCAGACTAAACTATGAAGTTTATTAAAAGGTAGAAACTTGGAGCATTTGGACGGCTCAGTCAGTTAAGTGTCTGCTTTTGGCTCAGGTCATGATCCTGGGGTCCTGCGATCAAACCCACATCAGGCTTCTGCTCAGTGGGGACCCTGCTTCTCCCCATCCTCCCTGCCCATGTGCACACTATCTCTTCTGTCTCAAATAAATAGATAAAATCTTTAAAGAATAAAATAAAGGGTAGAAACTCGGGCCTTATCTCTAAAGATATTTATTGAGCAAACCTGGGGTAAGCCTATATTTAAGCATTTTAGATAAGTACCCAGGGTCACAATCCACATTTTGAGAAATTCCTATCTATATATATACATCTATATAGATATAGGTATATATAAAATAATCTCTCTAGCCATTGGAATTGACTGTAGTTACCAGTCTCTACTGATACTCTTCCAGTGAAAGAGACCTCTCACAGGACAGATCATTGCTAATCAAAATAATTCTTATTTTTATGTAGTCTCATATTTGTAGCATCCATTAGCAATAGATAACCAATTATCCAAGTTTGGCCAGGATTGAATGTTTTCTGAGGATGTGGAACTTTTAATTATAAAACTGAGGCAATTCTAGGAAAACCAAGATAAGTTGGTCACAAACTCCTAAATTCTAAAACCTTTCTTTAAAGTCATTCAGAAAAAAAAAGAATAAAAGTATAAAGAAAGATAATGTGTATTATCTTTCATTGTTTTAACAATATGATAAACATGAAATATACCAGGCATTATTTATGTGACAGATATAACAATGAGCAGTATAGACTCACTCTTTTCCTTTATTGAGTTTTCAGTCTATTGGGAGAGATATAAATAGTTACTACAATTAAATTATATCAAAGTGGAATATGGATTGTTAAAAGGTCACATTATCACAGGCACCTACATTGAGATCACTGGCAGCTTCCTGCCAGTTAATCTTAAAAACTTAACAAAACTTAAACTTAACAAAAAGTTAAACTACCCCATGATCCAACAATTGCACTATTAGATATTTACCCAAAGGATTAAAATATACGGATTTGAACTGATACATGCACCAGTGTTTATAGCAGCATTTTCAAGAATAGCCAAATTACAGAAAAAGCCCAAATGTCCATCAATTTATGAATGGATAAAGAAATGTTGGGACGCCTGGGTGGCTCAGTTGGTTGGGCAGCTGCCTTCGGCTCGGGTCATGGTCCCAGTGTCCTGGGATCGAGACCCACATTGGGCTCCTTGCTTGGCAGGGAGCCTGCTCCTCTCTCTGCCTCTGCCTGCCTTTCTGCCTGCTTGTATTCTCTCTCTGTTAAAATAAAATAAATAAAATCTTTAAAAAAAATGTTACATATGCATAGAATGGAATATTAGTCATAAAAAAGAATGAAATCTTATCATTTGCAACAACATGGATGGAACTAGAGGGTATTAGGCTAAGTGAAATAAGCCAGTCAGGGAAAGACAAATTCCATATGATTTCACTAAGATGTAGAATTAAAGAAATGAAACAGATTAATGGGGGAAAAAGAGAGAGAGAGAGAAAGGCAAGCCATAAAACAGACTCTTACCTGTAGAGAACAAACTGAGGGCTGCTGGAGGGGTGGTGGGTGGTGGGATGGGCTAAATGGGTGGTGGGTATTAAGGAGGACACTTGCTGTAATGAGCACTGGGTCTTATATGCAACTGATGAATCAATAAATTCTACTCCTGAAACCAATATTACACTGTATGTTAACTAACTGGAATTTAAATAGAAAACTGAAACTACAAATAAATATAGAAATAAAATAAAATCATCACGGAGAGAGTGAATTATCTTATGGTCCCACTTACATGTGGAACATAAGTAAAAACATGGAGGACATTGTGAGAAGGAAGGGAAGGGTGAATGGGGGGAAATCAGAGGGGGCAATGAACTGTAAGAGACTGTGGACTCTGAGCAACAAACTGAGGGTTTTGGAGGGGAGCGGGTGGAGGGTTGGGTGAGCCTGGTGGTGGGTATTGAGGAGGGCAAGTACTGCATGGAGCACTGGGTGTGGTGCATGAACAATTAATCTTGTAACAAGGAAAAAATAAAATAAACATATTTGGGAATAAATAAATAAATACATAAATAGATACATATGTTTTAAAAAAAAAGAAATAAAATTAAATCATCATAATTTGTTGGCTATCTTTCTGCAACAAATTTCTAATTATACGTTTTGCTTCTATTTGCCACCATATAGTTTAATCTTATGACAGTGACCACAAGGATCCTTTAAAAATGGAAGTCAGGACTTTTGGCTTTAGACATTTATAGAAAGCTGCAAAAAGAATCTTTCCCAAATTAACAACCATATAATGAAACAGAAAATCTTAAAATCATAACTTTTCTTAAATTCATCAGAGAACTGAAGCAAACCTAAGGAAAGAAAGGTATCTCCAAAGTCACATGGGATTCACACATTTGTTTACCAGGAACTATACATAGGAGGAAGATGGGGCTACCGTAGATACAGGAAAGATTTTTAAATTAATTGCTAAAGTTTTAGTGTAGTTTAGTGTGACAGAATAGAAATTCTAAGAGCTGGAAATACTGAGGACTTTGCATCCACTTACTGTCTCCATGCATCTTACTATGTTCTCATGAGATACATGAGATCCAGGGTAGAATACTAGAGAGAACATCCCTTATTTGTATAATCCTGGGTGAAAGGGTCAATGTTAGCTGTAGGAAAGGCAAGAAGGCCCAGTTGGATTTTATTCTTCTATGTCTCTACAGAATATAAGCCTTAAGATACTGAAAGGAGGGGAGAAAAATCCCCAGGCCACATTTAAAGTTCCATTACTAGATGAAGGAAAAATAAACCATAAAAATCCTCTGGAGAGAGGTATAGGAAACCATCCTAAGCTCAGATCATTACAAATCCACATCTGCTAAGGTGCACAGCTTTATTAAAGATACAAGGCAGAATTCAGCTATCACAAATAGAAGGGGAAGGATTTTTGAGGAATTTCCACTCCCAAGAATCAAGGAAAAAGGGTCCACCTAAATCTTTTACTGAACCAGGACAACAGAGAATGCCCCAAACAACATTTTCCCAACAGGCCAGCAAACAGTGACAAGCAATAGCAGATTATTTCTGGAAGATGAGAAAGAGTGCAGAGAGAGAGAGAGAGAGAGAGATTCTCTCTTAGGCTCTAGCCCACAAGCAAACCCTAAAACTGATGGTGAAAATGGGAGAATGAAAAAAAGAAAAACTCCAGCAACCTAATTCACACCCTAACCACAAAGTAAAATTAGAATTTAAAGATTGTGGTGTATTGTGGGTAAGCAACAAAAGAGAAACAGCTCAACTCCTGACTAGACTGATTCAATCCCTCACAATAGACCTAAGAGCAGACTTAACAGAATTGTCCTCAAGCATAAGTGTTACTTACCTCAGTATCTACTGATCTAGACATAATGTCAGGTTTAATTTAAAAAAAGTCAAACGATAAAAAAAATTGTTGAAAAACAAAACAATCAGTAAAATAAGACTCAGGTATGACTCAGAAGTTGGTAATAAAAGAGAGGGATTTAAAGTAACTATAATTAATAAATTAAAAGTTATATGTGAAAAACACGTATAATATCCATTAACAGATAAGTAATTTCAGCAAAGATATGGAAAATATAATGAAGAATCAATAGGAAATTAAAGGAAAAAACACAGTAACAGGGATAAAGTATACTTTTGATGGGCTCATCACTAGACTGGATAGAACAGAAAAAAATACTAAACTTTAATGTAGGTCCATAGGAATTATCAAACTGCAACACACAAAAAAGAAAAGGTTATCCAAGAGTTCAGACACTGGGACAACATCAGTTTAACTTATGTGTAATTGGATTCCAAGGAGGAGAGAAAGTATTTGGTAGAAAAAAATATTTGAAAAAGTAACAGTTGAGTACTTTCTAAAAGTAAAGAAAGACATCAAATGACAAATTCAGGAATGTCAGAAAACACCAAATTTAATAGATCTTCCCCAATCCCCCATCTCTGTCTCTCTCAGTTTCTCTGTCTCTCTGTCTCTGTCTCTCTATCTCTGTCTCTCTCTCTCACACATGTATGCACACACACACACACACACACACACACACACACAGATATATGATATTTAAGCTGCTGCAAAGGAAAATAGAAAATCTTTCAGATCGTATGGAGTGAGATATCACATTGCATACAGAGAAACAAAGATAAGAATAATAGCAGACTTCTTGTCATAAGCTACAAAAGGCAAAAGTCAATGAACTAGTATCATTAGAACACTGAAAGAAAAAAAAATATCCACCAGTAACTTCATACTCAGTAAAAATATATTTCAAAAATTAAAACATTATCTTTAAGTGATCTAAAGTCAAAATTATTTAGTGTAAACAAATTTGTACTAAAATAAATATATATTGAGTAAATTCCTTCAGACAAAAGATTCATGATACCAGAAAGAAACTTGGATTCTCCTAAAGAAATAAAGAGTTCTGGAAATGAAAAAAATTAAGATAAATATAAAATTCATTTATGCTATTTTTAATCATGCTAAAATAATTGTTACATAAAGCAAAAATATAGGTAATGTAATATGTGTTTATGGCATATGTAAAAGGAAAATGTACATGAAAAATGTAACAAAAGATGAGAAAGCGGAATTGGGAGCATACTGTTACAAACCTCATACACTATAAGTGAAGTGATAAATGAAGTATTTTAATGTTATTTGAAAGTGGACTGTGATTAAATAAAGATGGGTGTCATAAACCTCACAGTTACAAATAATAACTGAAAAAAGAGTACAGTCAACATTTAAAATAATAAAGCAAAAGTGGGGATAAAATAGGATTACATAATATTTAACCAATCAAAAAATAAAGACAGAAGAAAAAAAGAGCAAGTAAAAAATGACTAGAAAAATATTTTATTTTAAGCGAAGCATATCCATACTTACATTAAATGTTAATAGACTATGTTTAACAGAAAAATACAGAAATAGTCAGGTTGAACATACAACAGCTAACCATATGCTGTCTACAAGAAATCCACCTTTTTTTGTTTGTTTGTTGTTTTTTGTTTTGGTTTGTTGTGAGTTTTTTTACTTTTTTACGTAGACTCCATGCCCACTGTGGAGCCCAATGCAGGGCTTGAACTCATGACACCAAGATCAAGACCAGTGCTGAGATCAAGAGTCAGATGCTTAACCAACTGAGCCACCCAAACTCCCTAAGAAACCACCTTAAAGATAAAGTAATAATTAAGATAAAAGTGAAACAATAGAAAAAGATATGCCATGCAAACTCTAATAAAATAAATTGGATTGGCTATATTGATACCAAAAGAAGTAGATTTTGTAACAAATATTACCAAGGATAAAGTAAGATGTTACACAATGATAATGATAAAGGGAGTTTGTTCATCAAGAAGACACAGCAATCCAAATTACTCATACACATAAAATCAGAGCTTAAGTACATAAAACAACAGAATGATAAAACCGAAAGGTAAAATAAGTGAAAGATTATACATGAAGAATTAAAAACTCATCTCTTGCTAATTAAAAGAACAAGAAGACAAAATCAGTGAGGATATATAAGACATAAGCAATACCATCATTCAACTTGTCCTAATCGACATTTACAGTACAATTCATTAAACAACATCAGATCACACATTATTTACATATAATGGTAGAACATTAGTCAATGTAAACTATATCCTGGCTTATAAAATAAATATTTAAATTTATTATTTAGAAATGATAATTATGTGATATGATAGAGGTATTCAATAACACAATGGTGATAATAATACTGCAATATGTAAATATATCAAATTAAGTAGTTGTATACCTTAAACTTATGCAGTGTTATATGTCAATTATATCTCAGTAAAATTAAATTTTAAAATATTAAGTGAAATCATTCATAGTATGTTCTCTAGCCACAGAGGAATTAAACTAGATACCAATAACAATAAATCTCTGGAAAATGTCCAAGTATTTAGAAGCTAAGGGCAAACAAACAAGCAAAACCTCTAAATAACTCATGGGTAAAAGAGTCACAAGGGTAATTAGAAAATATTTTTAATTCAATGCAAATGAAAACACAACAAATCAAAAACTCTGGGATGCAAACTAAAAAGTATTTAGAAAGCAATTTTTTAACACTGCCTATATTAGAAAGGAAGAAATGTTTAAAATCAATGATTTAAACTTCTACTTTAAAAAACCAGAAAAAAAAAAAAAAGAGGAAAATAAACTCAAAGTAAGCAGAAAGAATGAAACAATAAAGATGACAGCAGAGGGCGCCTGAGTGGCTCAGGGGGTTAAAGCATCTGCTTTCAGCTCAGGTCATGATCTCAGGGTCCTGGGATCAAGCCCCGCATCTGGCTCTCTGCTCAGCAGGGAGCCTGCTTCCTCCTCTCTCTCTGCCTGCCTCCCTGCCTACTTGTGATTTCTCTCTGTCAAATAAGTAAATATTTTTAAAAAAGATAACAGCAGAAATTAAGAACAGAAAAACAATAACTCAATTCAATTACTCTTTGAAAAGACTAATACAATTCATAAACTTTTACCCAGATTAACAAAGGAAAAAAGAGAAAAGATAACACAAACAGAAGGAAAGTTACTAAATGTCTAAGAAGGAAAGTTACTATAGTGTCTACTGATGCATAAAAAAATACAAACAGAATAACAATTTTATCTGCATTGATTCTACAATTTAGAACAGACTAATTCATTGAAAGAAACCACTTACACTGATTCAAAAAGAAATAGATAACTTAACAAATTTCGTATCAATTTTAAAAATGTACATAAAAGTTTTTCAATGAAAAAAGCCTCTGGGTCCATATGTCTTTTAGTATTATAATTATTAAGACTATTTTTAAGAGCAATTTTATGTTCACAGAAAAAATTAGGGATTTTTCATATATTACTTGCCTCCACACATTCATAGTTTCCTCCAGTACCAAAATCCCCCATCAAAAGGGTACATTTATTACAATCGATGAACCGACAATGATACATCATAATCACCAAGTCCAGAGTTTGCATTATGGTGCATTTTTGGTGTACATTCTGCAGGTTTGGACAAATGATAATTACGTATATCCATCATTACAGTATCATGCAGAGTATTTTTGCTGCCCTAAAAGCCCTTTGTGCTCCACTTACTATTCTCTTTCCCCACGCCTCACCTCAGCAACCACTAATCTTTTTATTGTCTCCATAGTTTTGCCTTTTACAGAATATTATACAGTTGGAAACATACAGTATGTGCCCTTTCAGATTGGCTTCTTTCATTTAGTAATATATAGTTTACTTTCATCCATGTCTTTTCATGACTTATAGCTCATTTCCTTTTAGTGCTGAACAAATATTTCATTGTTATAGCTGGATGCATCACAGTTCATTTATCCATTCATCTACTAATAGACATTTTGGTTTCTTGCAAATTTTGGCAATTATAAATTAAGCTATTAAAAATATCCTTATGCAGGATTTTGTATTAACATAAAATTTTAGCTTCTTTGGATAAATAGTAAGGAATATGATTGCTAGATTATATGGTAAGAGTATGTTTACTTTTGTAAGAAACCCCCAAACCATCTTCCACAATAGTTGTACCATTTTGTATTTTCACCAGCAATACATGAGAGCTTCTGTCGCTCCACATCCTCAACAGCATTAGGTGTTGTAAGTGATCTGGATTTTGGCCATTCTGATAGGTGTACAGTGGTATCCAATTAGTATTTTAATAACCATTTCTCTGATAACATGATATCGAGCACCTTTTATATGATTATTTGCTATCTGTATATGTTGTATATCTTATTTAATAAGGTATTTATTAAGGGCTTTGACTCATTTTTAATAAGGTTGTCTTTTTATTTTTGAGTTATAAGAATTATTTTTTAAAGATTTTATTTATTCATTTTAGAGAGAGAGAGAGAAAGCACAAGCTGGGGGGAAGGGCAGAGGGAGAGGGAGAAACAGGCTCGGCACTGAGCAGGGACCCCAGAATTGGTGTTCGATTCCAGGACCCTGGGATCATGACCTAAGCCAAAAGCAGATACTTAACTGACTGAGTCACCCAGGCAGCCCATGTTTTAATAATTTTTTATATATTTGGATAACTGTCCTTGATTAGCGTGTTTTGCAAATATTTTTCTCAATCTGTGACAGGTCTTATTCCCTTGACATTGTCTTTAACAGAGCAGAAGTTTTAAATTTAAATGAAGTCCAGCTTGTTAATTATTTCTTTCATGAATCATGTCTTTGGTATCGTATTGAAAAGGGCATCCCCATCTCCAAGAGCATTCATTTTTCTTTCCTATGTTATCTTATAAGTTGTATAGTTTGGTGTTTTTCATTTAGGTCTGTGATCTATCTGTAGTTCTTTTTTGTGAAAGGTGTTATCATGTTTACATTCATTTTTCCCCCAAATACTTTTATTTTTTTAGTGTTCCAAGATTAATTGTTCATGCACCACACTCAGTGCTCCATGCAATACTTGCCCTCCTCGATATCCACCACAAGGCTCAGCTAACACACCATCCCCTCCCCTCCAAAAGCCTCAGTTTGTTTCTCAGAGTCCACAGTCTCTCAGAGTTCATCTCTCCCCCCCATTTCCCCCCATTCACCCTTCCTTTCCTTCTAACAAAGCCCTCCATATTTTTCCTTATGCTCCACACGTAAGTGAGACCAAGATAACTGACTCTCTCCACTTGATTTATTTCACCCCACATAATCTCTTCCAGTCCCATCCATATTGATACAAAAGTTAGCTATTCAACCTTTCTGATGGAGGCAAAATATTCCATTGTATAGATGGACCATATCTTCTTTATCCATTTATCTGTTGAAGGGCATCTTGGTTCTTTCCACATTTGGTGATTGTGGCCATTGCTGCTATGAACATTGGGGTACATGTGGCCCTTCTTTGTACCACATCTACCTATTTAAGGTAAATACCCAGTAGGGCAATGGCAGGATAGTAGGGCATTTCTATTTTTATTTTCCTGAGAAATCTCCACACTGTTTTCCAAAGTGGCTGCACCAACTTGCATTCCCACCAACAGTAGAAGAGGGTTTGCCTTTATCCACATCCTCTCCAATATTTGTTGTTTAATGTCTTGTTGATTTTGGCCATTCTAACTGGTGTAAGGTGTTATCTCAGTGTGGTTTTGATTTGAATCTCTCTGATGGCTAAAGATGATGAACATTTTTCATGTGTTTGTTAGCCATTTGTATGTCTTCTTTGGAGAAGCGTCTGTTCAAGTCTTCTGCCCATTTTCTGATGTGATTATCTGTTTTGTGTGTTGAGTTTGAGGAGTTCTTTATAGATCTTAGATATCAGACCATTGTCTGTAGTGTCATTTACGACTTTCATCTTCCATTCTGTGGGTTGCCCGTTTGTTTTGTTGCCTGTTTCCTTTGCTGTGCAGAAGCTTTTTATCTTGATGAAGTCCCAAAAGTTCATTTTCGCCTTGGTTTCCTTTGCCTTTGGAGACATGTCCTGAAAGAAGTTGCTGTGGCTGATGTCAAAGACGTTATTGCCTATGTTCTCTTCTAGGGTTTTGAAACATTCCTGCCTCACCTTGAGGTATTTTATCCATTTCAAGTTTATCTTCGTGTATGGTGTAAGAGAATGGTCAAGTTTCATTCTTCTACATATAGCTGTCCAATTTTTCCAGCACCATTTATTGAGGAGATTGTCTATTTCCACTAGATATTTTTTCTTGCTTTGTCAAAGATTATTTGACCATAGAGTTGCGGGTCCATCTCTGGGCTCTCTATTCTGTTCCACCGGTCGATGTGTCTGTTTTGGTGCCAGTACCATGCTGTCTTGGTGATCACTGTTTTGTAGTAAAGCTTGAAATCAGGAAATGTGATGCCTCCAGCTTTGTTTTTCTTTTTCAACATTTTCTTAGCAATTCAGCATCTTTTCTGGTTCCATACAAATTTTAGGATTGTTCCAGCCCTTTGAAAAATGCCAGGGGTATGTTGATCGGGATGGCATTGAAAGTCTAGATTGCTGTGGGCAGTATAGACATTTTAACAATGTTTATTCTTCTGACTCATGAATATGGAATGCTTTTCCACCTTTTTGTGTCTTCTTTAATTTCTTTCATGAGTGTTCTGTAGTTCCTGAAGTACAGATCCTTTACCTCTTTGGTTAGGTTTATTCCCAGGTATCTTATGGTTCTTGGAGCTATTATAAATGGAATCGATTCTCTAATTTCTATTTCCATATTTCCATTGTTAGTGTATAGGAAAGCAACTGATTTCTGTGCATTGATTTTGTATCCTGACACATTACTGAATTGCTGTATGAGTTCTAGTAGTTTGGGGGTGGAGTCTTTGGGTTTTCCATAGAACTATCAAGTTATCTGCGAAGAGAGTTTGACTTCTTCATTGCCAATTTGAATACATTTTATTTATTTTTGTTTTCTGATTGCTGTTGGTAGGACTTCTAGTACTATGTTGAACAAGAGTGGCGAGAGTGGGCATCCTTGTCATGTTCCTCATCTCAAAGGAAAGGCTGACAGCTTTTCCCCATTGAGAATGATATTCGCTGTGGGCTTTTTAAAGTTAGATTTTATGAAGTTGAGGAATGTTCCCTCTATCCCTATACTCTGAAGAGTTTAAATCAGGAAAGGATACTGAATTTTGTCAAATGGTTTTTCTGCATCAATTGAGAGGACCAAGTGGTTCTTCTCTCATCTCTTAATGATTTGTTCTATCACATTGATTGACTTGCGAAAGTTGAACCACTCTTGCATCACAGGGATAAATCCCACGTGGTCATGGTGAATAATCTTTCTAATGTGCTGTTGGATCCTATTAGCTAGGATCTGGTTGAGAATCTTGGCATCCATATTCATCAAGGATATTGGTCTGAAATTCTCCTTTTTGATCGGGTCTTTGCCTGGTTTGGGGATCAGGGTAATGCTGGCTTCCTAGAAAGAGTCTGGAGGTTTTCCTTCTACTTCTATTTTTTGAAATAGTTTCAGGAGAATAGGTATTATTTCTTCCTTGAATGTCTGACAGAATTCCCCAGGGAATCTGTCAGGTCCTGGACTCTTGATTTTTGGGAGATTTTTTATCACTGCTTCATTCTCATTACTAGATATTGGTCTATTCAGGTTGTCAATTTCTTCCTGTTTCAGTCTTGGAAGATTATGGGTTTCTAGGAATGCATCCATTTCTTCTAGGTTGTTTAACTTATTGGCATATAGCTGTTGATAATAATTTTTGATGATTGTTTCAATTTCCTTCGAATTAGTCATGATCTCTCCCCTTTCATTCATAATTTTGTTAATTAGGGTCCTCTCTCTTTTCTTTTGTATTACGATGGCCAGTGGCTTATCGGTCTTACTGATTCTTTTAAAAAACCAACATCTGGATTTATTGATGCATTCTACTATTCTCTTATTGACCTCTGCTCTGATCTTGATTATTTCCCTTCTTGTGCATGGTGTTGACTTAATTTGTTGTTGATTTTCCAGTTCTTTATGGTGTAAAGAGAGCTGGTGTTTTCAGGATTTTTCAATTTTTTTGAGTGAGGCTTGGATGGCAACGTACTTCCCACTTAGGACTGCCTTTGCCATGTCCCATAGGTTTTGGATCGATGTGTCTTCATTCTCATTGTTCTCAATGAATTGTTTAAGTTCATCTTTGATTTCCTGGTTGATCCCAACATTCTCGAGCAGGTTGGTCTTTAGCCTCCAAGTGTTTGAATTCCTTCTAAACTTTTTCTTCTGATTGAGTTCCAGTTTCAAAGAATTGTGATGTAAGAAAATTCAGGGAATCATCTTAATCATTTGGTATCAGTTGATTCCTGATTTGTGACCTAGTATGTAGTTTATTCTGCAGAAAGTTCCATGTGCACTTGAGAAGAATGAGTATTCTGTTGTTTTAGGGTGGAATGTTCTGTATATATCTACAAGGTCCATCTGGTCCAATGTGTCATTCAAGGCTCTTGTTTCTTTATTGATTTTCTGCTTAGATGATCTATGTGTTACTGAGAGTGGCGTTTTAAGATCTCCTACTATTGGGGCGCCTGGGTGGCACAGTTGGGTGAGCGACTGCCTTCGGCTCAGGTCATGATCCCAGAGTCCCGGGATCGAGTCCCACGTTGGGCTCCCAGCTCCATGGGGAGTCCGCTTTTCACTCTGACCTTCTCCCTTCTCATGCTCTCTCTCACGCTCTCTCTTTCCTAATAAATAAATAAAATCTTTAAAAAAAAGATCTCCTACTATTAATGTAGTCATAACAGTATGACTCTTTATTTTGATTAACAGTTGACTTATGTAGTTGTCTGCTCCTACATTGGCATAAATGTTTACAATTGTTAGATCTTCTTAGAAGATAGACCCTTTGAGAATGATGTAGTGTCCTTCTGTATCTCCGATTATAGTCTTTAGCTTAAAATCTAATTTATCTGATATGAGAATCACTACCCCAGCTTTCTTTTGAGGTCCTTTGGCATGCAGTATGGTTCTCCATCCTTTCACTTTTAGTCTGGATGTATCTTTTGGTTCCAAATGTGTCTCTTGTAGACAGCATATGGACGGGTCCTGTCGTTTTATCCAGTCTGCAACCCTGTGCTGTTTTATGGAAGCATTTAGGCTGTTCACATTGAGAGTGATAATTGAGAGATAAGTTTTTATTGACATCATGTTGCCTGTGTAGTCCTTGTTTCTATAGATTGTAAATTTCTGTTCTAAGTCACTCATGGGTCTTTTCTTCTTTTATAGAACCCCCTTTAATATTTCCTGTAATGCCAGCTTGGTGGTCACAAACTCTTTTAATCCTTGCCGGTTCTAGACACTCTTTATCTCTCCATCCATTTTGAATGTAAGCTTTGCTGGATAAAGTATTCTTGGCTGCATGTTCTTCTTATTTAGTGCCCTGAATATATCATTCCAGCCCTTTCTGGCTTGCCAGGTTTCTGTGGACAGTTCTGATGTTATTCTGATGAATCTTCCTCCGTAGGTAAGGAATCTCTTCCCCTTAGCTGCCCTCAGGACCTCTTGTCTAAAATTACACTTTGCAAATTTTACAATTATGTGTCTCTGTATCTTTCTAGACTCACTGATTTTGGCGGGTGTCCTTTCCGCTTCTAGGATATGAACACTTGTTCTATTCCCCAGATTGGGGAAATTTTCACTCAGAATTTGGTCAGCTATATCTTCTAGTCTTCTGTTTTTCTCTATACCCTCTGGGATTCCAATAATTCTAACATTGGAATGTTTCATGGAATCATTTATTTCCCTACATCTCTTCTCATTATTCCTAAGCAGTTTGCTCCAGTTCTCCTCCTGACCTTTCTTCTCAACCATTTTATCCTCTAGATCACTAATTCTATCCTCTGTCTCCGTAACTCTAGTTGTTAGACTATTTAGATTAGATTGGATCTCACTGATAGCATTTTTTACATCTGCTATACTGGCTCTCATTTGTGCCCTTAGAGACTCTATGTTGTCATTAATGTTTTTCTCCATCGTCGCTATTGCCTGGATAATTGTTCCCGTGAATTCCCTTTCCGCCATACTGTTTATGTCCATCTCCATAGTTCTGAGGGAGAAGGTGCAATCTCTGGGTTTTTCCTCTGTCGGGTGCTCCCCCTCCTAGTCATTTTGATGGGAAGTATTTGAGAGGATGTATAGCTGAATATAGCACCCATGATTCACGCAGGGTGCACCCTGGGAGGTTTTGGAGCAATTAGGATTCACCACCAAAAAGAAAGAATAAGGATAGAAAAAGATAGAGAGAGAAAGAGAAAAAGAAGAAATCCAGCCAGAATGGGCCCAAAAAATAAGATTTATAAGGTATGTAAACAAACACGAACAAACATAAAGACTTGCAAAGGTAAATGACAAGAAATAAAAGAACCTAGTCTGAATGAACCCCAAGAACAAGATTTATATAATCCCAGAACAAAAGCAAATGCATAGAAATACTGACAGAAGGATCAGATAGGAGGGTGGTTATAACTGTTCATGGGCGAGGAAGGGTATTTCAGGTCTTCCTGGGTTTATCATTGTATTAAGCCTCTAGTTGTAATGTTAAGTAGTCTAAATTTTTTTTTTAAATCAAGAAATGTGAAAATGAATGAATAAAAAATAGAAATAAAATAAGAAAGAAAAGAAACTTGTATCTATGAAATATATAGTTTTATTTATTTATTTATTTTTTCCCCAAATTTATTTTAATTTTTCAGTGTTACAAGATTGATTGTTCATGCACCACACCCAGTGCTCCATGCAGTACGTGCCCCTCTCGATACCCACCACCAGGCTAACCCCCCCCAGCCCCTCCCCTCCAAAACCCTCAGTTTGTTGCTCAGAGTCCACAGTCTCTCCTGGTTCAACACCCCCTCCGATTTCCCCCCATTCGCCCTTCCCTTCCTTCTCACGATGCCCTCCATGATTTTCTTTATACTCCACACGTAAGTGAGACCATAAGATAATTGCCTCTCTCCGCTTGACTTATTTCGCTCTGCATAATCTCTTCTAGTCCTGTCCATGTTGATACAAAAGTTGGATATTCATCCTTTCTGATGGAGGCATAATATTCCATTG
>CM052801.1:61565020-61589025 GCA_028533885.1 Nasua narica | reverse complement strand
GACTCCACCCCCAAACTACTGGAACTCATACAGCAATTCAGTAATGTGTCAGGATACAAAATCAATGCACAAAAATCAATTGCTTTCCTATACACTAACAATGAAAATATGGAAAGGGAAATTAGAGAATCGATTCCATTTACTGTAGCACCAAGAACCATAAGATACCTGGGAATAAACCTAACCAAAGAGGTAAAAGATCTGTACTCAAGGAACTATAGAACACTCATGAAAGAAATTGAAGAAGACACAAAAAGGTGGAAAAGCATTCCATGCTCATGGATCGGAAGAATAAACATTGTTAAAATGTCTATACTGCCCAGAGAAATATATAGTTTTTAGGTAGTATTATCAGAAGCTTAATATATTGATTTCCCCTGATGTTGGGGGTTTAAAATTTTATCAGGACCCTGTGGTTATTGTTCTTTTGTTTTTGACTTGTTTTCTAGGGGAGGGGCCTGTCGCATTGTTTTCCAGTTAATCTTGCTTGGGTTGAGTCACCCTGACCCCCAATCAAGAGGCTGTGCTCTGTGGAAACTGGTTTCTCAGTCTTTTGCTCTCTGAAGGTTTTGGCCTTTTGTAGCTTTTTCACCTCCTTGGAGAGTCCAAGCAAGGCCCTTACCCAGACCTACATGTCACAGAGAAGCCTCAGTCTGTTCCCCTATGGGTGGTTGTCCAGAACACACACTCCTCTCCACAGAATTCTGCTCACACCACAGCCTGTCACAGGTGGTGTGCACCCTCAGCCACCATTCAGTGGCTCCGTGCTCCCTGGGCTCCAGGCCCACGCTGGGTGTGCTGAGATACCTGCCTGAGTTTAGGATGTCCACCGTGTTCTCTCTCTGGGACCATCTGGGAGCACCCAGACTCTGCAGCAGGCCATGAATGTCTTGTGGTCAGGGGTGCACTCAGTCCAGAGAGTGTTGCACACAGAGAAAATCTGCAGGCTCCTAGACCACACCAGACTCTCTAAGGCATTTGCAGGAACTCGCCCCACCCAAAAAATAGTGCGAGGAGCAGAAAGCTTCATGTTCATGAACCAGGGACTGCACCTCCCCCACCAGTCTCTCTTTGAGGGGAGTGGTGTCCTTCCTGGGAACACAGGCTTAGGCCCGTGCCCACAACCACCCCTTCCACTAGTTGCTCCTCAGAACCTTTTGCTCTTTTTAAATGTTTTTAACCAGACTCTAAGATAAGTCTGGTCCTCAACAACTGGGCACTTTCCTTTGGGGTATTACTGTCCTTGGATTGCTTCTGGTGTCTCCCTCACATCCTCTGATATAGGTTCAATTGTTCCTACTTTGCTTTACCTCTCCACTGCTGTCTTCTGCTCTGTAGAGATCCAGAAGTGAAAAATCTTGCTCCTCAGGCTGATTTCATGGGTGTTCGGTGTGTTCTGGTAGATATCCAGCTCACTTTAGGGGACAGGTTGCAACAGGATCTTCTACTTCTCCGTCACCTTGCCCTCCTCCCCCTACATTCATTTTTTTTTTTCTTGTGGATGTCCAGTGATTGTGGAACTGTTTATTGAAAAGACTATCTTTGCTCTATTGTATTATCTTTTCTTCTTTGCTCTCTGTTCTGTTTCAGTTGTCTATTTGTTTATATATTATTTGAAAAAATTATACTTGACAAACAATATTACATTAGTTTCAGGTGTACAACATAGTGATTCAATGAGTTAATATGTTATGCTATGTTCATCATAAATGTATTTACCATCTGTCACCATACAATGCTATTACAATACCATTGGCTATATTTCCTAAGTTGTACCTTTTATTCCCATGATTACTCATTACAGAAATGGAATCCTGTTTCTTCCATTCCCCTTCACTCATTTTTTCCATTCACTCATTCCCATCTCTTCTGGAAACTATTAACTTGTTCTCTGTATTCACGAATCTGATTCTGCTTTTTGGATTTTTTTTCGGGTCATTTGTTTGGTTTTAGGTACCACAACTAAGTGAAAACATACAGTATCTTTCTTTCTCTTTCTGACTTATTTCACTTTGCATACTACTCCCTAGGTCCATCCTAGGATGGACTTCTTTATCCATTCACCTATTGATACACGCTTGGGTTGCTTCCATTTCTTGGCTACTGTAAATAGTGCTGCAATAAATATAGGGTGCATTTTTTTTTCATTTAGCATTTTTGTTTTGATTTGTGAGTAAATACACAGTAGTGGAATTACTAGACTATTTGTTGATTTTATTACTAATTTTTTAAAGATTTTATTTATTTATTTGACAGAGAGAGACACACAGTGAGAGAGGCAATACAAGTAGGGGGAGTGGGAGAGGAAGAAGCAGTCTTCCCACTGAGCAGGGAGCCCAACATGGGGCTCAATCGCAAGAGCCTGGGTTCATGTCCTGAATCAAAGGCAGATGCTTAATGACTGAGCCACCCAGGCACCTCCTATTATTAATTTTTTGAGGAACTTCCATATTTTCCATAGTGGCTGTGCCAATATGCATTCCCACCAACAGAATACAAGGGTTTCTTTATCCCCACAATGTCACCAACACTTATTATTTCTTGTGTTTTTTATTCTAGCCATACTGACAGGTATAAGATAATATTTCATTGTGTTTTGGTTTGCATTTCCCTGATGATTAGTGATGCTGATCATATTTTCATGTGTTTGTTAGCCATTTGTATATTTTCTTTGGAAAAATGTCTACTTAGGACCTATCGCCATTTTTTAATCAGATTATTGATTTTTTTGGTTTTGAATTGTGAGTTCTTTATATATTTTGAATATTAATCCCTTGTCAGATATACAATTTGTGAATATCTTCTCCCATTCAGCAGGCTGCTTTGTTTTATTAATGGATTCTTTTCTTTGTAAAAGTTTTTTATTTTGTTGTCGTCTTGATAGTTCATTTTGATTTTTGTTTCCCTTGCCTGAGGAGAATCCATAAATATGTTGTTAAGTCCAATGTCTAAAAGATTATTGTCCATCTTTTAGCAGTTTTATGGAATCAGATCTCACATTTAGGTCTTTAATTCATTTTTAGTTTATTTTTATGCATGGTGTAAGAATGTGATCCAGTTTTATTCTTTTGCATGTACTGTCAATTTTCCCAGCACCATTTATTGGACAGACTCCTTTGTCATAGATTAATTGACCATTTAAGTATGGATTTATTTTTAGACTCTATTCCTTTTCATTGATTTATGTATCTATTTTTGTGACAATACATATTGTTTTGATTATTACAGCTTTGTAGTAGATCTTGAAATCTAGGATTATGATATTTCCAGCTTTGTTCTTTCTCAAGATTGCTTTGACTATTTTGGAGACTAATTTGATTCTGTACAAATTTTGGGTTAATTTCTTCTAGTTCCCAGAAAAATACAATTGGGATTTTTGATAGTAATTGCATTGAATTTGTAGAATGATGTGGGTAGTATGGATATTTTGACAATATTAATTCTTTCTATCTATGAGCATGGACTATATTTGAACTTGTTTGTGTCATCTTCAACCTCTTTTATCTATGTCTTATAGTTTTCAAATTATAGGTCTTTTGGGGTGTCTGGGTGGCTCAGTTTGTTGTGTCTGCCTTTGGCTCAGGTCATGATCCCAGGGTCCTGGGATCTAGTTCCACATCAGGCTCCTTGGTCAAGGGAACCTGCTTCTCCCTCTGACTGCTGCTCCCCCTGCTTGTGCTCTCTCTTTCTTCCTCTGACAAATAAATAAATAAAATCTTTTAAAAATTGAGATATGCGGAGTGAAATAAGCCAAACAGAGAGAGTCAGTTATCTTATGGTCTCACGTGTGGAGCATAAGGAAAAACATGGAGGGCATTTGTTAGAAGGAAAGGAAGGGTGAATGGGGGGAAATGGGAGGGAGCATTGAACTATGAGAGACTGTGGACTCTGAGCAACAAACTGAGGGTTTTGGAGGGGAGGCGGGTTGGGTGAGCCTGGTGGTGAATATTGAGGAGGGCACGTATTGCATGGAGACTGGGTGTGGTGCATGAACAATTAATCTTGGAACACTGAAAAAATAAAATAAATGTATTTGGGGAAAAATATATAGGTCTTTCATTTCATTGTTAAATTTATTCTTATGCATTTTATTCTTTTTGGGGTAATTGTAAATGGGATTGTTTTCTTAATTTCTCTTTTTACTGCTTCATTATTAGTGTAATGAAATGCAATGGGTTTCTGTATATTAATTTTGTATCCTTCAACATTACTGGAATAATCTTGCTAATACTATAATGTCCTGATTACTATATCTTTATAGTACTTCTTGAAGTCTGGTAGTGTCAGCCATCCAAAATTATTTTTCTCTAATATTATGATATTTTCTCTGATATTCTTATTCTCTGATATTTTTCTCTGATATTACAATATATTGAATATTGTAGGTCATGCTGGCCTCATAGAATGACTTACGGAGCTTCTCTTCCTTTTCTATCAGGTCATGATGTTACAGTCATGAGATGGAGCCCTGCATCAGGCTCTTTTCTCAGCCAGAATCTACTTAAAATCTTCTCCCCCCTCATCCCTGTGCTCTCTGTCTCTCTAAAGCAAATAAATAAATATTTTAAAAAATAAATATGCCACAAAGAAATGGAAATACATGCCATGCTCATGGATTGAAAGAGTAAATATTGTTAAACTGTTTATACTAACCAAAACAATCTACACATTTAATTCAATACTTATCAAAATACCAACACTTTTCAGAGAGCTAGAATCCTAAAATTTATATGGAAGCACAAAGAAATTGAATTGTCAAGGCAATCTTGAAAAAGAAAAAAAAAAAAGGAAAGCCAAAAACAGACTGTTAACTATAAAGAACAAACTCATGCTTACCATAAGGGAGGTGGGTGGAATGATGGGTTAAGTAGATGATGGGGGATTAAGGAGTGAACTTGTCGTGATGAGTACTGGGTGTTGTATGTAAGTATTGATCTAAATTTTACACCCAAAACTAATATTACACTGTATGTTAATTTACTGGAATTTAAATTAAAAAAAAGAAGAGAAAAACTGGAGACATTACAGGTTCAGACTTCAAGTTTTATTGCAAATCTGTAGTGATCAAAACAGCATGGTATTGGCACAGAAATAGGCACATATCAATGGAATAGAATAGAAAACTCAGAAGACCCTCAACTATAGGGCGAATAAATCTTTGACAAAGCAGGAAAGAATATCAAATGGAAAAAAAGACAGTATCTACAACAAATGGTGTGGGGAAAACTGGACAACAATATGTAAAAGGATGAAACTGGACCACTTTCTTACATATACAAAAATAAATGTATTTTTTCAAATAAATACATTTATTCAAAATGTACTAAAGTCTTAAATGTGAGACCTGAAAACACAAAAATCCAAGAGAAGAACCCAGGTATTAACCTCTTTGAGCATCAGCCATAGCAACTTTTTACTATATATGTCTCCTGAAGCATGGAAAACAAAAGCAAAAATAAATTATTGGGACTTCAGCAAGATAAAAAGATTCTGCACAGCAAAGGAAACAACAAAACTAAAAGGTACCTATGGAATGGGAGAAGATACTTTCAATGACATATCTGATATAAGGATACATTCAAAATGTGTAAAGAACTTATGCAACTCAACACCCAAAAGTGAATAATCCAATTAAAATAGAAGTAATGAATAGGCATTTTCTCAAAGAAAGCATCAAGATGGACAACAGACAGATGAAAAGATGCTCAACATCCCTCATTATCAGAAAAATGCAAATCAAAACCACGATGAGATATTGCCTTATGTCAGAATGGCTAAAATCAACAACACAAGAAACAACAGGTATTGGTGAGAACATGAAAAAAAAGGAAAACTCTTGCACTGTTGGTGGGACTAAAAACTGGTGCAGCCACTCTGGAAAACAGTATATAGTTTCCTCAAAAAGCTCAAAATAGAACTGCCCTATGATTCACCAATTATACTAGTAAGTATTTACCCAAAGAATACAAAAGTAATAGTTCAAAGGGATATGTGCATCTTAATGTTTATAGCAGCATTATCTGCAATAGCTGAATTATGGAAAGAGTCCAAGAACCCAAGTGTCCATTGACTGATGAATGGATAAAGAAGATATTATATAGATACAGAGATATAAACACACACACACACACACACACACACACACACACACACACACACACACTGGAATACTACTCAGCCATGAAAAATAATAAAATCTTGTCACTTACTATGATGTGAATAGAGCTAGAAATTATTATGCTAAGCAAAGTAAGGCAGTCAGAGAAAAGCAAATACCATATTATTTCACTCATATGTAGAATTTAAGAAACAATGCAAATGAGCAAAAAAAGAGAGAAAGAGGCAAACCAACAAATAGACTCTTAACTATGGGGAAAAGCTAGTGGTTACCAGAGAGGAGGTAGGTGATACTTAAATAGGTGACTGGAATTAAGGAATACATTTGTTGTGATGAGCATCCAGTAATGTATGGAAATGTTGCATCACTATATTGTACACTTGAAGCTAATATTACACTGCATATTATCTAAGAAAACTAAATAAAAACAAAAAAATAATCCAAATTAGAAATAAATAAATAATGCTTTTTGTATTCTCATATGGCATGATCTTTTTTTAAAAAAAGGTTTATTTATTTATTTATTTGACAGAGAGAGAGAGATCACAAGTAGTCAGAGAGGCAGGCAGAGAGAGAGGGGGAAGCAGGCTCCCCACTGAGCAGAGAACCTGATGTGGGGCTTGATCCCAGGACCTTGAGATCATGACCTAAGCTGAAGGCAAAGGCCTCAACCCACTGAGCCACTCAGCACCCCATGACATGATCTTCTAAATAGAAAATCCTAAAGAGTCCATTCAAAGGCCAGAAGATCTATTAAATTAATTCAGCAAACTTAGAAGATGAAAGGCCAACATTTAAAACTCATTTGTATTTCTCAACAATAGCAATGAAAAATTAGAATTAAACTTTAAAATATAGTGCTCTAGTGCTCTTTGAATTACTTAGATGTAAATTTTTGAAAATGTGTGCAGCAACTGTATGTTGAATAAAACAAAGCACTGAGGAGAAAGTCAATGGTAACCTATCTATATGGAAAGATATACTATATGTTGTCTTTATGGTTTGGAAGACTCAATATTGTTAATATGTCATTTCTTCCCCAACTGATGTATAAATTCAAGGCAATTTATAGAAATAAATAAGCTGTTTATAAAATATTTATGGAAAAACAAAGTATCTAAAATATCTAAATATCTATAATATAAAAATAACAATTTTAGAAAAGAAGAGCAAAATTGGAACACACACTATTCAATACAGTGTTGTATTGGTCAGCTGAGTCTCAACCAAGATGAAAAGACAATTAAATGATGAAACATACTCTCTCAACAATGGTGTTTTAATAATTAGAAATTCATATGCAAAAAAATGACCTCAATCTATACCTTGCATAATATACCAAAATGACATAGAATTAAATGTAAAATCAAAAACCATTGAACTTCTAAAATAAAATATAAGAGGATATACTTATAAACTTGTAGGGGTCAACAATATCTTAGATACAAAACAATGTAAAACTGTTAAAATAAAATAAAAGTGAAAAATTAAATTCCTCAAAATTTAAAAGTTTGTTCTTCAAAAGATACTACCAATCCAAATGTTCATCAATAAATGACTGACCAAATTACAGTATATACATACAATTAAACAAACTAATAAAAAAGAATGAACAATTGATGAACAGAATAACATGGACAAAGCTCAAAATAATTATCTGAGTCAAAGTAGCCATGCAATAAAAAAGTAAATATTGTATGGTTCTACTTTATAACATTTTAAAACCCACAAACTATTCAAGAGTAAGAGAAAATAGATGAGTGGTTGTCTGTGAATAAGGAGCATGAACAGATGGAGGGGGTAATTACAAAAGGGCATGAAGAAATTTGGGTAATGATGGATATGTTCACCATCTTAAATGTGGTAATGATTTCATGCATGTATGTATATGTCAAAATTTATCAAGTTGTATACTTTAAATATGTGCAGTTTAGTGAATGTACATATATGTCAATAAGATGTAAAATTCAAAGAAACTGTTAATAAATGAAAGTGTATACTACAGAATGGTAGAAAATACCTTCAAAATTCATATCAGTGAAAAAATTTAATCTAGAATATATAAAGAACTCTTGAAACTCAATATTAAGAAAATAAACAACTCAATAAAATAAACTGGGCTGAAAATCTGAATAGAAACTTGACAAAAATTGTATATATATGGCTAGTAAACATATGAGAAGATATTCAATATCATTACACTAAGGAAAAGCAAAATAAATCCACAAAGAAATACCACTATATGCATATTAAGATGGGAAAAAAAACTTATGAATTTTGTCATGTATGATAAGTGACAACTCTAATACATTGCTGATAGTAATGTAAAATAATACAACCACTTTGGAAAACAATTTGCCATTTACTTAAAATAAGACCCAACAAACCCACTTCTAGGTATCTATCCAAGAAAATGGAAACATGTCCACAGAAAGAGTTTTATGTAAATGTTCATAACATTATTTATTGTTTATAATGCCAAAAAGTGTAAAAAATACAAAAGTCCTGCCAAAGATGAATTGATAAACAAACTAGTGCATCTACACAATGAAATTATACTCAGCAATAAATAGGGATGCACCACTGATACACATGCAACAACATGAATAAGTCTTAAATGCATTTCCTAAGTAAAAGAAGGCATACTCAAAAGACTGTATAGGCTATGATCCCACTTATATAACACATGGAAAAGGCAACATTACAAAGTAGGAAACCGTTCAGTAGTTACCAGTTGCTATGCATGGGGTAGGAGTTGACTACAAAGGGGCTGAAGAGAATTTTGGAAAGCAGTGAAATTCTTCCATATCTTGATTATCATGGTAATTAGATGATTTTATGCATTTTTGAAACCCAGGGCTGTACATTTAAAAAAAGTGAATTTTAATGTACATAAATCATATGTACATTAAAATTGTAATTTTACAATTGTAAAAAGCAAAATGATAGGAAACAAAGGAATCTGAATATTTTGAAAAGCAAGTAAGACCATAATTTTTCTCTGTTCAAAGTGTTCAATGGCCCCCAAGTACACTACAAACAAAAGCCAAGTCCTCAAATGGCCCAAAAGGCCTTCACAAACTTCCCCTTCCCTGCATGCCTCACCTATCACACTCTCTCTCACTCCTATGTCTTCAACCACATTCGTCCCTTGCTCTTTTTTTTTTATTATTTTACTTATTTATGGGCACCTGGGTGGTTCAGTCGGTTAGGCATCTTCCTGTGTCTGGGGTGGTGATCTCGGGGTCCAGGGATCCAGCCTCATGTCAGGCTCCCTGCTCAGTGAGGAGTCTGCTTCTCCCTCTCCCTCTGCCCCTCCCCCACTTGTGCACTCCCTCCCAAGAAAGAAAGAAAGAAAGAAAGAAAGAAAGAAAGAAAGAAAGAAAATGTTTTCTATGAGCAGGGAGAGAGGGTAGGGGGAGGGAGAGAAAGAGGGAAAGAATCCCAAGCAGACTCCACATTGAGCAAGAAACCTGATGCAGGGCTAGATCTCACAACTCTGAGATCATAACCTGATCTGAAACCAAGAGTCAGATGATCAAAGGACTGAGCCACCCAGGTGCTCTGGTTCCTTGCTCTTTTTTAAACACATTGAAAAAGGTTCTGCCTTAGATTTTTGAATTTGTAGCTTCCACTGAAATGTAATGTTAGCAAAGATTGAAAATGTTTAATACTTTCTTTTCCCTCTTTTATTATCATCAGCAGCTATAACAGTGCCTAATGTACACTAAGTGCTCAATAAATATTTGTTGAATAAATACATAAGTGAATGAATTATTCCTAGATTAGAGCAATGAGAGTAATAAGAAATGAGGAAGAAGTCAACATTTTATGATCATATCATAAAACTTTTCTAGGGGCCTTTATTTGGCAAATGATAAGTAGCTTTATCTTTATCCTGAGAGAAATTAAGAAGTCATACAAGAGCTTTGGGAAAAGAATGACAAATTTCTACTTGCATTTTAGAAAAACCAGCTTGACTACCACATAGGATATTTTAGAAAAGCCAGTTTGACTACCATGTAGGATATTGATAGGAAGGGTATAAGACAGAAGGAATTGAAATCAGTTAGGCCTGTCTTTCATGTGCCATTTGAGAAATAATTGCAGACTGGACAAGAGTCCTGGTGATAGGATTGGATGGAAGTCACTAAATTCAACAGATATTCTAGAAATGATTTGTGATCAATCCCCCTTTTTTTCACTAAGAATTCCATTTGCACTAATTTCCCAGTGTCAAATGTGAATCTGCACTTATTGATTAAGCAATCCTTAAATATCTCTCCTGATTGTCTCAAATCTCATCATTTGTTCTGCTAGGATAGAGACTATATCTTTTATTCTTCTGGTGCTGCTCTACAGTACCTAAGACTATGTTTATCACTGAATACACATTTAAAAGATAACACTGAATTTTAACCAGTCAGTGATATAAAGGAAGGAATTTGAAAGATTCCACATTTAGATTTGGAATAATTTTTCATAGAGAGCTTATCTCCTACACCCATTTTTCTTCATACTGTTTTTCTGTCTCTAGAAGTCAAGTTAAAATGGAACACTTCCTCTTCTCCACTCGTCTGTTTCCATTAGGTTAGGCAGTATTAAAATTTGGAAAAGAATATAAGAACTGGAACCATTTAGAAGTGAAAACAGTTGAGAAAATAGCCTCTTCTCATCTTGAATGAGTTTTTCAAATGATGTTCCTTTTTTGCTGCACTGCAGAGATTGGGGGTTGGAATTTGATATACACACCAATTCAAAAAAAAAATAAAGAACTGTAATCTCTCATTTGATTTCTAATTGACAGTGAATTTAAGCCAAATGCTCACTAATCCAGTTACATTTGTCATTTTTGGATGCCTTTATTGGCATAAGACCTATAAACACCAGCCGGTCATGATTAGAAGCTTGTGAACTGGATGACACGCAGTTTATCATTAACAGTCAGACAATGAGATCCAGCCGGTAACAGAATGCCTTACAGTGTACTAACTGATTTGGTAACTTGATCTTACACAGAACTAGGATGAGAATCTCCTTCCCAAAAGAGAGGGTGTTTCATATTGAGTACAATTGTATGCAAGTTTTAAGCATCTAGAAAGCCTGGACAATTAAAAAAAAAAAGTTTCAACTTCATTGTTTCAGGAAGAAGCAGATTGTGAAATCAAATGATGCCAGGAAGGAGCATTTTGTTTTCTCTCTTTGGTAGACACTATCAGAGAAGCCAAATCTGAATACCAGTTAGCTCAGAAATTAACATTTTAGAATTAGATAAACTTCCTAGGCTATCCAATTACACATAGCTCCTAGTTTGTATGAATGAAGAAAAGAAGTCACTCAGAAGGGATTTATTGAGCACCTACATATGCAAAAGAATGTGCTCTAGCACCACTGGGGCATGGGTGCAAGTGAAATATGGTCTGTCCCCTGCTTGAGAGGTACTTAGGCTTTAGTGAGACAAAGAAAAGTAGTTCATGAAATAAATGACACAATAAAATGTAGTAAAATAAGCCTTGGGTAATAGAGATGAAACTTTTAACCAGATTTAGAAAAAGCATATTTTCTTGTGTACTTGAATCGTCAGGGGATGTTCTACAGAAGTACTCTGGAGAGATCCCCTTATGAAGCAAGACCCTGTGGATTTACAACTTATTTAAATTTGACCAAGAAAACAGTCTAAAGCCTAAAAATAAATTTGTAGCATAGCTACAATTTGGAGGGAACACTCTACTTTTCACTTGGCCAGCCTAGCCTTGAAATACTCATTTTAAGAACTGGAAACACTTTAGAACTACTCCCCAGTTCTAACTCTAGTTTCTAAGACAGGAAAGATTCTTTTCCAGACAAACAATAGAAATGTACACTTAATCTCTCAGCATGTTTATTACTACATGCTTCACTCATGTGAATGTCACCTATCATGACATTTTTTTAACTCAAAAGGGGGTTTCATTATTGAATTGCTTATAATTAACCTTAATGTCACTGTTCAATATCAAGTACTGTAACAACGGATACTGAAGTTACTTCTCTAGATGTAAGACTTATTTCTAAGCTCACAAATCAAATGATAAATTTTGTAAGTTCAGAGCCATGAATTATGAGTCTTATCAGTGCTAAATAATGCCTGGCTACCCCTTTGTTATTAATAACTATTCAAGAGAATGAAGATATTCTCTTCAAGTTTGGAGTCACCCTTTAATCCTAAGGATTTGTTATCTACACTATAAAAGTTACTTGGATCTCTGGCAACACACTTTTTAGAATGGGGAAGTAAGGAAAGCAGTTTTACACATGTGTGGTACTGAAAGATTTGTCAGCAATGCTAGTCTGTGGGCTGTCACCAGGCCCTGAGACATGAATCTCTTGTGATCATTTTAGTGCTTGTCTAACTCAAAAAGGCTGTGGGCTTAAACTGAAATTTCAAAATGATTAGTCCATGTTTGCCTCTAAAGTAATTGCTCCAACTTTCCTAAAATGACTACTGAGAGCTTAAAGTCTCCAAATGACTTACCCCATACACTGTAGAAAGCTCAGCAAAGCTATAGCAGGGCACTCAGTGATATTTAACTTCCTCATTTAAGTTGCCTACCACCTGAAGTCTCAGACAGAAATACTGTTCTGGAGGGAATGACACATAATGAGCTCCCATGAATATAGCTTGAGTAGTTCTAAATAAGACCTCGTTTTAATTCCAGGAGGGAAGCTCCAAGGGGAACACACATCTTTAGGAGTCCACAAATAAAGTCTAAAAATGGCTGTATGAATCTCTTTCCAGTATAAGAAAATTTTTGGAGACTTATTACACCAGCCATGTTACCTAGGCTCTGGTCAAATTTTGGACTATAATCAGAGCCTGATTCTCTGTGTACCCTTGTGGCTATCAATATTGATGGAACTCAAGAATTCAAGTAAAAATATAATTTCACTGCTGGCTTTAGAAGCACCCTCAGTGATACATGTCCTTCCTCTTTCTCTGAAAACCTATCAGAGTTAATTCCAGAGATTGATTAATGTTCTTGGATGGCAGAACTGGAAAGCACCTTAGAGATCAACTGACTCCAGGTATTAATTTTACATGAGGAAACTAGGACACAGAAATAGGGAGTGAATTTCCCAGGTTGCACAGCTAATCAATGGCAGCTCAAGAAAGGGAATCTTGATCAGTTGACTGTTGGGTAGTAATTTCTCTACTCTGTTTGGAAAAAAGACAACACTCCAAATTAGAGGCACAATCACAGGAATCCAAATGTTGTGGTTCAAAGTATGGCTCAATATTTCTTTGAGCAATTGAGTCATTAAGGTCATTTTGAAAATAACATTTCAAATTTGTGTTGAGCTTTTCAGTATGAAAACATTATCAAAGATATTCTTTAATTTGGTTTTCCCAACAGGTCTTGAAGGAAGACAAGGCAGATTATAATTTTTATTTGAAAGAGGGGAACTGAAATTCAGAGAAGATATGTAAACTATGAGCCAAATCAATTACCAGTCAGCTACTGTATTCTCTTGAATCCAAGCTCAATACTCTTGGAATCTTGCATCAAGTAGTAAAGAAGTCCATTAAATATATGATCAAATTTCATGTTTTTCCTAACCAGCATTAGTTCATTTTATTCAAGTTTCTCTTGTCTAGTCACCACCTTATGAACAATTAGTAATGATAATGAGAACTAATATTTATTGAGTCCCTTGTTTTATAGCAGGTACTGTCCTAACTTTTTCAAATTTATTAACTTATTGGATATTCACTAAATCAACCTGGGAGAGTAACGCTATTACTATACTTATTTTATAGATGGGCAAATTAAGGTACTGGCCTAAATTAAGTAACTGGTTTAAGGTCACCAAACTAATAACTAATAGAACCAAGATTTGGGCCTAGGAAGTCTGGATCCCTGAAAATCCGTTCAGTCACTGTCAATATTGCCATTCTAGAGAGCAAGAAGTGGGAGTGTTAGTAGCTTTGTAACACACTAAATGTCACTATGTAATATGTGTTGATTCAATACTACAAAAACAAACAGAAAATCTTTCATTCATTTATATCTATCCTCTATAGCATGGGGCTATAAGAAATAGGCATTTGAGAAAAAAAGTAGCTTTATTATATAGGAATCATTGAGACTTGATGGTCCATGATGATTCCAAACAAACCATTAGAGCCTCTATTATCCAAAGTATTATTTTATAAAATGTCCCTAAACAAACTGAGGGTTTTGGAGGAGAGGGGCATGGGGGGGTTGGCTGAGCCTGGTGGTGGGTATTGAGGAGGGCATATATTGCATGGAGCACTGGGTGTGGAACATGAACAATGAATCTAGGAATACTGAAAAAATAAAATAAGATAAATTAATTTTAAAAAGTCCCGAAATAGGTTTATATTGAGAAAAAAATGTTTCTAAAAAAAGTCATCAAAATTCAAGAGGAGAACACAGGAAGCAACTTTTTGCTAGACACGTCTTCAAAGGCAAGGAAACAAAAGCAAAAATGAACTGTTGGGACTTCCTCAAGATTAAAAGCTTTGCAAATCGAAGGAAACAGTCACCAAAACCAAAATACAAACTACAGAATAGGAGAGATATTTACAAATGTCTTATCAGATAAAGGGCTAGTATCCAAGATCTATGAAGAACTTATCAAACTCAACACCTTAAAACCAAAAAATCCAGTCAAGAAATGGGCAGAAAGCATGAACAAACATTTGTCCAAAGAAGACATAAAAATGGCCAACAGACACATGAGAAAATGCTCCACATGACGTGGCATCAGGGAAATACAAATCGAAACTACAATGAGATACTACCTCACACCAGTCAGAATGGCTGGAATGAACAAGTCAAGAATAAACAGATGTTGGTGAGGATACAGAGAAAGGGGAACACTTTTACACTGTTGGTGGGACTGTAAGTTAATATAGCTTCTCTGGAAAACAATATGGAGCTTCTCCATAAAGTTAAAAATAGAGCTACCCTCTGACTCAGCAATTGCACTCTAAGATATTTACTCAAAGGATACAAATGTTGTGATCTGGAGGGCACCTGCACCCATGTTTATAGCAGCAATGTCCACAATAGCCAAACTGTGGAAAGAGCCCAGATTTCCATTGACAGATGAATGTATAAAGAAGTGGTATATATATACAATAGAATATTACTCAGCCATCAAAAGAATGAAATCTTACTATTTGTAGCAACGTGGAGGGAACTGGAAGATACTATGCTAAGCAAATGATTATCAGATAATTTCACTGATATGTGGAATTTAAGAAACAAAACAGAGGATCATACGAGAAGGGAGGGAAAAATAAAATTAAATTAAATCAGACAGAAAGACAAACCATAAGAGACCCTTAACTATAGGAAATAAACAGAGTTGCTGAAGAGGAGGTGCACGGGGGGATGGGGTAACTGGGTGGAGGACATTAAGGAGAGCATGTGATATAATGAGCACTGGGTGTTATATGCAATTGATGAATAACTGAATTCTGCATCTGAAACTAAAGATACATGGTATGTTAATTAATTGAATTTAAATAAGATAAAAATAAAATTAAGGAAACATATTGCATTTTTCCAAAACTAGTGCTCCACAAAATGCTGTGTGGATATACCTGATAGCCAATAATAGCATCAGAGAAAGAAGAAATAATACAGGTTTAGGAATAATGCATTCTAAATGTAACAGATATACATATTAATCACTCTGTTACCAAGACAAAATGTACTGCTCTCAATGCACTTAAACACAATATAATGGCTGTCAAATGGTGATTTCCACAAAAACAAAAAAGAAAAAAAAACTGTATCAAAGATTGTAAATTAACAGATAATGTGCCCTTACTTTTTCCCATGGATGCCTAGGAAAAATCAGGCTCACTAGGAGTTAATTATCCATTTGAAAAGAACATTAGAATATTTTATACCTGCATTTTTTAAATGAATTAGCAATTAGAAAAAATGTTAGGATTATCTGAATAATAACTACACAAATAAGAATTTTGATTTGCTTGAGAACTGAATTAAAGCCAATATCACCATCAGATTATAAAGCCAAGACATTCCAAGCAATTCTACTAATTTTGTTTTTAACTGAAGAGTTTTTAACAATTAAGGTTAAGTAAAAGATACAATATCAAATGCACATAGAAACTCTTCAACAGGGGAGCCTGTGTGGCTCGGTCAGTTAAGCAGCTGACTTAATTTCAAGTCAAGTCATGAACTCAGGGTCCTAGGACCAAGCTTTGTTCCAGGCTCCCTGCTCAGCATGGAATCTACTTGATGATCCTCTCTCCCTGTGCCCTTCCCCCCACTTACACACTCTCTTTCTCTCTCTCTCTCCCCTTCTAAAATAAAATAAATAAACCCCAAAGAAAAAATAAATTTTTCAACAGGTAAGAGTTAGGAAGAATTATTCATTAATATGCTTGCATTTGACAGGAATTTTTATTTTCAAGTGCGCTTGACTACAGATATTGGTGGCAGGATGAGGGGAAACTTTTCTCTGAGAAAAATAGGAGGCGATAGCTCCAGCTTTAAAAATTCCTTTGGAAATTTTATATATTTTAGATTCTAAGTAAGCACAATAGGGTTATACCCTGCTGCCCTGGATTTTGTGCTGTTCTCAGTGAAAAATTAGTTACAGATCAAGAACAGGGAGTATCTTTCAAAAAATGATTGGCTCGAGAGAAGAGGAAGATGACAGTGGGGTAGGAGGATGGTAGGCTCTTCTAACCACATAGACACAACTAGATAATTTTCAAATTATCCTAAATACCCCAGAAATCAACCTGAAGACAAACAGAACAAACTCCAAAACTAAGGGACAGGAGAGGCCACATCAAAGAGCATAAGAAGTGCAGAAACATAGCTTAGGGGAGAAACAGATCATGGGTGCTGTGGAAGGGAGGGAGCTGTGGTTATCGAGAAGGGTGAGAAAGAGGCAGAGGGGAGTGTGCAGGAGAATTCACAAAAAGAATGTTTACCTAAAGCCATTGGCTTGGAAAATAAGAGGAGCTGAATTTCATAGGTTCTTGCAACCAGTGGGGGTTAACACCTGGAGTTTTGAAGATCAGTGTGCTTGGCTGGGATAGATCCCAGAGGGCACTGTGGTGCTCCTGGGGAAAAGGGAGGTAAACAACCAGAGGGCAGACAGCATGGTAAGAGTGACCTGAAGAATGCCTGGGGCACACAGGTGTGAGATTATTCATTCTTCTCAGAGTTTCCTTGAGCAGCAGCTTTAACAGAGATCCTTTTCCAGGAACAAAAGAGCTGACAAGCCCCATTTCCTTCTGATCCCCTTAGCATAAACACAAAGCTACCTGCAAGAAGCAGCACATCACAAACACTGGCTGCCTAACTTGCTTACATGAAGCCCACTCCCTGCATTCTGGTGAGACTGCCTTCTCAGTCAAGTTTCCACAGTCTCACTGTAGTGGACTCCTCCCTGAGAAGACCAGCACAAACCTCTGCCCATTCCATGTCTTCTTACCAGAGAGTGTTACAGGGCCTCATTCTGGTGGAGGAAGTATAAGGTCTCATTTCAAAATAAGATTAGAGCACACCTAATTAAAACTTACTACATGCAGGCCAGGGACCAAATCCCGTCCACTGCAGGCAAGGAAACCTCTATGCGTGACTAGTTCACAGGGTAGAACAGCCAGGAAACAACAGCAAAGCATATGCATCACCCATGAAAACACACCCTGAAGCTCCAGACCCTGGGCACTACGTGACCTCTTCTTCATAAGGTCATTACTTTCAGGCATTTCTAACACTCAGAAAAAGGCAGAGACTTGGGCAAAATACAAAGACAGAGAAATATATCCCAAATGAAACAAGATAAAACCAATGCCAGAGATCTAAATGAAACAGATATATATAATATGCTCGATGGAGAATTTAAAACAAAAATCATAAGAGTACTCACTAGAATCAAGAAAAGAATAGAAGATATCAACAAATACCTTACCACATACATAAATAAAGTAAAAAAAGAATCAATAAGAGGTGAAGTGTGCAATAAATAATTTTACAAACATACTCATTGCAAAGAACAGCAGGCTGGAAGTAGCAGAAGAATGAACTAGTGATGTCAAAGACAAATGAATGGAAAACAATGAAGCCAAACAAAAGAGAAAGAAGAACAATGCAAAATGAGAATTGACATAGGGAAATCAGTGACTCCATCAAACAAATAACATTCATATTACAGGAGTCCTGGAAGTGAAGGAGCAGAGCAGGGCTGGCTCCTTCTGCTTACACCCGCCTTCTTGTGTGTGGCTCCCCCGCAGGACCTGCCTCTGGGAGGGTCTGAGTGTGGCTCAGCCCTCCCTTGGGCTAATTAGCCCAGACAGCCTATGGGTTGGGTTTGGGTTAGTCAATAGGAACGCGGATCCCCTGCCTGGGAAAGAATATAAACCCCACCTTTTGCCCGCCAAACTTGTGCACCAATTCTGGCCAGGGTGATAGGCTAGTTCAAACAGTTACTAAGCAACTTTCTGTGTGTTACAAACTCATTGGCCACTGGCCCCTCTAAAACTGTTGTGCTTTTTGAAACTCGCTCTCTTTCTCTACACCGCGCTGCTGCATCAGTGAGTGTGAGAGACAGAGCTCAAGCTAGCTTGACTAAAGGGCTCTTTTGCTTTTGCATCGGACTCGGCTCCCTGGTGGTATTTGGGGATCTCAAAATCTGGGCATAACAGAAGAAGAAGAGAGAGAAAAGGGGTCAGAAAATATATAAGAAGAAATAATAAATGAAAAATCTCCTAATCTGGGGAAAGAAACAGATATCTAGATCTAGGAGGCCACAGAGAACTTTCATCAGAATCAATAAAAGCAGGTCAATAGCAGGACATATTGTAATTAAATTTGCAAAACACAATGATAAAGAAACAATCTTAAAAGCAGCAAGATAAAAGAAGTTTTTTTTTTTTTTTTTTTAGAGATTTTTTTTTTATTTATTTATTAGAGAGCGAGAGAGTGAGAATGAGAGGGGAGAAAGTCAGAGAGAGAAGCAGACTTCCCGCAGAGCCGGGAGTCCGATATGGGACTCGATCCCGGGACTCCGGGATCATGACCTGAGCCAAAGGCAGTTGCTCAACCAACTGAGCCACCCAGGCGCCCAAAAGAAGTTCTAATACAAGGGAAGACCCATAACCCTAGCTAGAGATTTCTGAACAGAAACGTGGCAAGCCAGTGGGAGTAGCATGATATATTCAAAGTGTGGAACAGGAAAAACCTGCAGCCAAGAATACTCTATCCAGCAAAGTTGTTATTAAAAAAGGAAGGATAAAGTGTTTTCCAGACAAACAAAAACTAAAGGAATTCATGGGGGACATGGGTGGCTCAGTTGGTTAAACATCTGACTCTGGATTTCAGCTCAGGTCATAATCTGAAGGTGATAAGGATGCAGCCCTATGTTGGGCTCCCTCATCGGGAGGGAGTCTGCTTGAGACTCTCTCCCTCTGCCCCTCTCCCCCTTAGTCTCTCTCTCTCTCTCTCAAATAAATAAATAAATAAATCTTAAAACAAACAAACTAACAACAACAAAAACTAAAAGAATTCATGACCACAAAAGCAGCCATGCCAGAAATATTAAAAGGGAATCCTTCAGTGCAAAAGAGAGACCAAAAGTGACAAAGACAAGAAAGGATCAGAGAAATAGTTTAGGAACCATGACAAATCAAGTAATAAAATGTCACTAAACGCATATTTATCGATAATTCCTATGAACATAAATGGACTAAAAGCTCCAATCACGAGACAGGGCGTCAGAATGGATTTAAAAAAAAAAAAAAACCCATCTATATGCTGCCTACAAGAGACTCATTTTAGACCCAAAGACACCTGAAGATTGAAAGTGGGATTGAAAGGGGATGGAGAAACATTTGTCACACAAATGAATGTCAAAAGCAATACTTGTATTGGGCAAACCAGACTTGAAAACAAAGACTATAATAAGAAATTTGAAGAAGGACACTATATCATAATAAAGGGGACAATCCAAAAAGAATAGTTAACAATTATAAATATTATAAATATATTCACATATATGAAACAATAACAAATATAAAGGAAATCATTGATAATAATACAATGATAGTAGGGGACTTTAAAACCCCACTTATATCAATGGATAGATGATCTAAACAAAACATATACAATCAAACAATGGCTTTGAATGATACACTGGACCAGATGGACTTACCAGATATATTTAGAACATTCCATCCTAAAACAGAAGAACACACATTCTTCTCAAGTGCACAAAGGGAATTCTCCAGGACAGATCACATATTAGTTCACAAATCAGGCCTCAACAAATACAAAATGACTGAAATAATGCCAGGCATCTTTTCTGATCAAAACACTATGAAACTAGTAGTCAATCACAAGAAAAAATGTGGAAAGACCACAAATACATTGCAGTTAAATAACGTGCTACTACATGGGTGGGTAAACCAAGAAATCAAAGAAGGATAGAAAAAATACATGGATATAAAAAAAAATGAAGAATATGACAGAGGAGTAGGAGGCAGAGATTGTGTCGGATCCCAGAAGTTCAGCTGGATAGTTATCAAACCATTCAAAAATGCCTGAAAACTCAACAGGAGATAGAGAGAAGAACAGCAATTCTAGGAACAGAAAATTGAACACTTTCTGGAAGGTAGGATGTGTGGAAAAAGTGAATCCAAAGCCACAGGAAGAGAGACTACAGGGGGAGGGCTGGCTCCTGGCAGCCACAGAGCAGCAGAGCACAAAATCGGAAATTTTAGAGTCTGCTCCACTGAAGGACATCACTCCAGAGGCTAAGCGGGAGCGTTAGCCGTCATGGGAACAGTGTGGTTTCAGGACCCATAGGATCACAGAGGAACCGGGGGTGTCTGAGGGTAGCAGAGCCCCCAGGTATCAGATGGGGCAGCCAGCAGCAGAGACAGAGCCACGCAGTGGGCTATTAGCTTGGGCTTACCTTAGATGGTGATCTGAGGCACAGTCAGGCCACTGCTCTTCAGCAGGGACCCCACAGGGGCAGTTCTGCAGAGACCCCTTCCTTCCTCCTTCGGGAGGAGCAGCACAGAAGCTCATGGCAGGAATCTTCTGGGTTTGGAAACTCCAGATGGGGCTGTGCACCAGAGACAGACATGCTCAGTCACAGGCCAGGTGAGCTCAGAGCACAGCTGGAGACCAGGGAGACAGGAGTGACTGCTTTTCTCCAAAGGCACACTGAGGAGTGGGACCCTGAGCTCTTGGCTCCTACCGGCTGGAGACTGGGAAGCCGCCATTTTCATTCCCGACCTCCAGGGCAGTACGGAAAGCATTCAGAGAACAAAAGCTCCTGAGAGTAAACCTGAGTAGATTGCTTGGCTCAACCCCTGGCAAGGGCCTTGCAATTCTGCCTCAAGTAAAGACATTTGAAAATCACTGCAATGGGGCCATCCCCCAGAAGATCAGTGAGAATATCCAGCCAAGACCAAGTTCATCAATCAGTGAAAACTGCAGAACTCCAGAGTTAGAAAAAAAAAGGAACACATAGAATTAATGGCTTTTCCCCCCATGATCCTTTAGTCTTTCAGAGTGGAATTTTTAAATTTTGGGTTTTTTCTTGTTTTTTTTTTTTTTTCTTTTTAATTTTATTTTTCCTCTTTCCAATTTTGGTGGTTTTTAACTAGTATCTTATAAATACCTTTTTAAAAATCTTTTCTAATTTTCACTGTTACATTCATATTTTATCCTCTCATTGTATTTAACGTTATTTATACATATAGGGTTTTTTTTTTAAATTTTGGGATAAAATTTCTTCTAATCAAAATATACCCTAAATCTAGCACACAGCTTGGTTCTAGTCTCCAGTCTGATCACATTCTTTCCTCTTTTACTCTTTTCTTTTCTCTTTTTTCAACCAACCTCTTATCAATTCCTTTTTTAGAATCCTTTTTAATTTTCATCTTTAAATTCATACTGCATCCCTTTATAGTGTTTATTCTTATTTTTGTATATTTATAAGTTTTTTCTTTCTTTAAAATTTTGGGAGGTAGTTTCTTCTAACAGACCAAAAACACCCAAAATCGGGTGTGGAACTCTGTTCTAATCATGCCTCATACACATATATATAAAATTTTCTATTTTTATTTAATTTTAATTATTTCCTCTTTTTTCTTCCCTCCGTCCCCTTTTTTTTCTTCAACCCCTGGTTTCAACACTCTTCTAATTTTTCAGGGGTTGTTACTACACTTTTAGTATTTTCTTCACCACAAAAAAAAGAACAAGAGGCAGTAGCAATGGCTAGGGACCTAATCAATATGGACATCAGTAATATGTCAGAAATAGAGTTCAAAATGACAATTATCAAGGTGCTAGCTGGGGTCAAGAAAAGCATGGAAGACATTATAGAATCCCTTTCTGGAGAAATAAAAGCCCTTTCTGGTGAAATAAAAGAACTAAAACCTAACCAAGTTGAAATAAAAAAAAGTTTAATTAATGAGGCACAATCAAAAATGGAGGCTCTTACTGCCAGGATAAATGAAACAGAAGAGAGAATTAGTGATACAGAAAACCAAATGATGGAGAATAAAGAAGCTGAGAAAAAGAGAGACAAACAACTACTGGATGATGATGGGAGAATTTGAAAGATAAGTGATACCATAAGACACAAAAATATTAGAATAATTGGGATCCCAGAGGAAGAAGAAAGAGAGAGGGGGGCGGAAGGTATACTGGAGCAAATTGCTATAGAGAGTTTCCCTAATCTGGCGAAGAGAACAAGCATCAAAATCCAGGAGGCACAGAGAACCCACTCAAAATCAATAAAAATAGGTCTACACCACGTCATCTAATGGTAAAAATTACAAGTCATAGTGACAAAGAGAAAATCCTGAAAGGAGCTCAGGACAAAAAGTCTATAACATACGGAGGCAGGAATGTTAGATTGGCAACAGACCTATCCACAGAGACTTGGCAGGCCAGAAAGGACTGGCATGATATAGTCAGAGCACTGAACGAGAAAAATATGCAGCAAAGAATACTATATCCAGCTAGGCTGTCAATGAAAATAGGTGGGGAGATAAAAAGCTTCCGGGACAAATAAAAACTAAAAGAATTTGCAAACACCAAACCAGCCCTACAGGAAATATTGAAAGGGGTCCTCTAAGCAAAGAGAGAGCCTAAAAGGAACATGGACCAGAAAGGAGCAGAGACAATATACAGTTAACAGTCACCTTACAGGCAATACAATGGCACTAAATTCATACCTGTCAATAGTTATCCTGAATGTGAATGGGCTAAATGCCCCAAGCAAAAGACACAGGGTATCAGAATGGAAAAAAAAAAACAAGACCCATCGATATGCTGTCTACAAGAAACTCATCTTAGACCCAAAGACACCTCCAGATTTAAAGTGAGGGGGTGGAAAACAATTTAACATGCTAATGGACATCAAAAGAAAGCCAGGGTGGCAATACTTATGTCAGATAAATTATATTTTAAGCCAAAGACTATAATAAGAGATGATGAAGGAGACTATATGATACTTAAAGGGACTGTCCAACAAGAAGATCTAACAATTGAAAATATCTATGCCCCTAACATGGGAGCAGCCAATTATATAAACCAATTAGTAACAAAGTCAAAGAAACACATCAACAATAATACAATAATAGTAGGGGACAATTTTTTTAATTTTTTTTTCTAATTTTTTTTCTCCCCAAATTTGTTTATTTTAATTTTTCAGTGTTACAAGATTGATTGTTCATGCACCACACCCAGTGCTCCATGCAGTACGTGCCCCTCTCAATACCCACCACCAGGCTCACCCCCCCACCCCCTCCCCTCCAAAACCCTCAGTTTGTTGCTCAGAGTCCACAGTCTCTCCTGGTTCAACACCCCCTCCG
>CM052801.1:61507499-61564520 GCA_028533885.1 Nasua narica | reverse complement strand
TCAAGAGAAACGAAATCTTGCCATTTGCAACGTTGTGGATTGAACTAGAGGGTATTATGCTAAGCGAAATAAGTCATTCAGAGAAAGACAATTATCACATGATTGCTCTGATATGAAGAATTTGAGAGGCAGGGCATGGGTTATGGGGGGGTGGGGAAGAGAAATGAAACAAGATGGGATGGGGAAGGAGACAAACCATAGGAGACTCCTAAACTCATGAAACAAACTGAGGGTGCCTGGGAGGTAGGGGAGGTAGGGATAGGGTGGCTGGGTTATGGACATTGGGGAGGGTATGTGCTATGGTAAGTACTGTGAAATGTGTAAGATTGGTGACTCACAGACATGTACCCTGGGGCCTATAATACATTATATGTTAATAACAAACAAATAAATAAATATGAAGACACAATGGTCCAAAACCTTTCATATGCAGCAAAAGTGGTGTTAAGAAGGAAATATATAGCACCACAGGCTTACCTCAAGAAACAAGAAAAACATTGAATAAACAACCTAATTTACACCTAAAGGAGCTAGAAAAAGAATAAGAAATGAAACATTCTACACATTTAATGCAATCCTTATCAAAATATCACCTACATTTTTCATACACTTAGAATAAATAATGCTAAATTATGTATAGAACCACAAAAGACCCCAAATAGCCAAAGCAATCTTAAAAAAGTAAAGCAAAGCTGGAGGCATCACAATTTTGGACTTTAAATTATAGTAAAAGCTGTAGTGATGAGAATAGTATGGTACTAATGCAAAAACAGACCAAAAAATCAATAGAAAAGAATAGAAAACCCAGAAATGAACTCATAACTCTATGATGAATTAATCTGCAATGAAGCAGGAAGCAATGGGAAAATGTCTTTTCAGCAAATGGTATTGGGAAAGCTGGACAGAGGTATGCAAAAGAATGAAACTGGACTTCTTTAGACCATACACAGAAATTAAAAAATGGATTCAATCCAAAATGGATTAAAGACCTAAATGTGAATCCTGAAACCATAAAAATTCTAGAAGTAAATATAAGTGGTAATTTCTTTGACATTAGCTGTAGCAACTTCTTTCTAGATATGTCTCTTGAGGCAAGGGAAATAAAAGCAGAAATAAACAATTGGAACTATATCAAATAAAAAGCTTCACAGTGAAGGAAATATTCAATGAAACTAAAAGGCAACCTATAAAATGAGAGAAGATATTTGCAAATGACATACCTAGTGAACAGTTAGTATACAAAATATATAAAGAATTTATCAAACTCAACACCCAAAAAACAAATAATCCAATTAAAAATGGGCAGAAGACATGAACAGACCTTTCTCCAAAGACACCCAGAAGGCCAACAGATACATGAAAAGATGGTCATCATTTATCATCAGGGACATACAAGTGAAAACTACAATAAGGTATCACCTAAGACCTGTCAAAATGGCTAAAATCAACACAAGAAGCAAGAGGTGTTGGCAAAGATATGGAGAAAAAAGAACCCTCATTCATTGTTGTTTGGAATGTGGTCTGGTGCAGCCACTCTGGAAAACAATATAGTAGTTCCTCAAAAAGTTAAGAATAGAGCTACCCTATGATTCAGCAATTGTACTACTAGGCACTTACCCAAAGGATACAAAAATACTGATTATATATATATATATATATATATATATATATATATATATATATATAATGGAATATCACTCAGACATAAAAAAGATTGAAATCTTGCCATTGGCAATGACATGAATGGAGCTAGAAAATATTAAGTGAAATTGAGAAAGACAAATACCATATGATTTCACTCATATGTGTCATTTAAGAAATAAAACACATGAGCAAAGAGAAAAGAGAGAGAGAGAGAGAGAGAGAAACCCAGAAATAGACTCTCAACTACAGAGAACAAACATGGATACCAAAGGGGAGATGGGTGGTGGGATGGGTGAATTAGGCGATGGAAATTAAGTAGTGCTTAATTTGTGATGTGCTTGTTGTGATGAGTACCAGATGTTGTATGGAAGTGTTGAATCACTATATTGTACACCTGAAACTAATATTACATTATACGTTAACTAATTGGAATTAAAATCTTTAAAAAAGAAAAAAAAATGACTCTACACTACACTTTATCTTTTTAGCTGTATCTTTTTTTGTTTTGTTTTTTTAGTTACAATGCATTAATTCTAAGAATGAGACAGAAGGTATAATGGGAAATATTTGGCTCAGCTATTCAGGTATAGGCTTAATTATCAGCATGTTTGTTGGTGGTTGTTTCTCTTTACTGATAAAAGAAAATTATGGTTCTATCTAGGACCTCTTTTCACCTTACTTAAAGTGTATTAACTGCGGGTTTATATCCTAAGAAATGCAGGGATGTTGATTTTTAAAAATTTTCTGTTCTTTTGAATTTGGAGTGGATTCTTATTAAATTGTCATGCTTGCTACCATCACCACCACCACCACCATCAGCAACAGCTGCCTCAGTAGCACCCCTGGCTATTTTCGGATATACATAAGATAAATATGTATATGATAGATATACATAACTATCATACAGGCCAGCATAGTAACTTGGTCAGGCAAAACAAAGTCATTTTTTAAAGATTTTATTTATTTATTTGACAGAGAGATAGAAAGTACAAGTAGGCAGAGAGGAAGGTAGAGGGAGAGGGAGAAGCAGGCTCCCCGTTGAGCAAGGAGCCTGATGTGGGACTTGATCCCAGGATCCTGGAATGACGATCTGAGCCTAAGGCAGCTGCTTAACTGACTGAGCCACCCATGCACCCCAAAACAAAGTTATTTAAGAGGATGGAATGGGGCTTTTTGAGAAATATCTAATTCTGTTTGTGTCACTGCTACTATAATATATACACAATGGCTAACTTCATAATCTGTGACCTCAATTTTTATCTGATGTTATGTGCTATTCAATAAACCTATATTCTATGGTTTTATGGTTATTTCATTGCTCTCCAAAATGACGATATAAATGTTCAAAGTTTTTTTTTCTTTTCATTTTGATGAGATGAAAAGCTTTGGAATCACAGAAATATCCTTTAGATGGACTAAAAATCTTTGTATTTTGAATGTTAAATTATTTATGGGATTTCCTAAGGAAGTGTTGAATTAAACAAAATGAAAATCATACATATGTTAAGTCATACCTGTTATATGTTATATATATTGAGTTAGAAAACTGGCAATTAGCTTCTTAAATAACATAAATTTTCTTTTTTTTTTATTTGTTCTTTTCTGGCACTACCACATTACTGAGCCTCGTGTTTGACTATCTGACCAGTTTCTGGTTAAACCACAATTCAGGGGGGAGGAGGAGTTGGGCGAGCCTGGTGGTGGGTATTGAGAAGGGCACGTATTGCATGGAGCACTGGATGTGGTGCATGAACAATCAATCTTGTAACACTGAAAAAATAAAATAAACATATTTGGGGAAAAAATAAAAAAAAATAAACCACAATTCAGTCATACTGATGACTCTAGATAGATCTTCCTTAATACCTAAGGTTGCTAAAAATACTAGAATGACTGATTTCATTTCTTTTTATTTTTCCTCATGGACATAACTTAGGAATAATACCTAAAATATATTTGTATGTATATAAATGGTGATACTGAAGTGATTAAATATTGTCTGGAATTTAATGGTCAATTCAGTCCATCAACCATTACAACAAATTATTCCACTAGATGAATGATTGCTTGACAGAATTGATGAATCAATCATTAATTTGATGTAAGATTAGCATCACCCAAAACAGGTGACATAAACGGATCCTGGAATGGTTATGCAATTTTAAAATCAGAAATACAGTTTGCCATTTGATTGCATTTTGTTTTTGTTGCTTTTTTTTGTTGATAATTACTCTTTATCATGAAGACAATGAAGATGTGACTGAATTAAATTACCAATTGACCTTTTCAGAAACTGAATAGATATATATATTTTTTGGAAATCCCTACAGAAATACTAAATTGGAATGTTTGTGAAAATTCTAATCTACAAAACCTGGAATATCTAAGTTGGTGGCATCTGGTATCTTATACAAAGCTGAGGCAATATCTCTTTGGATTTTCCTGATGGTTTGATAAGCTTTTATGAAAGATATCACATATGCTGCTAACCACTGCATTAGATATTAACAGCAGAAATTACCACATGTCCAGCTGCTCAACACTTGAAAGAAATGGGTGTGATGAAAAGGCAATTAGAAAGATGGACTAAGAAAACTGGATCCTCACTGAGACTATGGCCATTAGGGAAGAATATAGGATTGTTTTTCTTATTGATCCAGTCAATTTGATCATTGAAATTAATTGCCAATTTGAAAGCACAATCATTACATTGGACTAAGAAAATTGTATCTTTACTGAGACTGTCTGTAGGGCAAAATATAATTTTACTGTACATATCTGGTTGATTTGACTAATGGATACATTTAGGGTATATAATAAAGTCCATTGGTCCCAAATCCAAATTATCTTACCTGCCTTTCTTCAATGGTTAGTATTCAACTGTCCACTCCATGAGTTTTTTTTAAATTAGTTAATTATTTACTTATTTGACAGAGAGAGAGATCATAAGTAGGCAGAGAGACAGGCAGAGAAAGAGGGGGAAGCGGGCTCCCTGCTGAGCAAGAGCCCGATGCGAAGCTCGATCCCAGGACCCTGAGATCATTACCTGAGCAGAAGGCAGATGCTTTAACCCACTGAGCCACCCAAGTGCTTCATCCATTTCATGTTTCTATAGACAAGACATATATATATAGCCTAAATATCAACATACCCATATTTGAACATAATTGTACATAGGTAGTATAGTTATTTTTGCATTTTTTTACCTGCATTAGCTCACCACATGAGTGATTTAGTTTGTCGCACAATTAAAATAATAATTCGGTAATCAATCATATCTTGCTTCTTCCTCTCTTACCCCATGAACACCCTAAAAACATCCCACAAAAATGAGACTTTCATCTGTTTCGTTTTGAAAAACCATATGTTGGTTTATGAGAGAGAGAGAAAGAGAGAGATTGATATTGTTTAATGCGTCAAAGGAGTTACATAATGATCTTAGTATCACTAACATAAGTTCATCAACTTACTGTGATGTGGTAATTCAAAGTATTCTGAAATTAGTTCTACAGGATAAAAAAACTGATTTGGCTTTTTTTTCCCCTTATTTCCTTCCTTCCTTTCCTCCCTTCCCCACTTCCTCCCTTCTCTCTTTCCCACCAAGTCAGACCATAGAATAAGTAAATTGATTTGTTATACTATTTAAGGTGGCTTTCATTTTTCCAATTATATGACTATATATAGTTGCCTATAAAAACCATTCTTATGTTGATGTGCTATGATGTGTAAAATAAGAATTTTAAATACCAACTTCCACTCTTGATTTCTGTGATACTCTAATGGTTTTGCTGGGGTGGGAGTAGTTCAGATCAAAGAGAAAATATGGTAAATAAGCATTCAGACCTGCAATTACTTTCTCACCAGGCAATTATAAAAAAAAAAGAGAGAGGAACTGTATAGTAGACATTTAAGCTTAATATTGAACTGTGCCACCAGTGTGGTTTGAAATAGAAAAGAAGTATTGAAGGAGATAAAATCAATTCTTCAACTACATCAAAATTTTAAATGACTTCTTTAATTGTGCCCAAAGGGTGTGAAATGATGGGCACCTTTTATAAACTCCAAAAAATAAATATGTAAACCAATATAATTGATGAATATAATTATTGCTGATCAATTAATTTTAGTCTATTATGTTTTTATCTGTCCTAGCTGATTAAAGCACAGGTCAGAAACTGCCTCTTTGGAAGTCACATATTTTTCCCTAACAAGATATAAAACATTTTAGCTTCATGCTTGACCCCTCCATGTATTCTTCTCCACCTGAGGAAGTGTAACAACTTATAAAAGGACACAGAGAAAATAGTTTATTAACAGTCACAGTTCATAATGCGACACTGTAGGAACAGGCTTGGCACACAACTGCTGCACAGGGAATGCTCAGAGCCCTACAAAACAGATGAAATGGCTAAAACTTTATCTAAGGGCAGTCAAAAATATCATCAACACTAGATGAGAAATTGTCTCTTCATTGACTAAACCCCAGTGCTGAAAAAGGACTAAACGTGTACTGCTATATCAGCAGCATTGGGAAAAGTACAAAACTTAACTGTCCTCAGAAATTTGGGTCCTGCCTTTTAGCTATAATGCACAGTTTTAATGACAACACTCTCATTAGCTCAGCCTTATTGGACTATTTCAAACATTTATCATCTTATGTGGCTAAAAGCATAGTTCATGTGAAATTAGTGGAGGAGGGAATGAGGAGAATTAAAAAGGTCTTGCTGCTTAAGGGAGTAAAAAAGCAGGTTGTCCTGAGCTCTTCATCTAGTCCTCTACATTTATTAAGGGCAAAACCATTTATCTTTCTACTCATAAATGAAACAGGTACAGTATCTCTCCCCAGGGCACAAGAGCCACTGAGGGAAGCTGGATTAGGACTGGAGAACTGATGCAACCTAGTGTAGTGTGTTACTTCATGGAGCAATAAGTTAGCAACACAATTTGATTCCAAGTATTTTTTAATGTTTTGTGATATATGCAGAAAAGGAAACTAAACTAAACAAAAAAGATTGTCATTGCCAGTTCAGTGTTGTCTGAGCTATAAGCATTGTGTCAAGATTTTCACAAATGGACACTGTAAGCACAGGTGCCATGGTTGCAAGGCTGCTTTTGGGAGAGGATACTTGTGAAGGAAACAAGAAACTATAGGGCTGGAGAGAAACAATATTTGGTATGTAGAAATGTATTCTTTTTATTCAGATGACAGTTAGGCTCCAGCTTCTTGCCACTTTAGTGGTTGCTATCATTTTTCATCTGTAGGATAGCTCAGTCCTGTATTCTAAGTGGAAAGTGTATTATTCAGCTTGGCCTGTGGTAGCTAGAACACACCAATTTGTCCCAGTACATTTTTAATTTCAGGATTGATATGTTGCCTTTGCAACTGACTGTCAGAATAATACATATACATATTATTAAAAATAAGTGTGTAGTGGTTTTATTAATGTGCTCTTAAAGAATAATGAAACTTTCAGATCTCCTCTAATGAATTCTGATGGAGTGAAATGCTTAAGAATAATGTTCTTTTTGCATACTTACTCCTCACTTAAGAAAAAAAAAATCATCCCAAAGACGCAAAATCTCCAACAAGAATCTGGAGTCCTTCTGTGTGTTACTACTCTTCTCTTCATATATTGAGTCACTATGGAAGAAATAGCAATTTCAGATTTCTACTTTGGAGTTCAGGATAATGATATTTTCCCTGTTTGCTTTTAAAAATCCTTTGTCTCCTACTTTCCTGGTATCCCATTCATTGGCACCACGCATATATTTAAAATGTCTTTCTGAATGTAGCTTGCTAACGTTAAGAGCACATAGCCACTGTGCTATAGTATTGCTAAGATAGTACAGATGTGACACAGTATATGTTCATAAGAAACCATGCTCGTAATTATCGCATATATGTTAATATCAAGAATGTTGAGATATAGAAGAAAAGTCTGTTTTTATTCTTTATTGTATCAGTCATTTTTGCAGAGCAACCATATCCATAAATTAAAAGGCTGTGTGTGTGTGTGCATGTGCGTGTGTGTGTGTGTGTGTCTGTGTGTAAGCATTTATTTAAAGGGGTAAAAAAGTTTTTTGTGTTAAGTTTACTGATATACTGATAAGTTATATCTCACCATTCTAAAAAACAAGGCATGCTGGGTATTGTGCCATTATCACAACTATATCATATTTCTGTATGATCTGTACATTTTTTTAAAGATTTTATTTATTTATTAGAGAGAGAGAGATTGAGAATGAGAGGGGAGAAGGTCAGAGGGAGAAGCAGACTTCCGCAGAGCCGGGAGTCCGATATGGGACTCGATCCCGGGACTCCGGGATCATGACCTGAGCGGAAGGCAGTCACTTAACCAACTGAGCCACCCAGGCGCCCTCAATCTGTACATTTTAACCTAAATTTTGTAGACATTTTTAAACCACAGTACCCTCTAAAGCTAAACTCCTATTCAAATGATTGCATAATCAAACAACATTTGCCCCTTGTCATATGCCATCAAACTCAAGAGAGATCAGACTTTGATAACAGTGAGAAATTAGATTTTATTTTGCTCTTCAGAAACAGTTAATATTTTTGGTTGCTGGGAGGCAGTATTAGCTAGCTTCGTAATCGTCTCTCCCAGGGGTCAAAGCCTCGCTCTTTCTCTTACTAGCTGTATGAATTTGTATGAGTTAAATTCTCATTTCCTCACTGTAAATGAAGACAATAGTACTTACTTTACAGGGTTGCTGTGCCGAGTGGGAAAATATAATTGTCTGTAGCACAAAGTAATATTCCTTTCTTGTCCGATCACTTTTTGCAGAGCTTTATATTTTCCAAATATTTTCTTTATTACTTGGTTGATTTTGACAACATCCTGAAGAGGTAGTTAGGCCAAAAATTATTATCAACAGATTAGAAAATGAAAGCCCAAATAGCCAGTTGCCAGGGGATTTCTGTCCATAGTCTAGGTCATCTCTTCTAAGGAGACTAGTACATACTACCAGCACACTATCTGGTTTTGGAAAAGAAATATTTCTGGTCTGAAAAAAAACAAACATTTGTTTTCAATACATGTGTAAATGCATACAAATTTATAAATAAACATTTATACATGTTTTCCTCAATAATTTCTTAAGTTTGAAAAAAGCACAATGTAAGTTCCTGACATAATAGTCCAACAACTTCACATGTATGTGAATGTTATATATAAAAACCTTTACTATCAAAATAAACTCCTAGAAGGAAATCCAAACCAAAGTAAAACACAATTTCTAAGCACCATTTATTCTGAAAAAAACTCAAAGCAGTAGATCACCAATACATGAAAGTAACAGGGAAATACAGAAGACACCTGAATTTAACTATTTTCTTAAAAGTAATATACACTACATTTAGTGTATAATGCATAGGGTATAGTGTACACTCTTTTCTTAGTGTAGCATGAAAAATATTTTGAAGGTAAAAAAAGAAACTCCACTTTCTGTAACCTATGGAGTCCAAGACAATTCTGTAGACTACCAAAGCAGCATAAGTAGCTGACAGCCTTAACAGCCTCAATGCCACCCACTACTGCTCCCTGGACTACTGCTCAGATTTTATGATTGTCTCTACAGGTGTCTCCAAGGCTATCGCTAGGGATTTCTGCATTAAGTACTGTCCCTTTCAGGTAATGGTGACTATAGAGCAGGTAGGAGGACAGTATAGTGACAATTCACTGCAGGAGTGCTTTGTACCCCTTAGAGCAGTCATCAACAGAGATGTTTACTGAAAAGGAAGTAATGTGGCTTTAGACACTGATGGGAATATGACAGGGAAACAATATTGTACTGAAATTGATGGAACAGTGCATGGCACTAAAAATATTGTTTTATAGACAATCTAATTAAACAATAATTCAGTGATTAGAGAAATAGATTGATGCAATCTTATATTTGCCTAACTCCTTATAATAATTTCTGTGTCTCTGATTCAGAAGAAAGCCCAGCTTCTGTCCCTTCTCAGCCTTGTACTACTAAAAATTCAGAATGGTTGAAGACATATCTCTACCTTATTTGCACCCATGTGATAATGCTTACTCCAGTCTGCCTTGAACCAGAGTCATAATGCAGGTATCAGTCTCCCCCACTAGATCATGAGTTCCTCAAGAACAGAGAAATAACTTTTTCTCCTGAGCCCAGCCCAGTTTGTTTGTTTGTTTGTTTTGTTTTACACCAAAGACACTAAATAAATTTTGTAGAATTAAACTAAATTATTATGATAAAATAAAAACAGATGGATTTGCCATATTGTAATCATTTATTTATTTGTTTGACACCCAGTAACATGTGTTTTCTAGTTTTATAGAAGAGAAAAAGATATAGGCTATTTAAAATTATGTCTAAGGTTTTATGGAACAGTGGAGGCAGGGGTAGAAAAGGACCCAGAGGCAAGCAAAATCTTTGTTCACATACTTGAACATGTAGGTTTAGCTAAGATGAAGGATACACTACTAATCATGTATTGTATGTTTTAAAGCCCCACAACATCCCAAAGAGGTAACTGCCATTATTTTCATTTTTAAATGAAAACTGAGAGTCTCAGGAAGTTTGGACACTTGCTCAGTGTCACTGAGTTAGTATAAGAGTCAAGTGCCAAGAGTCAAACCCATGCATTTAATTTCAAGGACAATGTTTATTCCAGTATAATACAAATGTCTATTTATCCTTCTTTGAAGCCTTTATAGTAAGTAGGGAATCTAAAACTATCTAGAAAGAGGTGACTATATACAAGTGATAACAAAAGTGCCAGTATATACATATACATATATATATAAATATATATATATTTATATATATATATATATATTTGTTTAACTTAGAAATAAAATTAGAAGCATTAGCTTAGATTTAAAATTAGAAGCATTGAGGAAATTAGGAATGGATGCAAATAGATGTGCTAGTATGTGCCTATACTTCCAGATATAAGCTAAATCTAGAGGAAATCTAGATCTTAGAAATTCAAGTTATATCAATGGAAATCTTGAAACAAGATTGCTGCATTCATTTTGGTAGCTGTTCCATAAAAAAAGGAGTCAGAAACTGTGATAAACAAACTGAGGGTTTTGGAGGGGAGGGGGTGGGGGGTTGGGTGAGCCTGGTGGTGGGTATTGAGGAGGGCACATATTGCATGGAGCACTGGGTGTAGTGCATGAACAATGAATCTTGGAACACTGAAAAATAAAATAAAATTAAAAAAAAAAAGGAAAGGAGTCCTAAGGTATCTAAGGAAGTGTCAAACAGCTCAGACTGAATAAATACTGTCATTAAATTAAGAAAACATTAAGAACTAGACCTACAAAGCAATTTCCATAGATTCTAGTATCTTTATTTTGTAAAATTATTTGAGAATTATGATTAATTTTCTTTTTTTAGCAAACCTAATATACTTTGAATGTATACATTTAGAAGTTTTGTTAAATTCCTAAGAAAGATGTTACTATATAATAGTGTCCTTAGTTTGTGAAGGAACATATCTATAACTTTATAATATGCAAATGAGTAAAACAATGCTATGTGCACATATAGTTTCATAGTCAATTTCAAAGGAAGATCTATCCTTGATCATCTGGAGAATCTTATTTTTATTTTTATTTTTTTATTTGTGAGAACTTCATAAAGGCCAATGCATGAAATAGGAAAGTATCATACCCATTCATAGGAGAGAAACTAGTGGCCCACAACTGATTTGGGATCTCACTTCTACAATGAATTAATAGATTTCCCAGAATACAAAAGCCTCCAGATTAACTGTCCACGGGGTCAATCATACTTGATGTGTGTGCTCTCTGTAACAGCAGTTCATGATTTTTTTTTTGGTTTTTGTTTGTTTGTTTGTTTTTCTGATTCTAATCCCTTTTGGTATTCTATTCATCATAAAAGTGTTAAAGTCCTCTTCCTTAAACTATTTTTTGCATTTATGACGTCAGTGTTAGCAAAAGCTGGAAAGATATTTTTATTTTTTATTTTTTTAAGATTTTATTTATTTATTTGACACAGAGAGAGAGATCACAAGTAGGCAGAGAGGCAGGCATAGAGAGAAGGGGAAGCAGGCTCCTTGCTGAGCAGAGAGCCCAATGTGGGGCTCAATCCCAGGACCCTGAGATCATGACCCGAGCAGAAGGCAGAGGCTTTAACCAACTGAGCCACCCAGGGGCCCCTGAAGAGATATTTTTAGTAGAAAAGTTATCAGAAGAGAAATAGCCCAATAACCAAGATGGCTTGACAAGCATTATATACAATACTTGTATCTGCATGTGTATTAACACTGCTTCCTGCCAGAGGCAGTGGATATAGTGAATTCTGTGACAAACTCAAATGCTACTTCATTTAAAGTGAAATCCCATTTTCCTCAGGTAAATGCTTTTTTACCCACAAGTAAATGTTTATTTACTGAGCTATATTAAGTCTCTGAAAGACACTTAGCTAAGTAATGCCAAAAGAAGAGGTCTAGCTCACCTTTAGTTGGCTTTTACAGTCCCACTGTCCATGAAGGGAGTCCAAAAGAGACTACAGTGTTATTTTTGGTGAGAAGAGTTCCATATACATCTTCTTCTTTGTATTTATCTGAACTCCTTAAAGTTACTAGGTTCTCTGTTAGGGTAGGGGAAAATATCTGTGTCTAGTGTATTGATTGCCCTCTAGTGGATGGAGTGTAAGGATTTTTGTTGTTAATATGTGATGAACCTAAACACTAATCTTAGAATAGTCAAAATGCTGCCTCCATATTTTTTTTAAAGATTTTATTTATTTATTTGTCAGAGAGAGAGAGAGCACAAGCTGGCAGAGTGACAGGCAGAGACAGAGGAGAAGCAGGCTCCCTGCTGAGCAAGGATCCCGATGTGGGACTTGATCCCAGGACCCTGGGATCATGACCTGAGCCCAAGGCAGCTGCTTAACCAACGGAGCCACCCAGGTGTCCCTGCTGCCTCCATATTTTTAAGCAGCAATCTTGGCAGCTACTTTTTTTTGTCTTTGTGCTCTTAGAGCACAGATTTAAATCAATTCGCTCCTATAGCATACTTCCTGAGTTGTTATCTCTTTTTCCAGGTTATTAAAAAATAACAAATATTTTTTCAATTCTACTATATGCAAGGGACTGACTGAATCAGTGAGGGGCAAAAATAAGTATAATTCCTGGTCTCTGGCTTTATCTCAAGTTCATGTCAGATGTTTTACTGGTATTAAATGCTAAATGTATCTCTTAGATGAGGAAGGCTACTGGGGTTTAGGAACGAATAATTATTTTATAACCCCCAGCCCCATAACATAACCCTGTAGAATCATTCATTTTTCCCATAGGTAGAAGTAGAGTCAATGGTGTTGTGAATTGAGGAAGTCATAGAACTGAAGACTTTACTACCTTTGGACTCAAGTGATGTATATTTTTAATTTTTTTATTTTAAATTTAATTTAGTTAACGTATACTATATTATTAGTTCCAGAGGTAGAATTCCGTGGTTCATCAGTTGCATATAACACCCAATTCTCATTACATCAAATGCCGTCCTTAATTCCCATCACTCAATTACCCCGTCATTCCCCTACCTCCCCTCCAGCAGCTTTCAGGTTTTTTTTTTTTTCGTATAGTTAAGAGTCTCTTATGGTTTGCCTCTCTTTTTGTTTCCATTTTATATTTTAATTTTCCTTACCTTCCTGATGTTCATCTGTTTTTCTGCTTAAATTCCACATATGAGTGAAATCATATGGCATTTTTCTTTCTCTGACTGACTTATTTTGCTTAGCATAATACCCTCTAGTTCCATCTATGTCATTGCAAATGGCAAGATTTCATTCTTTTTGATAGCTAAATAATATTCCATTGCACATATATGCCACATTATCTTTATTCATTCATTTGTTGATAGACATTTGGGCCCTTTCTATATTGTGGCGATTGTGGACATTACTACTATAAACATTGGGGTGCATGTGTCCCTTCGAATCACTATGTATCCTTTGGATAAATACATAGTAGTTCAATTCCTGAGTAGTAACATGTCAGGGTTAATGTAAAGTATAAATTCAGCCATAATACCTGGCTTGCTAAAATGTAACACAGAGGCCACTGGGGGCAAAGGAAGGTTTCAGAGAGGGGTGTGGGTCTTTGGAATGCCAAGGCCTACTAACTACTTTGCCATTGGAATACCACAGGGAGTTGCCTTCCTGAAGCTTTCTTAGTCCAAACAGCCACCCTGTGATCTAAGATCTTTGCATTATCCCTTAGGCTATGTTTAGTAGAATGCGCAGATTAGCATATCATCTTTCCTGTAAACAGAGTCTCCTAGTTTCAATGAGACCCCTTGTCACATAGCACATGCTTGAGAAATAGTGATAAGGATTTGTGATTATCCTGAAGGAACAATAAAAGCAGAGGCAAAGAAGAGCAAAGGGTCTTCATCTCTGAGCATTGACTCCCTTGCTTTCTCACTTTCACAGCAAAGTTTGGAGTAATCTTTCATCTGTCAGTATAGGGATTGCCGGCCATTTCTGGCAGTAACAATGTTATATATTAATTCCAAAGACTTAATATGAGATTGTTGATTCCCACCTCTTGGGGTTGAAGGAGCAGAGCAGGGCTGGCTCCTTTTGCTTACACCTGCCTTCTTGTGTGTGGCCCCTGCAGGACCCGCCTCTGGGAGGGTCAGAGTGTGGCTCAGCCCTCCTTTGAGCTAATTGGCCCAGACCGCCTGTGGGTTGGGTTTTGGATTAGCCAATAGGAACATGGAACCCCTGACTGGGAAAGAATATAAACCCCACCTTTTGCCCACCAAACTTGCGCACCAATTCTGGCCAGGGTGATAGGCTAGTTCAAACAGTTACTAAGCAACTTTCTGTGTGTTACAATCTCATTGGCCACTGGCCCTTATAAAACTGCTGTGCTTTTTGAAACTCGCTCTCTTTCTCTACATCACGCTGCTGTGTCAGTGAGTGTGGGAGACTGAGCTCAAGCTAGCTTGAATAAAGGGCTCTTTTACTTTTGCATCGGACTCGGCTCCCTGGTGGTCTTTGGGGATCTCAAAATCTGGGCATAACAGGGGTATTATTCTGTAGGTCTCTGTAGGTACAAGCTAACTTAAAACTTCTAACATGAAAGTATTTGGTTAAGTTTTGTGTTTTTTTTAAGATTTTATTTATTTATCCGAGAGACAGAGAAAGTGAGAGAGAGCATGAGAGGAGAGAAGGTTAGAGGAAGAAGCAGACTACCCATGGAGCTGGGAGCCCGATGTGGGACTCGATCCTGGAACTCAAGGATCATGACCTGAGCCAAAGGCAGTTGCTCAACCAACTGAGCTACCCAGGTGCTGGTTAAGTTTTTAATATGTTTAGTGCTAATTAAATAAAAGTTAGAACAAGTCAGGGTGGAATTGAATGAGGAACTCCATATATACCAATTATCAGCTAACTATATTGATAAGTTACCAAATATTTTCCTATTAAAATTCCCCAAATTTCTGTTGTTCCCCAGTCACCAATCATCTGGAAATTCCTCCTTACTTTTTATTTTTGAATTATTTATTTTCGTTTTCATAGCATGTTTATTTTTTAATTATGTTATGTTAGTCACCATACCATACATCATTAGTTTTTGATATTGTGTTCCAAGATTCCTTGTTTACATATAACACCCAGTGTTCCATCCAATACATGCCCTCCTTAACACCCAATACAAGACTCACACATCCCCCACCCACCTCCCCTCTAAAACCTTCAGTTTGTTTTCTAGAGTCCACAATCTCTCATGGTTCATCTCTCCCTCTGATTCTTCCCATTCACTTTTCCCTTCCTTCTGCTAATGTCTTCCATGTTATTCCTTATGTTCCACAGGTAAGTGAAACCATATGATAATTGACTTTCTCTGCTTGACTTATTTCACTCAGCATAATCTCCTCCAGTCCCATCCATGTTGATTCAAAAGTTAGATATTCCTCCTTTCTGATGGCTGAGTAATATTCCATTGTGTATATGGACCACTCTTCTTTATCCATTCATCTGTTGAAAGGTATCTCATCACTTTCCACAGTTTGGCTACTGTGGACATTGATGCTGTGAACATTGGGATATATGTGACCTTTCTTTTCATTACATGTGTATCTTTGGGGTAAATACTCAGTAGTGCAATTGTCAGGTCATAAGGTAGCTCTATTTTTAAGTTTTTTGAGGAATCTCCACACTGTTTTCCAAATTGGCTGCACCAACTTGCATTCCCACCAACAGTGGAAGAGGCTTCCCATTTCTCCACATCCTCTCCAACATTTGTTGTTTCCTGCCTTGTTAATCTTTGCCACTCTAACTGGTGTAAAGTGGTATCTCAATGTGGTTTTTTTTCTTTTTCTTTTTAATGTGGTTTTGATTTGAATCTCCCTGATGGCTAAAGATGATGAACATTTTTTCATGTGTCTGTTCGCCACCTGTATGTCTTCTTTGGAGAAGTGTCTGTTCAAGTCTTCTGCCCATTTTTTGACATGACTATCTGTTTTTTTGGGTGTTGAGTTTGAGGAGTTCTTTATAGATCTTGATATCCGCCCTTTGTCTCTAGTGTCATTTGCGAATATCTTCTCCCATTCTGTGGGTTACCACTTTGTTTTGTTGACTGTTTCCTTTGCTGTACAGAAGCTTTCTATCTTGATGAAGTCCCAAAAGTTAATTTTTGCTTTTATTTCCCTTGCCTTTGGAGATGTGTCATGAAAGAAGTAGCTGTGCCCAATGTCGAAGAGGTTACTGCCTATGTTCTTCTCTAGGAGTTTGATGTATTCCTGTCTCACATTGAGGTCTTTCATCCATTTTGAGTTTACCTTTGTGTATGGTGTAAGAGAATAATCAAATTTCATTCTTCTATATATAGCCATCCAGTTTTTCCAACACCATTTGTTGAAGAGACTGTCTTTTTTCCACTGGATATTTTTTCCTGCTTTGTCAAAGATTATTTGACCATAGAGTTGCAGGTCCATATCTGGGCTCTCTACTCTGTTCCATTGGCCTATGTGTCTGTTTTTGTGCCAGTACCACACTGTCTTGGTGATCACAGCCCTGTAATAAAACTTGAAATCAGGCAATATGATTCTCCCAGTTTTGTTTTTCTTTTTTAACATTTCCTTGGCGATTAAAGGTCTTTTCTAGTTCTATACAAATTTTAGGATTGTTTGTTCCAGCACTTTGAAAAATGTCGATGGTATTTTGATCAAGATGGCATTGAAAATATAGATTGCTCTGGGCAGTACAGACATTTTAACAATGTTTATTTTTTGGATCCATGAGCATGGAATGTTTTTCATCTTTGTGTCTTCTTCAATTACTTTTTTTAAAGATTGTATTTACTTATTTATTTATTTTAGAGAGAGAGAGAGAAAGAGAGAACACATGAGTAGGGGGAGGGGTAGAGGAAATACAGAGAATCCCAAGCAGACTCTGCACTGAGCATGGAGACTCACATAGGGCTCAATCTCCCAACCCATGAGATCATGACCTGAGCCAAAATAACCAGTTGGACCCTTAAAATGGACTGAGCCACCCAGGAGATCCCATTCTTACTACTATATCATAGTATTTGCACTGTGAGATCATTATTACTTGTTTACCTTTCTCATTCAGCTTCATTAAGCTGTGAACTCTTTCTTTCTTTCTTTCTTTCTTTCTTTCTTTCTTTCTTTCTTTCTTTCTTTCTTTCTTTCTTTCTTTCTTTCTGTATTTCCTATAATGTTAGAGTAAGTACAGGCACAAAGTAGGCCCATAATTCGATGTAATATCATTGAATGAATGAATGATTGAATGAAAGAAAAGAAGCTGAAATTCCACTTCTGTACCTGTGGAGATATTATTGGGTATGGGTACCAAAATAAAATGTCTCAAACAATAATATGTAGGAGACTATTTTGTTTTCTAATTTATTTAATTTTTGTTGCAATCATTTGTAAATGCACAAGTGGATCTACTAAAGCCCAAATCAAAATTATACTTTTTATATCACCAATTGAGAGAGGCCATCTCTCAATTCTCACTCCTTTTTGAAGTGAGTGAGATTAAAGTGGCCTATTTAATGCCAAATAAGGAAAAACCAAATTAAGTCATGTAGTAAATTATCTACTGGTAGAAATGGAGAAACTGATGATATTTTTGTGGAAATTTTAGTGCCGAAATTCCTAAGAAAAATGTCATATTATTACTCAGATGACAAAAGTAATCTGTGTAAGATTAGGAAACTTAAAGGCATAAAACTTGCATGCTTTAAAAAGTAAGATTTTCAAGGAGCTGGTTCTTTGAAAGAATTAATAAGATTGATAAATCCCTGGCCAGATTTATTAAAAAAAAAAGAAAAATGACCCAAATAGATAAAATCATGAATGAAAGGGGAGAAATCACAACCAACACTGGAGAAATACAAACAATTATAAGAACATATTATAAACAACCATATACCAACAAATTAGGCAATCTGGAAGAAATAGATGCATTCCTAGAGACATAAACTACCAAAACTGAAACAGAGATAGAAAACCTGAACAGATCCGTAAACAGCAAGGAAATTGAAGCAGTAATACAAAATATCCAAAAAAAAAAAAAAAACCAAGAGTGCAGGCCCGGATCGCTTCCAGGTGTATTTACCATGCATTTAAAGAAGAATACTTATTCTTCTGAAACTGTTCCAAAAGAATAGAAATGGAAGGAAGATGTCCAAACTCATTTTATGAGGATAGCATTACCTTAATCTCAAAACCAGAAAAAAAAAACCCACCAAAGAGAATTACAGACCAATATCCTTGATGAACACGGATGCAAAAATTCTCACCAAAATACTAGCCAATAGGATCCAACAATACACTGAAAGGATTATTCATCACAACCAAGTGGAATTTATTCCTGAGCTGCAAGTGTGGTTCAACACCTGCAAATCAATCACTATGATACACTACAGAAATAAATGAAAGGACAAAAACCATGTGATCCTCTCAATAAATGCAGAAAAAGTATTTGATAAAGTACAGCATCCTTTCTTGATTAAAACCCTTCACAGTGTAGAGACAGAAGGAACATACATTAATATTATAAAAACCATATACAGAAAGCTACAGTGAATATCATTTTCAATGGGGAAAACCTGAGAGCTTTAACCTAGGGTCAGGAACACAGCAGAGATGTTCACTATCATCACTGCTGTTCAAAATTATTAGAAGTCCTAAACTCAGCAATCAGACAACAAAAAGAAAAAAGAAGAAAAAAAAAAAGAGCATCTGAATTGGCATAGAAGAAGTCATTCACTCTTTACAGACGACCTTATATTCTCTGTGGAAAACTCAAAAGACTTCATCCTAAAGCTGCCAGAAGACATATATGAATTCAGCAAAGTGCCAAGATATAAAATCAATGCACAGAAATCAGTTGCATTTCTATATATTAACAAAAAGACAGAAGAAAGAGAAATTAAGGAGTCAATCCCATTTACAATTGCACCGAAAACCATAAGGAATAAACCTAACCAAAGAGGCAAACTATCTGTACTCAGAAAACTATAGAACACTCATGAAAGAAATTGAGGAAGACACAAAGAAATGGAAAAACATTCCATGCTCATGGACTGGAAGAACAAATATTGTTAAAATGTCTGTGCTATCCAGAGCAATCGATGCATTCAATTCAATACCTATTAAAATACCATTGGCATTTTCCACAGAGCTGGAACAATCCTAAAATTTGTACGGCACCAGAAAAGACCTGGAACAGCCAATGGAATGTTGAAAAAGAAAACCAAAGCTGGTGACATCACAATTCCGGACTTCAAGCTCTATTACAAAGCTGTAATCATCAAGACAATGTGGTACTGGCACAAAAAAAAGAAACACAGATCAATGGAACAGAATAGGGAGCCCAGAAATGGACCCTCAACTCTATGGTCAACTAATCTTCAACAAAGCAGGAAAGAATAGTCACTGGAAAAAAGACAGTCTCTTCAGCAAATGGTGTTGGGAAAATCGAACAGTCCCATGCAGAAGAATGAAACTGGGCCATTTCCTTACACCACACACAAAAATAGACTCAAAAAAGATGAAAGACCTACGTGTGAGACAATATCCATCAAAATCCTAGAGGAGAACACAGGCAGCAACCTCTGTGACCTCAGCTGCAGCAACTTCTTCCTAGAAACATCTCCAAAGGCAAGGGAAACAAAGGGAAACACGAACTATTGGGACTTCATCAAGATTAAAATATTTTGCATAGCAAAGGAAACAGTCAACAAAACGAAAGACAATGAATAGTGTGGAAGAAGATATTTGCAAATGTCTTATTAGATAAAGAGCTACTATCCAAAATCTATAAAGAACTCATCAAACTCAACACCCAAAGAACAAATCATCCAATAAAAAAGGGGGGGCAGAAGACACAAATGAATATTTATCCAAAGAAGGCATATAAATTGCCAACAGGCATATGAAAAAATGCTCAACATCACTTGGCATGAGGGAAATACAAATCAAAACCGCAGTGACATAGCACCTCACACCAGTCAGAATGGATGAAATTAACAAAACAGGAAATTATAGATGTTGATGAGGATGTGGAGAAGGGGGAACCCTATTATACTGTTGTTGGGAATGAAAACTGGTTCAGCCACTCTGGAAAGCAGTATAGAGGTACCTCAAAAAGTTGAAAATAAAGTTACCCTATGGCCCACAAATTGCACTACTGGGTATTTACCCCAAAGATACAAATTTAGTGATCTGAAGGATCACCTGCACCCCAATGTTTATAAGAACAATGTCACAGTAGCCAAACTGTGGAAAGATCCCAGATATCCATCAACAGATGAATGGATAAAGAAGATATGGTATATATATATATATATATATATATATATGTATGTATACACACACACACACACACACACACACACACACACACAATGGAATACTATTCAGCCATCAAAAATTAAATCTTGCCATTTGCAATGATGTGGATGGAACTATTGGGTACTTAGTTAAATGAAATAAGTCAATCAGAGAAAGACAATTGTCATATGATCTCACTCATATGTGGAATTTAAGAAACAAAACAGAGGATCATAAGGGAACAGAGGAAAAAATAAAACAAGATAAAAGCAGAAAGGGAGACAAAGCATAAGAGACTCTTAACTATAGAAAACAAACTGAGGGTTGCAGAAGGGGAGGAGGGTGGGTGCATGGGGTAACTAGGTGATGGAAGTTAAGGAGGGCTTGTGATGTAATGAGCACTGGCTATTTTTTTTTAATTTTATTCTTTCAGTGTTCCAAGATTCATTGTTCATGTACCACACCCAGTGCTCCATGCAATGTGTGCCCTCCTCAATACCCACCACCAGGCTCACCCAACCCCGCACCCTCTCCCCTCCAAAACCCTCAGGTTGTTGCTCAGAGTCCACAGTCTCTCATGGTTCATCTCCCTCTCTGATTTTCCCCCAATTCACCTTTCCATTCCCTCTCACTATGTCCTCCATGTTTTCCCTTATGCTCCACATGTAAGTGAAACCATATGATAATTGACTCTCTCTGCTTGACTTATTTCACTTAGCATAATCTCTTCCAATCCGGTCCATGTTGATACAGAGTTGGCTATTCATCCTTTCTGAGGGAGGCATAATATTCCATTGTATATATGGAATATTATATGGACTATATATATATGGAATATATATATATATATATATATATATATATATATATATATATTCTTTATCCATTCATCTGTTGAAGGGCATTTTGGCTCTTTCCACAGTTTGGTGATTGTGGCCACTGCTCCTATGAACATTGGGGTCTATGTGGCTCTTCTTTGTACTGCATCTGCATCTTTGGGGTAAATACCCAGTAGGAGCACTGGCTATTATATAAGATTGATGATTCACTGTCCTCTACCTTTGAAACCAATAATACATTATATGTTAATTAATTGAATTAAAAAATAAATCATATAACACATTATATGTTAATAAAAATAAGTCATACCAATAAAAAATCACAGTAAAAAACAAAAAATCAAAATTAAAAAATAAAAAAACAATATTTGTGTTTGAAGTATAGCAGATATGAGTATAAAATGAATATCATCTATGTTCTCATATTTATAAATACAAAGAAGAAAGGACCTGTTCTAATGTTATAACTACTGCATATGAATAAGTTTTATAAGAATGTGCTGTAAAAGAGAATCTCTAGTTGGGTGCCTCTGTTTAAAAAGACAGAAATATAAAATAACCAAATAATAGAAGCAAGAAGACAAGGAAAAGGAAGGGGGCGAGGGAAGAAGGGAGAGAAGGAGGGAGGAGAGGAAGGGAGGGAGGGAGGGAGGGAGGGAGGGAAGGAGGGAGAATGAGGGCAATAGAATATGAGATTGATGTTTTAGTAAAATGGTGTGTTTCACCCATTTTTTAACTTTTAAAATATGCTTTTCAGGAAAAGAGAAAGCAAAAAAGTTAAAAAGAGAGAGAGTGAGAGAGAGAGAAGAAAAAGAAAAAGGAAGAGAAAATAAAACTCCATAAAACTCTTCTATAAAATCCCATTTTCTTTGTGACAGTAAGTGTTCTTAAAGTGTTAAAAATTATTTAAACATTTGTTCTTTGTATTACCCTGATTGGGAGAATAATATTGGCCATACAAGGAGATAATATAGGTGGTACAAGTAGGAGAAAGCCTCTGGTAGCATCAAAATGAGGTGTTTTTGTTCAACCATTGTTCTTCTATACATCACCATTAAAAGAAAAAGGGGTGCCCATTTTTTTCCAGTCTAGCAGATGCAGAACCCACACTGATAGTCACAATATTTAGGGAGGAAAAAAGCCAAGTTCCAAAACCCCCAAATTTCTGACCACTGGCCTAGGGTTACTGGAGATATCCAGCTTTTGTCTTACAAACAAAACAAAACAAAACAAAACAAAAAATTCCTCCCAAAAAGGGAAATACAAAAAAATACTTATTAATACCCAAAAATTTAGATTGCAACTGTAATTTAAGAATAAATGTAAGTACTAGAATTCCTTTTTTCTCCTCTAGCTTCAGGACTAGACTAGAAGCATTTGACTTACCTACTCTACTAAGTATACTTTAAGTTTTAGGATGGCAGGGACCCTATTGATCTTGTTCACTGCTGTCTCCTAGTGCCTGCAGAAGTTGTTGGTACAGAGTTGGTACACAGCAAATATTGGTGGAAGTCAGTGAAAGTGTAAGTCCAGTGACCCCCTGTCCTACATTTTTGTTGGGCCTTCCTTGGATCTCAATCTACTCTAAGGCCAGCAGTGGGAAGTTAGGAAGGAATCTTTTCTCATGGGCGCATCTTATTACATCAGCTCCTCATGAGAGAGGAAGAAGAGAATGACTCAAAGAAATTCAATAGAAAGAGCCAAAAGATTTTTGGATTTAGTTAAGTTCTATGTAGAATCCTTTTTTCCATTCACTAAAAGCTACACCTCTTGGTTCTGTTGTTGAATTTTATTCTTGAAGGAATAAAGGGCCTTTGAAAAGGTGGGAAGCCTTGAGTTTTCTAGAGGTTAGAGTCTTAGCCATCTAGTGTAACCCAGATCATATTTATTTATTTATTTATTTATTTATTTACTTACTTACTTACTTACTTATTTATATTTATTTTTTAAGATTTTATTTATTTATTTGACAGAGAGAGACACAATGAGAGAGGGAACACAAGCAGGGGGAGTGGGAGAGGGAAGCAGGCTTCCCACCAAGCAGGGAGCCCAATGCAGAGCTTGATCCCAGGAACCTAGAATCATGGCCTGAGGCAAAGGCATGTGCTTAGGACTGAGCCACCCATCCCATCACATTTAATATTTGTTGAGTAGGCATAACTACTATGAGGCCAGCAGGTACATGACAAACGTTTTCCTACTTGAAGTCCAGTCATTTTCTATAATTGCCCTAATGCTTTACTTTTCAAGATGTGTAAAAACATGCTCCAAATACCATTCTTAGGAAAAACTAAATGTTTCCTGAGATGAATACTCAGGAAAAGCATACCAATGTTCATAGTGAGACACCAGTGGAAATGCATTCAAAATTTCCCCCTGATGTCCCCTCTGATAATTTAGTGCAGGTACAATATTTCTGTAATCATGATACGTTTTCTCTATTGCATAAATACCTGGGCTAAATATAAGGTGATGTTTTCAACTAAAAAATTCCTAAAAATTTACATGTAGATGATAGAATTCTGCAGAAGCCCTTATGGATTTCTTAACACATTTTCAACAGTGGCTGGAAACAGAGCAGCATGAAATGACAAATCCAATTCTTAGTATGAATTTTCTGAACCCTAGAGTGACCTTAATTTTCCTGTTGGGACTCTATCTTTCTTGCTCCCTTGAATAAACCCTATGGATCCCATTCATCAGAACACTCTAGTTATTAAGAAGGTCTTTCATAGAAAAACAAAACAATGTTTCATATTTTTTAACACCAGAATGACTAATTTTTAAAACTTAATATTTAATTTAAAATAAAATATACATCAAAGAGTTTGGAAATGTTTTGACTCATCTGAATGAAAGTTTGATAAGAAATAAATAGAACATATTCTTTAGGTCTGAGGATTCAGGATCGTTTCTTTATCATCTGTACTTGCAATCTCACCTCTGACATGGTAAGGCCTATGGTGAGAAAACAGGTTACATAGAGAGCAAAAATAAGGATGGGGAAGGGAAAAATACAGTGTGCATAGAAGTTTCCAGGAATTTCACTAATGAAGAAATATGAGAAGGCATGTTCAATGGATGAGAAGAGGGAGCAACTTTTTGTAGCATACTGGTATATCTATAAAAAGTAGACTTTTTTTTTTCTCCAAGAACAGTGTTATGTGTAGGAAAATAAACATGATGACCAAAACCCAACAGCAATAACAGAAACTACTACCATATATTGCATGCTTACCATGTGCCAGGCACAATGGTAAAAGATTTCCATGACTGATGATATTGGCAGCTGCAATTCATTCAACTGCATTTTGATAGAACTAAAATAGGTTGTGTACCCTCATATGTTCTCATCATCAACCGTCACATATAGACATACAACTGGTCCATCTCAGTAATAATGGCAGAGACTTTGTAATATAAAATACAAAATAGGAAAAAATGAGAAGTTTTTTAGAATGGTGACTATGAACAATGAGTCATATATATTTGTCTATCCACTTACACCTTTTGCCTACCTATATTCTCTGAGATGAATAAATACTCTCAACAGAGTTCAGAAGCTAGTGAGTGTAGTTAGGTACTAGCATATAACAATAAGAAAGGAAAGGATGAAGAAAATAAGGAAGGGTATGGAATAGAGCTGGGGGAGTTGCAGGGAGGGAAACAAAGCTGAGTGTAGACCGATAAGAAATAGTCTCTGCAGATTTCAAATTTGACAACTATTAGTATGGAATTAAGGTATTAAGTGTTATGCTTATATATCTTCTGACTTGGACAGTTTGTGGATGTTAGAACATGTTAATAAACTCGTGGTAATATCTGATAAAGGAAAATCTCAAATTTTAATGTTTGTAAGCCCTGTTCCTGGGCTCCCAGGGAAGCTGTACTCATACCAAGATCAGAATGAATTCACCAAACTTCAAAGCATGAGCTCTATTTCTGCCATGAGCACACAAAGTGCATCTTCTTCTTTAGCAAATAACCTAAAAGAAACATTTCAAACTAAAGATAAGAGTAAAAATCTCCCTAAATTCCATTCTCATACCTCTGAAGCCTGCAATCTTATACATACTAAAAGCATAAGATAAAGTTTGCTAATGTTCTGAAATTTCCTTCATATGATTTGTAACTCTTGATGTAACAAAAAATATCTGTATCCCTGTATTAAATATACCTTCTCTGGAGCACTCTCTTTGTGAAGAGTGTGTATCCTGCACAACTGTCTTCACTTGGGCTCAAATAAAACTTTCTTCCTTTCCTTTTTTGTTTGAGACTTTCCTTTTTAATTTTTTTAATAATTTACTTTTTTAATTAACATATAATGTTATAAAATATTATTTGCCCTAGGGTACATGTCTGTGAATCATCAGGCTTACACATCTCACAGCCCTTACCACAGCATATATCCTCCCCAATGTCCATAACCCAGCCATCCTATCCCTAACCCACCACCCCCCAACCACCCTCAGTTTGTTTCATGAGTTTAGGAGTCTCTAATGGCTTGTCTCCTTCCTGATCCCGTCTTGTTCATTTCCTTCCGCCATCCCCTATGACTTCCGGCACTGCCTCTCAGATTCTTCATATCAGAGACATCATATGATAATTGTCTTTCTCTAACTTTTTTCACGTAGCATAATACCCTCTGGTTCCATCCACGTTGTTGGAAATGGCAAGATTTCATTTCTCTTGATGGCTGCATAGTATTCCATTGAATATATATACAACTTCTTCTTTATCCATTCATCTGTCGATGGACATCTAGGTTCTTTCCATAATTTGGATATTGTGGACATTGGTGCTATAAACATTCAGGTGCACCTGCCCCTTTGGATCACTACATTTGTATCTTTAGAGTAAATACCCAGTAGTGCAATTGCTGGGTCGTAGGGTAGCTCTATTTTCAACTTTTTGAGGACCCTCCATACTGTTTTCCAGAGTGGCTGTACCAGCTTGCATTCCTACCAACAGTGTAGGAGGGTTCCCTTTTCTTTGCACCCTCACCAACATCTGTCCTTTCTTGATTTGCTAATTTTAGCCATTCTGACTGGTGAGAGGTGGTATGTCACTGTGGTTTTGATTTGTATTTCCCTGATGCCAAGTGATGTTGAGCATTTTTCATGTGTCTGTTGGCCATTTGTTTATCCTCGTTGCAGAAATGTCTGTTTATATCTTCTGCCCATTTCTGGGTTGGATTATTTGTTCTTTGGGTGTTGAGTTTGCGAAGTTCTTTATAGAGTTTGGATACTAGCCCTTTATCTGATATGTCATTTGTGACTATCTCCTCCCATTCTGTCAGTTGTCTTTTGGTTTTGTTGACTGTTTCCTTTGCTGTGCAAAAGCTTTTGATCTTGATGAAATCCCAGTGGTTCATTTTTGCCCTTGCTTCCCTTGCCTTGGATAATGTTTCTAGGAAGAAGTTGCTGCAGCTGAGGTCGAAGAGGTTGCTGCCCATGTTCTCCTCAAGGATTTTGATGGATTCCTGTCTCACATTGAGGTCTTTGATCCATTTTGAGTCTATTTTTGTGTGTGGTGTAAGGAAATGGTCCAGTTTCATTCTTCTGCATGGGACTGTCCAATTTTCCAACACCATTTGTTGAAGAGACTGTCTTTTTTCCATTGGACATTCCTTCTTGCTTTGTCGAAGATTAGTTGACCATAGAGTTGGGGATCCATTTCTGGACTCTCTATTCTGTTGCATTGATCTATGTGTCTGTTTTTGTGCCAGTACTAAACTGTCTTGATGATTACAGCTTTGTAATAGAGCTTGAAGTCTGGAATTGTGATGCCGCCAACTTCGGTTTTCCTTTTCAACATTCCTCTGGCCATTCGTGGTCTTTTCTGGTTCCATATAAATTTTAGGACTATTTGTTCCATTTCTTCAAAATAAATTGATGGCATATGGATAGAGATTGCATTAAATGGGTAGATTGCTTTAGGTAGCATAGACATTTTCACAATATCTGTTCTTCCAATCTATGAGCATGGAACAGTTTTCCATTTCTTTGTGTCTTCCTCAATTTCTTTCATGAGCACTTTCTAGTTTCCTAAGTACAGATCCTTTGCCTCTTTGGTTAGGTTCATTCTTAGGTATCTTATGGTTTTGGGTGCAATTGCAAATTGAATCAACTCCTTAAATTGTCTTTCTTCTGTCTTGCTGATGATGTATACAAATGCAACTGATTTCTGTGCATTGATTTTATACCCTGTCACTTTACTGAATGCCTGTATGAGTTCTAGCAGTCTTGGAGCAGAATCTTTTGGGTTTTCCACCTAAAGTATATTATCTGCGAGGAATGTTTGACTTCTTCTTTGCTGATTCAGATACCCTTTATTTCTTTTTGTTGTCTGATTGCTGAGGCTAGGACTTCTAGTACTATGTTGAATAGCAGTGGAGATAATAGGCATCCCTGCCATGTTCCTGATCTCAGGGGAAAAGCTCTCAGTTTTTCCCCATTGAGAATGATATTCACTGTGGGTTTTTCATAGATGGCTTTGATGATGTTGAGGAATGTAACTTCTATGCCTATACTGTGAAGAGTTTTTATCAAGAAAGGATGTTGTACTTTGTCAAATGCTTTTTCAGCATCAATTGAGAGTATCATATGGTTCTTGTTCTTTCTTTCATTAATGTATTTTATCACATTGATTGATTTGCAGATGTTGAACCACCCTTGCAGGAAAAAATCACAGGAATAAATCACACTTTGTCGTGGTGAATAATCTTTTTAATGTACTGTTGGATCCTCTTGGCTAGTATTTTGGTGAGAATTTTAACATCCATGTTCATCAAGGATATTGGTCTGTAATTCCCTTTTTTGATGGAGTCTTTTTCTGGCTCTTGGATTAGGGTAATGCTGGCCTCATAAAATGAGTTTGAAAGTTTCCCTTCCATTTCTATTTCTTGGGACAATTACAGGAAAATAGGTATTAATTCTTCTTTAAATGCTGGGTAGAATTCCCCTGGGAAGCCACCTGGCCCTGGGCTCTTGTTTGTTGGGAGAATTTTGATTACTGCTTCAATCTCCTTACTGGTTATGGGTCTGTTCAGGTTTTCTATTTCTTCCTGGTTCAGTTTTGGTAGTTTATGTGTCTCTAGGAATGCATCCATTTCTTCCAGATTGTCTAATTTGCTGGAGTACAGTTGCTCATAATCTGTTCTTATAACTGTTTGTATTTCTTTGGTGTTGGTTGTGATTTTTCCTCTTTGATTCATGATTTTATTAATTTGGGTCCTTTCTCTTTTCTTTTTTATAAGTCTGGCCAGGGATTTATCAAATTTATGAATACTTTCGAAGAACCATCTCCTAGTTTCGTTGATTTGTTCTACTGTTCTTTTGGTTTCTATTTCATTGATTTCTGCTCTGATCTATGTTATTTCTCTTCTCCAGCTGGGGTGGAGAACAGTTTTGCCCCTCTCTCTTTGCTGTTCTTTCTCCAGCTCCTTAAGTGTAGGGTTAGGTTATGTATTTGAGATCTTTCTTGTTTCTTGAGAAAGGCTTGTATTGCTATATATTTTCCTCTCAGGACCACCTTTGCTGTGTCTCAAAGATTTTGAACAGTTCTGTTTTCATTTTCATTTGTTTCCACGATTTTTTTTTAAATTCTTCTTTAATTTCCTGGTTAACTCATTCATTCTTTAGCATGATACTCTTTATCCTCCATATATTTGAGTTCTTTCCAACTTTCCTCTTGTGATTGAGTTCTAGTTTCATGGGATTGTGGTCTGAAAATATGCAGGGAATGATCCCAATCTTTTGGTTCCAATTGAGACCTGATCTGTGACCCAGGATGTGATCTATTCTGGAGAATATTCTGTGTGCACTAGAGAAGAATGTGTATTCTGTTGCTTTGGAATGGAATGTTCTGAATATGTCCGTGATGTCCATCTGATCCAGTGTGTCATTTAGGGCCTTTATTTCCTTGTTGATCTTTTGCTTAGATGATCTGTTCATTTCGGTGAGGGGGTATTAAAGTCCCCTACTATTATTGTATTGTTGTTGATGGGTTTATTTTACTTTGTTATTAATTGGTTTATATAATTGGCTGCTCCCATGTTCGGAGCATAGCTAGTTACAATTGTTAGATCTTCTTGTTGAACAGTCCCTTTAAGTATGATATAGTGTCCTTACTCATCTCTTATTATAGTCTTTGGCTTAAAATCTAATATGTCATAATCCTATATGATATAAGGATTGCCACCCCAGCTTTCTTTTGATGTCCATTAGCATGTTAAATTGTTTTCCACCCCCTCTCTTTAAAGCTGGAGGTGTCTTTGGATCTAAGATGAGTTTCCTGTAGATAGCATATTGATGGGTCTTGTTTTTTTTTTTATCCATTCTGATACTCTGTGTCTTTTGATTGGGGCATTTAGCCCATTTATAATCAGGATAACTATTGACAGATATGAATTTAGTGCCATTGCATTGCCTGTAAGGTGACTGTTAACTGTATATTGTCTTTGCTCCTTTCTGGTCCATGTTTCTTTTAGGCTCTCTCTGTGCTTAGAGGACTCCTTTCAATATTTCCTGTAGGGCTGGTTTGGTGTTTCAAATTCTTTTAGTTTTTGTTTGTCCTGGAAGCTTTTTATCTCTCCATCTATTTTCAGTGACAGCCTAGCTGGATATAGTATACTTGGCTGCATATTTTTCTCGTTTAGTGCTCTGACTACATCATGCCAGTCCTTTCTGGCCTGCCAAGTCTCTGTGGATAGGTCTGCTGCCAATGTAATATTTCTGCCTCTGTATGTTATAGACATTTTGTCCTGAGCTGCTTTCAGAATTTTCTCTTTGTCACTAAGACTTGTAAGTTTTACTATTTACCAGATGACTGAGTGTAGACCTATTTTTATTGATTTTGAGCGGTTTCTCTGTGCCTCCTTGATTTTGATGCTTGTTCCCTTTGCCAGATTAGGGAAATTTTCTACAATAATTTGCTCCAATATACGTTTTGCCCCTCTCTCTTTCTTCTTCTGGGATCCTAATTATTCTAATATTTTTGTGTCTTATGGTATCACTTATCTCTCGAATTCTCCAGTCATGGTCCAGCCAGTAGTTGTTTGTCTCTTTCTCAGCTTCTTTATTCTCCATCACTTGGTTTTCTATATCACTAATTCTCTCTTCTGCTTCATTTATTCTAGCAGTAAAAGCCTCCATTTTTTATTGTACCTCATTAATAACATTTTTTATTTCAACTTGTTAGATTTTAGTTCTTTTATTTCTCCAGAAAGGGATTTTATTTCTCCAGAATGGGATTCTCTAATATCTTCCATGCTTTTTTTGATCCCAGGTAGCACTTTGATAATTATCATTTTGAACTCTATTTTTGACTTATTACTAATGTCTGTATTGATTAGGTACCTAGCCATCAGTACTGCCCCTTGTTTTTTTTTTTTTTTTTTTGATGAGTTTTTCTGCCTTTTCATTTTGTTGAGATAAGATTAGATGAATGAGAGAGCAAAATACTAAAAGGGTAGCAACAAACCCAGAAAAATCAGAAGAGAGCCAAAACCAGGAGTTGAAGAAAAAAGGGGCGCAGAAAAAAGAGAAAGAAAAAAAATTAAAATTAAAAAAAAAGAGAAAAAGAAAAAATATACATATATTAGACTTATGATTAGGACAGAACCACACACCTGATTTTGGGTGTTTTTGCTCTGTTAGAAGAAACTACCTCCCAAAATTTTAAAGAAAGAAAAAGCTTATAAATATACAAAAATAAGAGTAAACACTATGAAGGGATGGAATATGAGTGTAAAGATGATAATTAAAGAAGATTCTTAAAAAGGGATTGATAAAAGGCTGGTTAAAAAAGGAGAAAAAAAAGAATTAAAGAGGAAAGAATGTGATGATGCTGGAGACTAGAACCAAGCCATACACTAGATTTAGGGTATATTTTGCTCTATCATAAGAAATTGTATACCAAAATTTTAAAGAAAAAAAAGTATATGTATACAAAAATAAGGTTAAATACAATGAGGGGATAAAATATGAATGTAACAGTGAAAATTAGAAAAGATTTTTAAAGAGGTATTGATAAGATACTAGTTAAAAAACCACCAAATCGGAAAGAAGAAAAATACAATAAAAAAATAAAACAAGAAAAAACCCAAAATTTAAAAAATTCAATTCTGAAAGACTAAAGGATCATGGTGAAAAAAGCCATGAATTCCATGTGTTGCTTTTTTCCTAACTCTGGAGTTCTGCAGATTTCACTGATTGATGAACTTGGTCTTGGCTGGATATTCTCACTGATCTTCTGGGGGAGGGGTCTGTTGCAATGATTCTCAAATGTCTTTGCCTGAGGTGGAATTGCAGTGTCCTTGCCTGGGGCCAGGCAAAGCAATCTGCTGGGTTCCCTCTCAGGAGCTTTGGTTCCCTCAATGCTTTCTGTACAGCCCTGGAGGCGGGGAATGAAAATGGCAGCCTCCTAGTGTCTGCCCCGGAGGAGCCTAGCACTTGGAGCCCTGCTCCTTAGTGCACCCTCAGAGAAAAGCAGTCAGTCCCTCCCAACTCCCTGGTCTCCAGCTGCCCTTCGAGCTCAGCCAAACTGTGACTGAGCATTTCTATCTCTTGCACATGGCCCCGTCTGGAGTCTCCAAACTTAGCAGATTACTGCAGCATGCTCCCACGCCACTCCTCCTGAAGGAGGAAGGAAGGGGTCTTTCCAGAGCTGCCTCTTGTGGGGTCCCTACCTGAAGTGCAGTGGCCCAACTGTGCCTCAGATCATGGTCTAAGGTAAGTCTGAGCTGAGAGTCCACTGCATGGCTCCATCTCTACCATTGTCTTCCCTGGTCTGATACCTGAAGGCTCTGCTATCCCCAGACACCTCCAGTCCCTCTGTGATCCCATGGGTCCTGAAACCGCACAGTTCCTGCAAGGGCTAAGCCCCATGCTTAGCCTCTGGAGCAATGTCCCTCAGAGGAGCAGACTTCTAAAAGTTCCAATTTTGTGTTCCACTGCTCTGCAACTGCCAGGAGCCAGCCCCTCCTCCTGTGGTCTCTCTTCCAGTCACTTTGGATTCACTTTTTCCACACTTCCTTCCTTCTGCAAAGTGGTTGATTTTCTGCTCCTAGAATTGCTGTTCTTCTTCTCTTCTATCTCCTGTTGAGTATGCAGGTGTTTAGAAAGGTTTGATAATGATCCAGCTGAACTTCTGGGATCCAACAGTAACTCAGACTCCTACTCCTCTGCCATCTTGCTCCTCTCTCTCCTTTTTTTTAAAGGAATTCTAAAATGTTTGTTCATTTTCAATGGCATATCACAGAAAGAGATTCTCTTGAAAGTTAATTAATTGCACTTTACAATCACTTGATTTTTTCATCAGATGCTTACTTCCAGATCAGAAATTTCATTCTATAGCTCTAAGATTCTTATACAGCTTAAATTTTGAAATATAAACCACCCCAGAATTTTTCAACCTCTTTATTCAATGACAAGATCCCTAGTGGAAATGAGTCCCTGAGTTCATTTCATAAACAGTAGTGGGTAGTAATTAGATCTACACTATGGAACTTCTTGTTTGCTTTACATATATTATTTGTCAAAAAGATAACTTCTTTCTGGCTCACTTTTAAAGAAAAGATTTCCAAGCCAATAACAGGATGCTCAAACTGGAGTTGAATGCAGCAAAGAACTCATACTCACAACTTAACAGTCCTTTGCTGATGTTTTGTGTATGGTTCCAGAAGCAAAGGTGCAACTTCATCTGGCCTTTGATCTACACTTTAAAAGCAGCAGGTATCTTTGTAGACCCAAACTTGAATAGCCATGGAAGCAAAGCAGAACAAAACCAAAATGCCTGCTACATTTTACCTGCTAAGGTATATCTGCCTCTCTCCTTTCCTGTTAGGCAGTTTTCTCTCATGATTCTTTTGTGCCATTTCAGAAATGTATCTTCCAGCTTTATAAATCTGAAGAGAAATATCAACACATCTGAAAATTAACTAGTGCAAAGGAAAATGAAAGAAACTTCTTTCCTGATATTTGACTCACTGAAAATTCAGCTATTTATCAGGTTCTTCTCTGATAAGTAACTTTATCAGAGAACAACTTCTCTAAGTTCCATGCCCTGCAAAAGAAACAAGTTTCACTCTGCCATCTCATATACATCACAGTGACCTGAAATCTTTTCTCAAAGCAGAAAAGTACCTGAAGAGCTGAGATGTAATATCAGGGATATCTCTCCTGCCTCTGCAGCAGAGACCAAATGCAGGTGGTAACCAAAGTGGTTTGAGTATGTATCATCAGGAGTAAATACTGTTAATCATCAGAAACATGCAAAACTTTGTTGTATCCCTATTAAAATGTGAATGAATGCTGAACATTAAAGTGTTCCAAAAAAGAATATGGAAGAGACTATACACTATCAGATAAAGTGCCGCATAAAGTAGAAAGTGTCGAAGGCTCCTGGAAAACTTCGCAAATCCATGGCTAAGGAAAGAGAAAACTGATTTTTGTGTTTTTTCGTGGTTGTATTCACAGCATCAGGCACAACTACTTTAATTTTAAAACACTCCGTAGTACCCAAGAGACCATGTTTTTTCAACTTGTAAAACTTAGTAAACACATAGGTCTAGAAGGACTTCAGTGTTCTTAATCACACAGCTGATTTACAGTGACTGGCTATAATGGAGAAAGTATTATCTTGTAAGCCTTAGGATATCTCACAGTGGTGGAAAATCAAGAGGGAGTCTTTTATTTCTACTTTACTTTTTCTTACAAGGAGGGTAGGGCTAAGTAAATGAAAGAATGCAAAGAGGGAGAAAAAGCATGAAACACAGTTTCCTGACTTCTCTGTTTTTCACACTACTTGTCTTTCATTATTCAAAAATATTTTTTTTTCTCCAAACTTGTGAACATTTATGGTCTTTTCCCCTGATTAGGAAAACCAGCTTTATTATGGAAAGTGAGAAGTGTCTGCAGAAATTACAAACAAAATGAAGTGTATTTTAAATCGCTCACAGCTAATCTCATTATAAATGTGAATTTTTCTTCAACGGTAAGCAAGAATATATTCAGAACACATTAATTTAAAATGTTAATAAATAAATGTTCCCCAAAGCAGTGAACTCTAGGTGCTTTGCCAGGACCATTTTGATAGCAGCTAGTGCAAGATAGTAAAGGTTGAACTCAGAGCAGATGAGAGTTAATGTGGTCAGTAGGGGAATCAGCTCAGGAGAAAGCAAACCAAACCCCAAGTCAAATCAAATGAGCCTTGCAGAATTGTCCCAATATATTATAAGTAGAACGAGAGGCCTTTAGAAAGAATTTATCTTTTTTAATATTTTGTTTAAATTCCAGCTAACAGTGTTATGTTAGCTTCAGGTGTACAATATAGTGATTCAATACTTCCATACAACACCTGGTGCTCATCACAAGTACACCACTTAATCCCCATTGCCTATTTAAGCCATCCCCCTTTCCACCTCCACTCTGGTAACCATCAGTTTGTTCTCTATAGGTAAGAATCTGTTTCTTGGTTTGTCTCTCTTTCTCTTCTTCCTCCTCCTTTGCTCATTTGTTTTGTTTCTTAAGTTCCACTTGTGAGTGAAATCATATGATATTTGTCTTTCTGTGACTTATTTTGTTTAGCATAATACTTTCTAGCTTCATCCATGTCATTGCAAATGGCAAGATTTGATTATTTTTATGGCTGAGTAAATAAATATATATCTCACATCTCACATCATATATATATCTCACATCTTCTTTATCCATTCATCAGTTAATGGACACGTGGGCTCTTTTGAGGATTTGACTATTGTAGATAATGCAGCTATAAGCATCAGAGTGCATGTATCCCTTTGAATTAGTATTTTTGTATCCTTTGGGTAAAGCCCTAGTAGTCCAATTGTTGGATCATAGGGTAGTTCCATTTTTAAATTTTTGAGGAAGCTACATACTGTTTTCCACAATGGATGCACCAGTTTGCATAAGAGGGTTGCTTTTTTCTTCATCCTTGACAACACTTGTCTCTTGTGTTGTTGATTTTAGCCATCCTGACAGGTGTGAGGTGGTATCTCATTTAGTTTTGATTTGCATTTCCCTGATGAGGAGTGATATTGAGCATCTTTTCATGTGTCTGTTGGGCATCTGGATGTCTTCCTTGGAAAAATGTCTATTCATGTCTTCTGCCCATTTTTTGATATTGGTCATAACAACTTCTCTCTAGATATGTCTTTTGAGGTAAGGAAAACAAAAGCAAAAACAAACTATTGGACTTCATCAAAATCAAAAGCTTCTGCCCAGTGAAAGCAATAATCGACAAAACTAAAAGGCAACCAGGGGCACCTGGCTGGCTTAGTCAGTAGAGCATTCAACTCTTAATCTCAGGGTTGTGAGTTCAAGCCCCATATTGGGTATAGAGATTACTTAAAAGATAAAACAAAGATAAAACTAAAAGGCAACTTACTGAATAGGAGAAGATATTTGCAAATGACATATCTAAGAAAGAGTTAATATCCAAAATACAGAGAGAATTTATGAAACTCAACACCCCAAAAATGAGTAATTCAATTAAAATGGGTAGAAAGGACTTATACTCCAATTGTTTGTCTCCTCTGTGTTACATATCTCAATAATGCTGATTAGAAAAAAATAATGCTACTTACAGGTGGCATATTATGTTTGCCCCATTTGTCTTGCTGTACCTTCTTTCACTGATGTGATAACAAAAACCCTTTAATGCGTCTTAGCTGCAGATGTATTCTTGCTTTTGTATCTCAAAAGGAACAGCTAAAAACATGCCAGAAGCACTGCTTGCCCTGCAGGGTTTTTATCTTATCATCCATTTTAGCTGATGTATTTGTACACGCTGTATTGCTGTACCATAGCTTCATTCAGAAGGAATTTTAAGGGAATGCATATTGTGTCAAGGGAACTAAGAACAAATTGGGCAAATGAAACTAATTTTATCATGCATGGGATGTGACAGCTGCAGCAAAGAAATGAGGCACCACCAAACAGTAAGTTATAAAACCCCAAACCACTCTTTTTGGAGACTGTTTACACTTTACATTGAGAATGTCCTGATGGTACCCTTTGCCCTTTCATAGTAGTACCATGACTTCCTGATATGTTGAATTGGCCCTGGAGAATCAGGACACATAAAACTGGAATGCTCTATACTTAAGCAGCACCTATCATCTGACAGGCTAAATCCGCCTTACAAACTCTGGTTCATTAACTCTCATAATATCTTCCTGAGGTGACATGTATAAACCCCATGGTTTATAGAGGGTGTAACAGAAAAGTCACAACACAGTTATTGTCTCCCTTAGAATGTTACAACATATCTTTTCCACAATGGCAATTGATTACAGAGGTCTGGACAACTCCTATGGAAGTGTCCTATGAACCTCAAATACCACTGAAATGGCATGCATGCAACTACAAGGGGAAAAGAAACACTGTTCTGTATCAACTTGTACAAGAGGAGCTTCTAACCATATGCATGAGGTTGACATTACTGCATCTTGAGAACACTTTCTCAAGCAGAGCCTGGGATCAATATAAGCAAAAGCATCTAGCACGATCAGTCTGATGAGCACAGGCTGGTGGAGGAAGAGGCTAGGAGCATACCATTTCATGGTGTGGGTGTGAAGTTAGAATATAATCCAAGAGGCAGCATCTGAAACATGTAGCAAATAGTCCAAAAAGTTTCAGAAAATACAATTTGTTATCTTAAATACATATTTGTTGTCTCAAATCCAGGGGGCAAGCCAATTTTTTTTTCTCCCCAAATTTGTTTATTTTAATTTTTCAGTGTTACAAGATTGATTGTTCATGCACCACACCCAGTGCTCCATGCAGTACGTGCCCCTCTCCATACCCACCACCAGGCTCACCCCCCCACCCCCTCCCCTCCAAAACCCTCAGTTTGTTGCTCAGAGTCCAGTCTCTCCTGGTTCAGCACCCCCTCCGATTTCCCCCCATTCGCCCTTCCCTTCCTTCTCACGATGCCCTCCATGATTTTCTTTATACTCCACACGTAAGTGAGACCATAAGATAATTGCCTCTCTCCGCTGGGGCAAGCCAATTTAAGAACCAATGGAAGTGGATTTTTATAAGAGACAAAAGAAGAGAGTCAGTCATGAGTTAGGCTATCTGCATTCCTATTCTACTATATGTGTGGTTTAAATAATACTGCATGTATAATGGTTTGAAGACTTTTGAACTCTGATGTCATCATCATCATCATCATCATCATCATTAACATCACAACCACCATCATCACTGTTTTCTTCATCATTTGAGTAAGAAAAAATCTTTATGATTCTCTTCCCCATGGTCTAGATAGTAGGCTATACAATTGTGGACCAAAGTGAGAAAATTAAGCTCCCTTTATATGGTAATAGAACAAGAATAGGAATGCATGCCTCCTACTGATCACTTAGCAGGCATTTTACTTCTCTAAAAGGTGCAGCAACTCTTTTGAAGTTCACATGCTGCACAGCAGAGAGATAAGTTCTAAACTGGTAACTGTGGATAGGTTCTTTGGAGAGAAAACTTCTATTGCAGCCAAAAAGGAAGAGTGAAGATGCCTTGATGTTTAGAGAAAACACATTCCTTGCGTGTCTGTGTGTGTGTGTGTGTGTGTGTGTGTGTGTGTGTGTGTATTGGGAGGATGAGGAGAGAAAACAAGAAAGAGAATTAAGCTCATTATTAATATGCCAGAGAGGGCAGTATAGAAATGGCTACTGAAGATAACATCTGGTAGAAGAGACAAGAGCATTTATCATGATTGTTACCCTGATGTGATTAATTTCATTTCATGTGTATGAGCTTTTTATGCTCACCTCAATATTGTCTACCCATAAGGTGAGAAGTTTATGGATATTTAGAGGTAAATACTTTCTCTGGACCCAGGGTTTTATCTGGCACTGGGATAAGTACAAAAATGATTTTCAGCAAATTTCTAAACTCAGTTTTATATGTGTGAAGCTTTCCAAAATGATGGAGGTTGATGCTTACAGGGGATTGAAGCAGTTTATGCTTCTCTTATTTTGTTGTGTTGTTTGGTTTGCAATTATCAAGGAGTCATTTGAGAGTGACTGAGAAAAGTTATGTCTCCAGTGTCACAGTATTGCCCTAGTGGCATTTGACATTTTAATAACATTCTAGAATAGGCTCAAACTCAAGCACTGCACCACACTAGAGCAGTCCTCATACTTAGTGTTCTTACTACAAGGATCAAAACCTTCTGACCAGTCTCATCAATGGCATGGGACATCTTGATTATTTTTTTTTTAATTCATTCATGGTCTACAAACTATAGTTTACTGAGGGAGAAAGTAAATTAAAAATTTTCTCACCATTAAATTTCAGTTGGAAGAGGAATTAACTGGGGTTTAATTAAAAAAATATTTTTAACTGTGGACTCTTTTTGAAACCCTTATGCTTACTGGGTTTTTTTTATTACTCTCCCAAGTCCTTGCTTGTTTGTTTCCTGCCTTTCTGTTAGAACTTGAAGTGATTCTCTGAAAGGGGCAGCAGAGCTGAGTATTAACAAAAGAAAAGTGTTGGCAGAAATTTCCCACTCATTCTCATCTATTTGGTCCAATGTTGGCAGGTGCCCTTGTAATTCACATATTTGGAGGATAGTAGCCTACATTTCCCAGTACTTTGACTAAAAGATGATCCACTAACAATGTACTGATTCTTGAATTTATGAAAAATTGTATTTTCTAATACACTTAAGAATTTGGGTTCAAGGGCATAAAATATTTGAAATAAAAATTTGTGACATGAAGTACAAGAAGAAAAGATCATAAAACATAGATGTCTTACAGAAATGAACTCCCTTTTCCATATCCTATTCTTTTCTATTCCATTCCCATCATCAGACTTTTTCTAATGTCTTTCCTGAAGTGGTTGGATTTTAGCACATTGGTGTTATCATTTCTTTTCCAAGAAGGTTGCTAATGAATTGCATTTTTTTCTCACTGACTCTTAACAATCCATTTTTACATTATCAGTTGCTTATATACAAACAAGCAGGGCCTAAAATATCCTGACTGGCCCTGGGCTCACTGCTGCACACTGGCTGCACTCCATTAAGGAGCTAAGATACCTCTATTTAGTCCTCATCATAGGACTGTAGAATCTACAGAATAAAGGAATCCATGGGTTAGCCTATCATTACTTAAGAAATTAAACAAGGAGATCCCTCTAAGGCCATTTCCTCCTCACTATTCATGTTTAAATCAACATTAACCTTAAAATGACACTGCTGGTGAGTTGGAAAACTATGAGTTGTCTATAGTGAGCAGTACCCTGGAAGAACTGCAATGTTACTTTTTATAAATAATTAGAGCTGTTTCATCCTAAGGAGAACAGCATATTGGACTTCACTTCAAAATCTCCAAATTTTACAAGTCACAAACATTTAGATCTCTGGACATAATTCCAAATTACTAGGATCATCTTTACTTCATAAATCTATTTTACTTACTTAGCTTTTTCGTTAGTTACTTGCTGTGAATTGAAGGGACTGTATCACTTTACAAAGCCCTCTTCTGCTACCAGATGATGCATGCATTCTGGCAACCATAGGAATGGGGAGCCTTTTCCAATTCAGGGAGGATTCTTCAGGAGAATCAGATTTCCTAGAATTCCAGGTATTGCACTTTAAAGAGGCTGCCATGAAGTACAGCATGGTCTGCAGTAACATGCTGTGTATGTAAGTCCTTGAGCAGTCAGATGGGCCTTGAGTGTTGCTAGTGTCAGGCTGATTTGAATAAGTGTTGCAGGAAAACTGGTGAACAAAACACTCAAGACCAGATATGCATACTTAATGCATGCATATTTTTCCAATCCCATTAAGACTTTCCACAAGGAACAGAAGAGGTAAGATTTCTTTATTTTCATATGTGTAAGTGTGTTTGTGTCCATGCTAGTATATTAAATTATTTTGTAGAAGTTTATCAGAATAAGTACAAAAAGGAGTGAGTCTCAAAAATATAATGAATAAAAAATACAAATAAGAAAAAAATACCAAGAGATGGCACCTTATTTTAGGGGGAAGAATTTTCACTTTACTCAAAATGAGATTCTTTAATCATTTATTTATTTACTAATTTATTACTAATTCATTCATTCCATAATTCTATGTGTTTATAACAGGCACTAGGTTAGATGCAGGAGCTATTGTTGTGAACAAAACCTTCTAAATGCCCTGTATTCATAAAGCTTACTTTCTAGTTGTGGAAATAGGTAATGAACAAATAAGCAAATTAATACACAAGATAATTACAGATTGTGATAATGTCAGGACTTGAAGTAGGAGCTGGAGGTAACTTGTAAACTGAGATGTAAAGAATGAGGAAGGAGCCAGCTTCACAAAACTAGACAGAAGAATATTCCAAGCACTGGTACAGAAGCACAGTAGTTGGTAGTTTCAGGAAAGATAAAGGAAACCTGTAAGTAGCATGAATTGGGGTCATAGTCCACATAGCCCAGAGCTGCATTTCAGAAAGATAACCCAAAGCTCTCCTTTGAGATAATGAAGAAAAATAGGGTTTTACTCCACAATCCATACTCAAACAGGGCCATCGCTCACTTCTCTTATTCTGAATTTCTCATCCATAAATTGACCAAAACCATCTTGAACCAGTTTATGATAGTTTATATTGCTTTTTAAGGTAAATGAGTTTCAGTGGTTAGCTCTCTGCAGTTTAATATTTCCTTTCTATTTGTCCAAAATTGACCTCTTTGAGTCTTTAAAAAGTCATCTTTTACTTCTAATGCTCTGAAACATGTGATGTCTCATCATTTCTACACAATGTAGACTTTTTCTTACCTTAGAAAAATTCACCTTTGATCTTCATGTCATCATCCAGTCTGAAGACTTGATCTTCTTTTGTTTGTTCTTATTAATTGTTCCCTCTATCCCCTCAATTATTCTATGGCCTGTAGAGTTGACCTCCACATAGGAAGAATTGGTAGGGTATGCTTGGTGGCATCTGAGAGGTCCAAAAGGCCTTCATTTCCCTAAATATTTGTCCCCATTAATTAACTCAACAGTTTACGTACAATGTTACCTTTGTGACTTCTTTGGATTAAGTGATTGAAAATTCCTCTTTGCTAGCTAAGAGGGATAACCATACATGCTGTATGTATAAGTGCTTGAGCAGCCAGATGGGTCTTTTTTGAGGGAACAAGACCCTAGAGAAGTTATGGAAGAAGGATTGAACACCTTGGAGATGGGAATCAGAGTTAAATTCCTGAACCATCCTTTCCCTTATTTTGTGAGTCTAGATGATTTCTGGAGAGGTGCATAACTACACTGGTTGAGAGGTTGAGAGTAGAGTGCTGGATTCATACAGATCTAATTAGAATTCTGGCTCCACCACTGATTACCTAGGCAAATAATTTAACTTTTATGACATTCATCTACCTCATCTGTAAAATGAGGAAATGAAATGTGCTTAATTTACAAGGTTACTGAGATTATCAAATAAAATAACAAAGGTAACATGTTTCATCCAAAGATGGCCCACAACCTAGGGTTACAATAACAACTTTCTGAACCATTTTCTGCTTTGCGTAAAATGAGAACGAGATTTCTCCAAATCACAAGTATGCTGATACTTATAACCTTGTTTTTTTATTATGAATAGAATAGTTAAGAGATAGATATATATGGAAGGGAGCAGGAAAGGAAACAGAGGCAGGAAACAATCACTATAGAAGATGCAGTGCTACACCTCCCAGATCCCTTTTGCAATTGAATAACTTATTCCTCCAGCTTCTGGGAGTCTGTGAGCAGATGTCTCTCAGCTTTCAGCTCTCTTCAGAATTGCCTTGGCTGCATTCAAGCTCTAACCACCCCCAGAGAAGCTTATCATCCAGTGGAGAGGAATAGAAAAGTCTGGTCCCTTTGTCCAACCTGCCACAACTTTGGAGAGCTACCGTTTTATTTTTAAATTCTCATGGGGTCAGCTAAGGACTTCCCTAAGACTGTATCACAGTCCAAATTCTCCTTCCAAGAGCACTCTCCAAATTTGTCTCTATCTCTGCTTCAGTCTTTTTCATGTGAATCTAATAATGTGCCCTGTCCCATCAAAACTCTTCCTTTGGCCCTAGAGGTTGCTACTTTACTTTTGGTTTGAGATTGTTTGCTATGTCAAATTTATTTCCAGATACCTCAATTTGATCATATTTTCAGCTTTCATTCACATAGAGTACAATTTTTAAAGTAATATTTTCTCTGTAAAATAAAACAGAAATACAATACACACACACAAATGTAGCTCAATAAAATATTATGAGACAAACACCCTTGTAACCACCATCTAGGTCCAAAAACAGAATTTAATTAACCACTCAAAAACCCACCCCCATGTATCCCATCTTAATCACACCTCCCTACCCCTCAAGTAACAACAAAAGTAAAATGATTCCTCACACTTCTTTCTAAGTTTATGACACAAATGTGAATTCCTAGATATCATAGTTTAGTCATTTTCATTTTTTTCAATTGATATGCCCTTTAGGTCTTTTTAAATCTATTAATTTCTCCTTCATTATTTTTTTTTCTCTTATAGTTTATCTGTTACAAACTTGGACAATTTTACCTGTAGTTTCCCAGTTTGGATTTTGCTAATTTTGTTCTTATGGTGCTATTTAATATATTCTTCTCTCCTTGATATTTCCTACAATTGGCAACTGGATCCAAAGTTTGATAAACTCAAGTTTGGTCCTTTTGGCAAAATAGGGTTATGTATCCTTTTCTCAGGAGACACACAGTCTAGCTATCTCTTTTATTGTTGTTAGGAGCCCTTGATGCTCAATGCCTGCATTTATTAATTGATTACATTTAGAATATGGTGATATTTTAATCTGTCACTTCTGTTGTAATTAGTTAGAATACTTTCATAAACAGACACTTTTCCACATATACTAATGGGTTACTCAATAGTAAAAATTATATGGCAAAGGTAGAATAAGTCCTTGTGTTTTTTTTCATTTTTTTTAAAGTTTTATTTATTTATTTTAGAGAGAGAGAGCATGAGTAGGAGAGGCACAAGGAGAGGGAGAGAGACTCTCAAGTAGACTCTGCCCTGAGTACAGAGCCTGATGCAGGACTCTATACCATGACCCTGAGATCACTACCTGAGCTCAAACCAAGAGTCTGATGCTTAACTGACTGCACCACCTAGGCATTTTTTTTTTCTCTTTACCAGAAAACAAAATGTGTTAACTGCCATCTTATTTAGGTACTAATTACTATATATTATTATAACTTTAAACATATTTGATGGATTTCATGCCATTTTAATTAATATTCTTATTCAGACATAAATCTATCCATCTCTGCCCACTGGGAAGCTCTTTAATTTTACCCCTAAGTTCAATTTGAGAGGACCAAAGTAGTTCTTTATAGTTTCTTTGGTATCTAATATAACCACATGTTATAAGTTTATCATGTACCATTCCCACCTCAGATCTTTTCTCTGTAGAGAAATGAAATCAGTCATTTCTCTAAAATAATATGTTTTATTTTCATGAATAATAATATTTTAAGACAATAGCCACAGGGATAGCCATTGTTTCCAGGCATTTCAATAACCAAAAATAGAATATTATATATGTATATATGTGATATATAAATTACATGTAAAATTATAATTGCATATATTATATACATTTTATAGAGTATATACATTATATAAAAATTATAATATATACAATGCAATATATAAAGTTATATAATATATAAAATATAATATGCATATCACATCATAGTAATTTTACATATAACACATAATACGTGTTATATACAATACAATACACAATATGTGTATATACAATCTCCTATATCTGTGTATAAGTATGAATTCATATTAATACTTGCAATTCTAATAGTATGGGATTGTTAGTAGTATGAGATTGTTACTTAACTCTTACTATATTACATCTATATCTCCTTCTTTCTACATGAAGAATACTGCTTCTCAAAACACAGAGGGTGACAGAATTCAATTATAACGTAACTGTTAATTTCCTTGATCCATTAACACACACAACAGTCCCAGAATAACAATACTAAAGCTATCATCCTAATATTGTTACTGAAAATAGTTAAATATTTTGCATATGTTTTTCCCTATCCCCCTTCATTTTTTATTATTATGCTATATCTACTTTGATATAAAACATACCCATTTAAACACATAGTTTTTCTGCTATAACTTACATTTAATATCAATTCTACAAGTTATTGTATAAATATTGGCCACTACTAGTTCTTATATTGCTGTACCTCTAGTCATTTTCATTGTTTGAATGACTTTCTGACCACAGACATTTAGTTGTTTATTGTTTTTTTTTTTCTGTTTGTGTGGGAAGCCTGATAACTAATACATGTTGTTGTATCCTGGGGGACAACCACAACAGTTAGCATATTCATTAATTTAATTAGGACCTTGTTTACACTTTTGCTGTCAACCATAATCATTTGTTTATTTGAACTACAGTCACCTGACTTCATTAGAAGCATCAGTAGCTGTCAGCAAATGAAAGTGTGCTTGACTTTCATAATTAAGTGTAAATTTAAGAGGCTTAATTTCTAATAGGCAATGTTTTCACAAGATGACAATGGAAGGCAAGGAAAGGGCCCTAGTAAAACTTAACCTTTGTGATACGATTAAAGATAAGACAATAATTAATGTGGCTGTTGTTTTCTGAAAGTACTTTCAGCTTGGTCTTTAGTCCCAAAAGTCGTTGTTTAGCCACCCTCCACTTTCAAAACAGACCATGTTTAAATGAGTTAAAAACCCTGAGGCAGGTTTCATAGGGTATCATTTCACTCTGATAACTGCATATTTCTCTAGACCAACCTAGGAAAAAATGACATTGGTTAAAAAAAGAATTGAAGGGGGCGCCTGGGTGGCTCAGCGGGTTAAAGCCTCTGCCTTCAGCTCAGGTCATGATCTCAGGGTCCAAGGATTGAGCCCTGCATCAGGCTCTCTGCTCGGCAGGGAGCCTGCTTTCTCCTCTCTCTCTGCCTGCCTCTCTGCCTACTTGTGATCTCTCTCTCTGTGTCAAATGAAAAATAAAATCTTAAAAAAAAAAAGAATTGAAGTCCCTTCTTCAGATCAGCTCTTACCATTAACATAAAAAGCAAAGTGTGATGAAAAGACTATGAGTTTAGAGCAACAAAATTTGAGGTTCCATCTCTGATTCTGCTACTTATCTGCTGAGTGAGTTTCACCAAGTTATTAATACTTTCTGCACTCAGTATCATCATCTTAAAAGTGGGGAATGATAACACATTTTTCCATCTCAAATAAAATAATGGATGCAAAAAACGTAAATTTCGAGTGATAGGCACTTTCTTTGCATTATATAAATTTTTTCTAGGACTCATTTATTATGGAGTTTGTAAGTTACCATGAAAAAGTGAGTATTTAATGTGCTTTTTTTAGAACTTGTTAAATATCTTCTGTGTAAATATAGCAGGTAATTAATATTTGAAAAATTATTTGATGCATGAAATGGAGATAAAAGGGAAGGGAAAAAACCTTAGAGATTATATACCCATGCTCCAATAAAACTGACAATGTTAGGTTAGTTTCATTTTGAATGATATTATCTCTTGTGAATTGGCTTGAGAATCACTTCCTAAAAGTCATGTGTCCATTCTTTTACTTTAGTAATTACAAACTACTCAACAGAATTAAATATTTTCAGTAATGGGTGGGGATTGTTTTATTGCCTTATCCTTGTTAACACTAACCGTTGCTAATTTAAACAGGGCCTAGCTGCCAAAAAAACTGTGAAGGAAGCCAAATTTGTCCTTGGCTATTTTCCTATACCCTTGATCCCCATAAGCATCTTCTCCTTTTTGGCATGCTCTTTTCCCTACCCAACTGCCTATTTTCTAGCCAGCTTCTGTTGTCACCTAGATGTCAACTCAGTTGATACCTATTAATTAAGATGTTAGAAAACAACCAGTTTAAGGCACAGCTTTTCTAAGTGTTAAAAGGGGATTCATAAAAGAGAAGAAAGGGCCTAAATAGGTAACACATAATGTTGAAATGACTGGTAGTAGGTTGTATTATATAGGCAATTACATATTCTATTTGTAGAATCTTCCTTTTTTATACACAAAAGGTACAGAAATTCAAATTAGATTTATCCAGTATAAGAGGGTTATATAAGAAACAAATTTTAAACAACCCTTAAAATAAAAAAAAAACTTATAAAACCCTGATATTGTCTTATTTCCTTGTGATTTGCTTCTTTCTCATAAACAAAGATCATAGAAAAAGCTGAATTAAATGTAGGTACTAACTCCTTGGGTTCTTATTAATTCTGGTTTTACTCTAAATGTCAATGTAGAATGTATTAATAATGGTCAAAGACTAATGAAAAGAGTGAGTCAACCCTGTAATGTTCCAAAAATGGGTAATAGGGGAGGATACTTGTGCATCAGATAAAAAATAATCCCATTACTGGTAAAGAATTAGCCACCTGAATATCATTTCACATATGTTCAGAACTAATGTCACCACAATCTACGTTTAGTTCTTTGAACATGTCATAACTGGGAACTAAAAAAACAAAATAGTTCTGAAGAAAGTAGGCAACCTTTGACCCTGCCTTACACATTGGTTCCCAGCTCTTGGCCTGATAGTTTCCACTGCATGGATGACAGTCTTAGGGTCAGTTTCACTGACTCCTATAAGATAGATCATTTTATTTTTGACTGTGGGAAGCTTCAAAGAACAGAAAGGATATTTTACTGTGAATGTCACTGTCTTAATAAAGCTAAATTTATTGGAGAAAATGCATTAATATAACAGAAAAGATTTAGTAATACAAAGTCAAAAACTCTTCCCTTACTCCCAAGGGTTACATTCATTTAGAATATTTGGGTAAAAATAGTTTTGTCTCATACTTTTTTCTGAATTATTCACCTGAGAGCTGTTTCTCAATCTGATATGTTCTTCCTTGTTGCTTTTACCTTTACTAAACACCACAGTTTGCTTTGGTGCACTTCACTGCTTGGAACTCTGAGGCTGTTTACTCCCTGATATTATTCTGCTTACAATACATTTGCCTGTATGGGGCAGTGATGTGGAAATGGCCACCTTGATCTTTGTTACATCTACATGGTACAGTGGTGGTAAGGATTTAAAACATACTTCAGTAAGATTTAATAAAATATCCCAAGTAATAAAAAGATACATTGTCAGAAAAAGTGTGAAACTGTATGCTGAATAGTACCAATAGCTCAAGGGAAAAATATCTTAAATTCTTCCTGTAGTTTTTACTCATGGACCCCAATAGTTCCTAGCTTTGCTTGCTTCTCTCAAGATCTGATCTTTCTGCTTTATTTTGAGAGATTTCTTTTCTTAAAAATTCTACAACACCAGTTTTCAATTATCCTTTAAATCATTGGGAAATCACATTCTAAGTACAGGGATCAGCCTTTCTTCAGAATCTACCCCCTTAAACACTACCACCAAGTGCAATCCATAGTATACAGTGACATGAAGCAGTGTATTTCCAAGGTCTGAGTTATGAATAAAAAAACTTCATGGGTGTGAACATGTTTGGGTGAGGAAAATGAACTCTTTAGCAGAATACTCAAAGATGGATTTTGGCCCTCAACGATCCAGTTGCTTGAGGTCTTTGAGGTCTTTTTTCTGAGTGGAAGATGAAGATAGTTCTTCCTCCAATCTTGTCATATCATCATTCAAAGCTTAACTATTTTCTCTTTCTCTCTCTCTCTAACACACACACACACACACACACATATACTTATCAAGGAAAAATCATAATTCTGGAAGTCAGGAGAATCTAGGTTTATGTTAATAATTAACATAGATGTACTCTGTCTCTAATACAGAAGGAATTTTATATTATTCAGAATAGTGTGACCTCTCCTTATGCACATTTAGTGAGATTCTATATATGTATATCTCTATACCAGAAGTCTATCTGTAGGAAAAGGACCTCATTACTATTATTGTTCCAAACAACAGAATCATCAACCCTTGTAGTCTATCTTTCTACTTTCTGGCCACTCAAGCATCTCTAAAAGCTTTTAAAATTATCACTTTTCTTTGTCGTAGTCCAGATCAAAATCTTAGAGGGGTGGAAAGGGAAAGCTTAATATTAATTTTAGTCAGCCCATTTCTAGTCACAGGAGGATTTATTAATGACTAGCCCATAGCATTTCTTCAAGATCAGAGTTTAAGAGGTCACTATTCTCCCAGTTACACTTCCTCCTTAAGTTAGTAAATGGGTGAGGGAGTTAAGTGAGTACACATGTACCTAAATAATTATATTAGCCATTTTTACTATTTATTAACACAGACCCTGATTTATTAACACAGGGTAGGTGGTTTATTCTAACAGGGTTGGTGTTTAGTCACTAACCAATCTCCCTCTATACATTTTGGTTCAAGAAGAAACAATTATTTTCCTGATAGTATTTAGTAGCACAAACTGTTGACCAGGAAAAAATAAAATTTAGGTAGGTGATACCATCTGTGCCTATTATGTTCCCATCAAAATAATTAGAAAAAAAATCTAATACTTATTCCAAAACCTAGGAAAGGAAAATGGATTTATTTCTAAAATTTAGACGAGGCTATACAAGCCACTTACTAGTGCTTATGAACCCTCTCTGTGTGTCTGTCTCTCTCTGTTTCCACACACATAGAAACACCCACACACATAAGTGTACACACACACACATACACCATGCTAAATGGAAGAGCTACAGGCTAGGCAACTAAGTTATTCTAACTCCTTTTCTTTCAAAAACGCTTAAAACCATGAAATATAATATGTAGCTCCTGTATACCTAACTATGCCACTTAAGGTAATTTAACTTGGTCACAGAAGGATTAATAAGAAAAAGGTAGGATAACACAACAAAGGTGTTGTGATGGTTAATTTATGCATTAATTTGACCAAGCTAAAGTTATTCCCAGGAGCCCATAAAACATTATTTCTGGGTGTGTCTGTGAAGGTGTTTCTGGAAAAGATTAACATTTGAATCAGAAGAAAGTAAAGAAGATTCACCTTCACCAAAGTGGGCAATGATCATCTAACACTTGAGGGTCAAAATAGAATAAAAAGTGGAGGAGCTAATTCTCTCTCTTCTTGAGCTGGAATGTTCATTATCTCATGCTGTTGGACACTGAATCTCCTGATTTTTGGGCCTTGGACTCCAGGATTTACACAAGCAGCCCCTTGTTCTTAGGCCTTTGGACTCAGACTGAATCATACCACTGGTTTCCTAGTTCTTTACCTTGCAGATGGCATATTGTAGTATATCTCGGCCTTTATAATCACGCATCTCTTGCTTGTCTTGTAACTCTGGAAAACCCTGACTAACACAGGTGTATGTGTGTATATGCCTACTCTTGGCAAGAAAAATGGTTTTTAAAAAGATGCCCAGGCATTGCAATATGATTATGTAAGTTTTTGTTATTGAGGGAAGCTAGGGGAAGAGTTCACAGAAGCTTTCTGTACTAGTTCTGCAACTTCTTATGGCTCAAACTATTTTAAAATAAAAACTTTAAGAAGGGAAAATAATTATTGCTGTAAAATATAGAGTTTATATATTTCAAAAATATCTCCAATTATGTATGACTGACAGAGAAAAATATGCTTAAGGAAATGAGTCAACTGGATTTTCTAGTAAATTCAGAATGGTTTTCCCTCACAGACTTTACAAAATTGTTATAAAGCTTACTTTGTGTCAGTTGTTATGCAAAACAAATTTATTCATATTATCTGTTATTTATCTTTTTAAAATTCCTTATATATTATATTATAGAACCCTGAATTCTTGCATTATATTATGAATTTTATGATGATAGGGATAGCACCTTATTCATTTTATAGTTACAGTATATAGCATGATCCGTGGTGAATAGTAGTAACTGAACAAATTAATTTTTATGGCTGAATAAATTTCATATTTGTTCTTATAGTGAATATTTGCTATTTTTTTTTTGTTTAGCATCAATTTATTCTTCCAAAGAGCACTCTGATTCCATTTAGATCAATTACTTTTTCCTTATTTGAGGCAATCTGGTGCAAAAGTAATCGGCATCCATCTCCATCCCCACCCCTAGCCAAAGGATGAGCACATGCTATGCAATTATATGCTCCCTCCCTGAAATCTGAATCTTGAGATGAAGGACAAAGACATTTAAAATAGTTGACATGCATCCATTTCAGAAGTGACCTGCTGATATGACCAATAGAAGCTCCTACTTGCTTCCTGAATCCTAGATTCCCATCTCTCTTAGTGTTGCTACCACCAATTTTGGTTCTACACATGCCACCAAGAGTAAGGACTATAGTTCTCAAACTTCTTTATATCAGCATGCGTCCATGTGACCAAGTTTAGGCCAAGGACATACGAAGAGAGGTGATGTATGAAATTTCTGGGATGCGTTCTTACAGTTAACAAATAGCCCCCTTCTTTCTGTTATTCTACTACTTGGAATATGGTCAAAATGGTGATATTTCTTGGACCATGCATATGGAAACATTCTAGTGTTGACAGAACAATAAGATAGAATAATTCTAGATCCATGGATACCCTTACACGAAAATCATGAAAATACAGTAGATGATTTTAATAGATTTTCATTAGAAACTGATGAATCACACAAAGACTTGTTAAACACACAATAGTAGAAGAACAGCAATAACCTTTAGCAAATATTCAACAAAGAGAGAGCATAAACTGTTTTCAGGTACACAAGGAAGATTTACAAATTTGACTGCATACCAGGTTACAAAATCCTTAACAGAATTCAAATAATAGGGAATATTCACACCAACAGTTCTGATTATGATGTAATAAATTAGAAAATAACATTTAAAGATTTTTAAATTCCCAACTACTAAATAACTCACAATTTAAAGATAAAAATCTTAGAATATTTATAATTGAATATCAGTTAAAATACTATGTAGAGAAACTAGCTATTAAGGAAATAATTCAAATACAGAAATATGCAGGAAATAATATAACAAATTCTTTCATTATTAAAAATGTTGATGTTTGGTCATTTCTGCTTATCATTATCATTTTTTTTAATTTAAAAGCAAAGATCATGGAGGTAAAGTTGGTTTTCCTTTTCCTCCTCACCAATCCCATACACCTCCCTATCTTCCTGGAATCATCTTTTCTCATGAATGTATGTATGTATAATATAGATATATGGATGATAGATAGATAGATGATAGATAGATGAAATAGATGATAGATAGATAGATAGATAGATAGATAGATAGATAGATAAAACATATGACAGTACTAGTCAGGGTTTGCCAGATAAATAGAGCCAATAAGATATGTCTATATCTATTCCTATTATCTCTATTTCTATATATCTTTCTCTCTAATCTATCTCTATTTGTAGATAGATTAAACAATTGATTGAATTATTACAAGGAATTGACTCATGCATCCATGAAGGCTGGCAAGCCCCAAGATCTATAGGGTGAATCAGCAAGCTGGGAGTCCAGTAGAGCTAATGATTTAGTTCTAAACAGAAGGCTAGCAAGCTCAAGACCCAGGGAGATCTGATGTTTCAATTTGAGTCTCAGGGCAGGAAAAAGTCAATGTTCATCAGACAGAAAGAATTCTCTCCTAAAGAAAGAGTAAGAGATTTTGTTACAGCCAGGCCTTCGAATGATTAGATGAGAGCCACCTATATTAGGGAGAGCAATGTGATTTACTCAATCTACCAATTTAAGTGGTACTTTCATCCAAAAACACCCTTACAGAAATACCCAGAATAATGTTTGACCAAATATCTGGGTACTTTATGGCTCAGTCAAGATGACATATGAAATTAATCATCACACCTACCATTATTTTTTAAACTTTTATTTGATATATGTATCAGTGAGCAATTCATTGTTGCTCGGTACATTTTTAAAAACTATACAAATGTTATCACACTCTACATATTCTTCTGCAATCTGCTTTTCATTCAAAATTATATTTTTATTACTATCTTTCTTTTTTTAAGATTTTATTCATTTACTTGACAGAGAGAGAGAGAAGAGATCACAAGTAGGCAGAGAAGAAGGCAGAGGGAGAAGGGGAAGCAGGGTCCCTGCTGAGCAGAGAGCCTGATGCAGCACTCCATCCCAGGATCCTGAGATCATGACCTAAGCCAAAGGCAGAGTCCTTAACCCACTGAGCCACCCAGGTGCCCCTATTGCTATCTTTCTTGATACATTTAGATCAAGTTCACTCATTATAAGTGTATCAGGTAATTCATTGGTAATATAAACCATAAATTATTTACCTATTCTCCAACTTTTAACTTTTATAATTTTTATCCTTCTACAACTCTTATGTACTTAGTACATAAGTACAAGAGTTTATCTAAAATAAACTTTTTATTATTTATCTTAAATAATAAACTTAACTTATTATTATTTATCTAAAATACACACATATAAGTAGAATACTGAGTATATAAGACATGCAGTTTCAACTTCATTTGATAATACTGTATCACAATCCAAAGTGATTGCATCAATTTTCACTCCTACCAGAGTATGTATGAGAGTCTTCTTTTCCTGTATTTCGGCCAATACTTTGTCTTGTGAGACTTTTTATTTTTGCTAATATTGCGATGATATCTAATTTTTAACATCAATTTCCATGATTACCCATGCAGGAGATTTTTTTCTATTTTTACTATACAAACTTAGTTCGAATTTGGAGAAAAGCTAGATAGATAAAAAACAGGATTTAACCTCCTACTATTGAATCTGACAGTGAAGGATGGGAGCAGGTATTACCCTTTCCAGTTCTATGACAGATAAGATACAACTACGTTATTTAGACTGGACAGTTGTATGTTCTCATAAATTTCCACAGCTGCCATACTGAATTTGAGAGCATAGAGGTGTTCTACAGCAGTGATGATAGCAGAGATGGCAGAAAGTGTTTCTTCCATTAACAATGACCTATGGAGACTGTTCCCATTGTGAAAGCCTGGCTGTGGTCATTCTCCCTTTGTTTCTGTGTTCTGATCTTCTCTACTCCAGGCATTTATTCTGTAAGTCATATGATGGTTTTTGACTGAACCTTTTTTTTCCTGCTTCACCTAGCCAGAGTTCAAATCTATTTTTTAAAATCAAATATTCTATTCTGTTCCACTAATCTATGTGTTGCTTATTATGCCAATACCATGCCAAGTTCAAAAAATAGATCAATGAACAGAAGAGAGCATTCAGAAATAGATTACCATAAATTGAATCAATGGATCTTTGACAAAAAACAAAGTTGATACAATGGAGCAAACATAATGTCTTCTACCAATGGAGCTAGAAAAAGTGAACCTCCCCCTTTAAAAAGAAATAAACTAGGAGAGGAGGGCAAGATGGTGGAGAAGTAGGAGATCCTATTGCAACCTATCCCCTAAAGTGAGCTGCATATCTAACAGAACACACTCAACACCCATGAAATAAGCCTGGGGAGCAAGATTTTTCACTTCTGGATCTCTACAGGAGCAGAAGACAGCAGTGGAGAGGTAAAGCAAAGTGGGAACACTTGAATCCATATCAGAGGATAAGCAAAAGGAGGAGGGAGCCACCAGCAGTGATCCAAGGACAGTAATACCCCAAAGGAAAGTGTCCTGTGGTTGGGGACCAGCATTAACTTAGAGTCTGGTTAAAAACGCTTAAAAAGAACAAAAGGTTCTGAGAAGCAACTAGTGGAAGGGGGTAGTCTCTGGCATGGACATAAGCTTGTGTTCCCAGGAAGGACACCACTCCCCTCAAAGAGAGACTGGTGTGTGGGGGGGTCCAGTCCCTGGTTCATGAACCTGCAGCTGTCCACTCCTTGTACCATTTTGTGGGCAGGGCATGCTCCTGAAAGTGCCTTAGAGAGTCTGGTGTGGTCCAGGAGCCCACAGCTTTTCTCTGTGTGCAACACTCTCTGGGCAGAGTACACCTCAAGACATTGAGACATTCAATGAATATACTGACCTCAAGACATTCCCGGCATGCAGGAGGGTCTGGGTGCTACTAGCCGGCCACAGAGAGAACAAGAGTGGACGTCCTAATTGCCGGCAAGAATCTGAGCACACCCTGCATGGGCCTGGAACCCAGAGAGCACTTGTGGAGCCACCGAACTGCGGCTGGGGGTGTGCACTACCTGTGACAGGCTACAGTGTGAGCAGAATTTTGCGGAGGAGAGTGTGTGCTCTGGACCACCACCCAGAGGAGCGCAGACTAAGGCTTCTTTGTGATGCAGAGGTCTGGGTACAGGCAGATTCCTTGCTTGGACTCTGCAAAAAATGAAAAAGCTACAAAAGGCCAAAAACCTTCAGAGAGCGAAAGACTGAGAAAACAGCTTCCACAGAGAACAGACCTTTGATTGAGGGGCAGGGTGACTCAACCCAAGCAAGATGGACTGGAAAACAATGCAGCAAGCTCCTCCCCCAGAAGACAAATCAAAAACAAAAGGACAATAACCACAGGGTCCCATAAAATTTTAAATCACCAACATCAGGGGAAATCAGTATATTAAGCTCCTGATAATACCCTAAAACCTGTATATTTCATAGATAAAAGTTGTTTTTCTTTCTTATTTTCTTTCTATTTTTTTATTCACTTGTTTTAACATTTTTTGTTTTTTTTTTTAATTTTTTTAAAACTATGTCACATTACAACTAGAGGCTTAATACAATGATAAACCCAGGAAGACCTGAAATAACCTTCCTCACCCACAAGGAGTTATAACCACCCACCTATCTTATCCTTCTGTCAGTGTTTCTATGTATTTGGTTTTGTTCTGGAATTATATAAATCTTATTCCCGGGGTTCATTCTGACTAGGTTCTTTTATTTCTTGTCATTTACTTCTGTTGGTCTTTATGTTTGTTTGTGTTTTTTTACATACCTTATAAATCTTATTTTGGGGGCCCATTCTGGCTGAGATTTCTTCTTTTTCTCTTTCTCTCTCTATCTTTTTTTATCCTTATTCTTTCTTTTGGTGGTGAATCCCAATTGCTCCAAAACTTTCCGGGGTGCACCCTGCCTGTATCGTGAGTGATATATTCAGCTATACATCTTCTAATCCACTTCTCATCAAAATGACTAGGAGGAGGAACACCCAATAGAGGAAAAACCCAGAGACTGCACCCTCTCCCTCCGAACTATTGGACATGGACATAAACAGTATGATGGAAAGGGAATTCAGGGTAACAATTATCCAGGCAATGGCTAAGATGGAGAAAAATATTAATGACAACATAGAATCTCTAAAGGCAGAAATGAAAATCAGTACAGCAGACATTAAAAATTCTATTAGTGAAGTCCAATCTAATCTAAATAGTCTAACAGCTAGAGTTACAGAGACAGAGGATAGAATTAGTGATCTAGAGGATAAAATTGTTGAGAAGAAAGGTCAGGAAGAGAGCTGGAGTAAACTGCTCAGGAAACATAAGAAGAGACTTCGGGAATAAATGATGCCATGAAACATTCCAATGTTAGAATTATGGGAATCTCAGAGGGGGTAGAGAAAGACAGAAGACTAGAAGATATAGCTGACCAAATTCTGCATGAGAATTTCCCCAATCTGGGGAATGGAACAAGTGTTTGTGTCCTCGAGGCAGAAAGGAAACCCGCCAAAATCAATGAGTCTAGAAAGACATAAGTCACATAATTGTAAAATTGGCAAATTCAATTTTAGACAAGAGGTCCTGAGGGCAGCTAGGGGAAAGATATTCCTTACATATGGAGGAGGACCCATCAGAATATCATCAGACCTGTCCACAGAAACCTGGCAAGCCAGAAAGGGTTGGCAAGACATATTCAGGGCACTAAACGAGATGAACAGGAAGCCAAGAATACTTTATCCAGCAAGACTGACATTCAAAATGGATGGAGAGATAAAGAGCGTCCAGACCAGCAAGGATTAAAAGAGTTTGTGACCACCAGGCCAGCACTACAAGAAATATTAAAGGGGGTTCTATAAAAGTAGGAAGATCCCATGAATGACCATTCTCTTACACCATGCATGAAGATAAACTCGAAATGGATAAAAGACCTCAATGTGAGGCAAGAATCTATCAAAATCCTAGGGAAGAACATAGGCAGTAACCTCTTTGACATCAGCCACAGCAATTTCTTTAAGGACATGTCTCCAAAGGGAAAGGAAACAAAAGCAAAAATGAACTTTTGGGACTTCATCAAGATAAAAAGCTTCTGCACTGCGAAGGAAACAATCAACAAAACAAACAGGCAATGGACAGAATGGGAGAAGATATTCACAAATGACCCTATAGACAAGGGTCTGATATCTAAGATCTATAAAGAACTCCTCAAACTCAACACTCACAAAACAGATAATCACATCAAAAAATGGGCAGAAGACATGAACAGACACTTCTCTAAAGATGACATATAAATGGCTAACAGTCACATGACAAAATTATTATTCATCATTAGCCATCAGGGAGATTCAAATCAAAACCACACTGAGAAAACACCTTACACCAGTTAGAATGGCCAAAATCAACAAGACAGTAAACAACAAATGTTGGAGAGGATGTGGAGAAAGGGGAACCCTCCTCCACTGTTGGTGGGAATGCAAGCTGGTGTAGCCACTTTGGAAAACAGTGTAGAGATTCCTCAAGAAATTAAAAATAGGGCTACCCTATGACCCTGCCATTGCACTTCTGTTTTT
>CM052801.1:61491066-61507399 GCA_028533885.1 Nasua narica | reverse complement strand
AGATGAATGGATAAAGAAGATATGGTCCATATATACAATGGAATATTATGCCTCCCTCATAAAGGATGAATACCCGACTTTTGCATCAACAGGGACAGGACTGGAAGAGATTATATGGAATGAAATAACTCAAGCAGAGAGTCAATTATCTTATGGTCTCACTTATGTGTGGAGCATAAGGAAAAACATAGAAGGCATTGTGAGAAGGAAAGGAAATGTGAATGGGGGGAAATTGGAGGGGGCAATGAACCATGAGAGACTGTGGACTCTGAGCAACAAACTGAGGCTTTTGGAGGGGAGAGGTTGGGGGGTTGTGCAGGCCTGGTGGTGGGTATTGAGGAGGGCCCATATTGCATGGAGTACTGGGTGTGGTGCATGAACCATTATTCTTGTAATACTGAAAAAATAAAGTATTTAGAAAAAAAATAAATAAATAAATAAATAAATAAATATTCTAAACACAGACCTTTCCACTTTAAGAAAAATTTACTTAAAATAGATCAAGATCTAAATGTAATATGCAAAACTATTGAACACCTGGAAGATAATATAAGAGAAAATCTAGATGAATTTTTATGTTGTAATGCCCTTTTAGATACAACACCAAGTATATAATTCATGACAGAAATAATTGATAATCTGGACTCAATTAGAATTAAACTTCTGCTCTGTAAAAGACAACGTCAAATGAATGAGAAGATAAGCCACACAAAGGGTGAAATTATTTGCAAAAGACACATCTAATAAAGTACTGTTACTCAAATATACAAAGAACTTTAAAATTGAACGATAAGAAAATAAATCACCCTATTATAAAATGGACCAAAGACCTTTAACAGATACATCATCAAAGAAAATATACAGATGGCAAATACACATATTAAAAGCCATATGATTTTTTGATTAAATTACTTTTTTCTTAAACTACCCAGAAGTTTTAATGTATTGTTTCAAATCAAGAATCTTAACAGCCTATAGCAATGACAGTCAGATCAGGGTACCACTGCTGAGAAGAATATTAAAAAGGAAACAACTACTTTTTCTTATTTACTTGTATCAATTGCTAAAGATTCATGGTCCTGGAAGAGTGTGTCTCATTTGCTGAACTTAGGTACATGTCCATCTCTTGAGTACACAAGAACAATGAGACAAAGAAGAAAAGAACTAACATTTATTGAGCAGTTACTAAAAATAAAGCTCTGTTTTAAGCTTTAACCTAACCTCTCATTTGATATTCTAAACAACTTTATGAGGATTTATTTTTATGTTGTAAATGAGGTTAAATAACATTTCTATGATCACAAAGTTATTAAGTAGTGGAGCTGAGATTTGAATGTACATTTATATCTGAGTCTTTGATGTTTCTTGAGTATTTATAGTGATTTGTAGTAAAAATATAGGTATCACTTGCTAGAAATTACTTGGTGTAAATCATCATCCCACAAGCACTACAAAATTTAGGAAAGAAAACTATGTTCCTCCTCCCCCCAGTGTATTCTGATTCTGAGGAAATGAGAAAATAGTGAAAATAAAGTTCAAATGATTAATGTCCAAGAAAGACCCAGTAATTCCACTTAGGAATCAATATACAGTAGGTCAAAGTCTAAAATGACTAGTAATGACTTTCACCCTGCATAACCTCCTCCTATTGATTGTTGAACCTGCTGATCTAATGGGCCATCACTCCCATAATATGTTACATATACATTAAAGGATATATTCCAGATGTGATTACATTTATTACTGAGTTGCTTTTGAGTTAATCAAATGGATATGTTTTGGGGGAGCCTGAACTAATCACATGAGCCTCTTACTTCTGAGTCAGAGATAGAAGTCAGAGATTCAAGGCATGGAAAAGCATCAGTATTCTGACTTTGAATATGGTGGGAGCCATGTGGCAAGTAATGTGAATGACTTCTAGGAGATAAGAGAAGCTTCTTGCTGCAAGCAAGAAAACAGGAATCTTGATCCTACAACCTCAAGAAACTGGATTATTCTAACAACATAAATGAGCTCAGAAATGAAACTATCCATAGCCAAGCCTCCAGACAAGAACATAACCAACACATTGACTTCAGCTTTGAAATACCCTGTGCAGAAAATCAAACAACACTGTGTTGGACTTCTTACCTACAGAGCTGTGAGCTAATAAGCGGGCCTTGTTCCATGATTCATTGTTTGTGTATAATTGTGCTGGACATCTTACCTACAGAGCTGTAAACTAATAAGTGGGCCCTTTTCCATGATTCATTGTTTGTGTATAACACACAGGAATCATGGAACACTACATCAAAAACTAATGATGTACTGTATGGTGACTAACATAACACAATAAAAATATTTTAAAAAATAAGTGGGCCTCGTTTAAACTGTTATATTTGTGATAATTTGTAATGTAGCAATTGAAATATGATACATTTTATTGAAGAAATAAAAGTACCAGTACTATGAACATATGTTCAATTACATTCATTATGCTAGAAAAACCTGAAATTAACCTGAGTGTGCTTCAATAGGGAAATCCTGGGAATGTTGTGATATATCATAAGCTTTATAAAGTTTGTCAGTATTACAATAAACTAGCATTATATGTGTTGACTTGGAAATGTGTCTATTGTATATTGACACATAGTTTATTGACAAAACTATGTGCTTATTGTGTATGATTCTATTTTAAGAAGTATATAAGTCTATTAAGATAGACTACTAAGATAGTCTATTAAGATGTCTATTAAGATAAGCATAGAAATACATAGAAATACAGATTAAGATATTAAAGGAGGCATGTATTGCATGGAGCACTGGGTGTTATATGCAAACAGTGAATTATGGAACACTACATCAAAAACTAATGATGTACTGTATGGTGGCTAACATAACACAATAAAAATTTTTAAAAAGGTATACAGATTAAGGTAGACATATAAATACACAGAAATACAAATATATATATAAACATAGAAGAATAGCTACTAAATGTATAAATAGGTTGCCTCAGAAGGATAAGATCACATTACTATTATTATGAGGGACCAGAAGCAGACTAGTACATTTTTTATACACCTCTGATTTGCTTGATGTGTTAAAATGTGTATTACCCTTACATAAAAACTAATCAAGTTTTTACAAATTAAACAAATTTTGAGAAAATAAACTTCACCAATAACTCAAGATACTAGAAAATTTAAAATAGAAGAATAATAAAGTAGAAATTAATAGAAAATAAAATACAAACATATATTAATTATAATATATTAATTAATACAAGCATATATTAAAATTGACACGTTTCAGATTTGTGAAGTAGAATACTAAAACCTATGTAAACACATCCCTATACATATTCTATATTAACAGGTTGGAATTTATCCATCCTGATTTTAATTGCATACACACACACACACACACACACACACACACACATTCATACACAGAAACTATTTGGGGAAATGTTTTGAAATGTTCAATTTTTTGGAACATGCAGCTAATTCTTAGTGTTTTATATTATATATAGTCAAAACATATATCCTTTACACTTTCTGCTGTTTGTAATTTATTAATCTTTTCCAGCTCTTCTGTTTGTGTGTTTTGTCTAAAATCATACCCCATTCATTATAAACATGCAACAATTTTGCTACTGTTTATTATATTTTTCCTGGAATACTATTATGTTTAAAAAAAACATTGTGACCTGTGAGTTATTTTATTTGTGTTTTCCTTTATAGTATGAGCCATTCTTTGAATCTTAGTTTTCTAAGGCAGTTAAATTACTGTAGATTTACATTTTGTTAAAATATAATACAGATGGATATTATATACATTTTACTCAATTTCACTTAATGGTAACATCTTACAAAATTGGGGTGTCTGCCTGGTTCAGTTGGAAGAGTATGCAACTCTTGAGATTTAGTCATGGATTTGAGCCCTACGTTGGGTAGAGATTATTAAAAAAATAAATAGAAGGAGGGTCAAGATGGAGGAGAAGTAGGAAACCAGTTCTAACCAGCCCCCTAAAGTGAGCTAAATATCCACCAAAACACTCTGAACAGCCACGAAATCAGCCAGAGATGTAAGATTATTCACTTCTGGATCTCTACAGGAGCAGAAGGCAGCAGTGGAGAGGTAAAGCAAAGTGGGAACACTTGGATTGATTTCAGAGGATAAACAAAAGGGGGAGGGAGCCACCAGAAGTGATCCAAGGAAACTAATACCCCAAACGAAAGTGTCCTGTGGTTGGGGACCAGCATTAACTTAGAGTCTGGTTAAAAACACTCAAAAAGAGCAAAAGATCTTAAAGAGCAACTAGTGGAATCAGGTGATCGTGGGCACAGGCCTAAGCCCATGTTCCCAGGAAGGACACCACCACAGGAGACCACCTGCATCAGAGAGAGACCAGTGGGGGTCCAATCCTTGGTCCATGAGCCTGTGACTTGCGGAGGATTGCACCACTGCTCAGGATGGGTGCACTCCCACAAGTGCCTAAAAGAGCTTGGTGTGGTCCCCAGCCAGTGGTCTCTAGGACCTTGGGCCATCTGCATTCCACCACAGTGTCTGAATGCTCCCAGCCCAGGCCTGAGAGAACACAGCCAGATCTCGGGCAGCAATCTGAGTGCACCTGGCATGAGATAGGAGCCTGGAGAGCAATCCCAACAAAGGCAGCCACCAGAAGCAAGTTTCCCAGAACAATATTGCTCATGGTTTTAGTGGCATGGGAGTGCAGAGGTGAGCAAAGGCCTCGGGGGACCACTGGGACAGTGGCTGGTGGTGTGGACCACCTATGGGATGCTGCAGTGTGAGCGAAGTTTGCGGAGGGGTACTCTGTGTGATCTGGATCACCCAGAGGGTAGCAAAATGAAGCTTCTCTCTGAGGTGGAGGTCTGGGTATAGGCAGATTCTTTTCTTGGACCCTCCAAAATCCACAAAAAGCCACAAAAGAATAAAAACCTCCAGAGAGCAAAAGCCTGAAAAACTGGTTTCCACAGAGGCCAGCCCTGTGATAGCCAGCAGGGCAACTCAACCCTAGCTAGACTGACTAGAAAACAATGCGGCAGGCCCCTCCCCCAGGAGACAAGTCAAAAGAAGGAGGAGAACAACCACAGGGTCCACATAAAACTGAAAAACCCAAATATCAGGGGAAAACAATATATTAAGCTCCCAATATTGCCCTAAGAACTGTATATTTCATAGATACAAGTTTTTTCTTTTCTTTCTTCTTTCTTTCTTTCTTCTCTTTTTTTTTTTTTTTTTTGATTTGTTCTCATGATTCTTGAACTTTTAATTTTTTTAACCTACTTAACATTACAACTAGAGGTTTAATACAAACATACAGCCAGGAAGATCTGAAATAACTTTCCTTGCTCACATTGAGGATTTATAACCACCCCCCCATCTTATTCTTCTGTCAGTGTTTCTGTGTATTTGTTTTTGTTCTGGTATTATATAAATCTTATTCTTGGGTTTCATTCTGGCTGGATTCTTTTATTGGTTGTCATTTACTTTTGTCAGTCTTTATGTTTGTTCGTGTTTGTTTATATACATTATAAATCTTATTTTGGGCCCATTTTGGCTGGGATTTCTTTTTTTTTTTCTCATTCGCTGTCTTTTTTCTTTTTTCTTTAATTTTGGTGGTGAATTCCGATTGCTCTGAAACTTTCCAAGGTGCACCTTGCCTGGGTCATGAGTGAGCTATTAAGCTATTTATCCTCTCAACCACTTCTGATCAGAGTAACTGGGAAGAAGAACACCCAATAGGGGAAAAACCCAGAGACTGCACCCTCTCCCTCAGAACTATTGGATATGGACATAAACAGTATGTTGGAAAGAGAATTCAGGGTAACAATTATCCAGGCAATGGCTAGGTTAGAGAAAATCATTAGTGACAACTTAGAATCTCTAAGGGCAGAACTGAGAGGCAATATGGCTGATGTTAAAAATGCTATCAGTGGGGACGCCTGGGTGGCTCAGTTGGTTAAGCAACTGCCTTTGGCTCAGGTCATGATCCCAGCGTCTTGGGATCGAGTCCCGCATCAGGCTCCTTGCTCAGCGGGGAGCCTGCTCCTCTCTCTGCCTCTGCCTGCCTCTCTGCCTGCTTGTGTTCTCTCTCCGTTAAAAATGAATAAATAAAATCTTTAAAAAAAATGCTATCAGTGAGATATGATCTAATCTAAATAGTCTAACAGCCAGAGTAACGGAGACAGAGGATAGAATTAGTGATTTAGGGGACAAGATGGTTGAGAAGAAACATCAGGAGGACTGCTGGAACAAACTGCTTAGGAACCATGAGACAGACTTAGGGAAATGAATGATGCCATGAAACGTTTAAAGCATCAGAATTATTGGAATCCCTGAGGGGTCTGGAGAAAGACAAAGGACTAGAAAATATAGCTGAACAAATTCTAGATGAACATTTCCCCAATCTGGGGAATGGAACAAGTGTTCCTGTCCTAGAGGAAGAGAGGACACCCCTCACAATCAACGAGTCTAGAAAAACATCTAGACACATCATTGTGAGACACATGAATTATAATTTTAGAGTACAGGAACTGAGGGCAGCAAGGGGAAAGAGTTTCCTTACATACAGAGGAAGACCCATCAAAATAACATCAGACCTGTCCACAGAAACCTGGCAAGCCAGAAAAGACTGGCATGATATATTCAGGGCATAAATGAGAAGAACATGCAGTCAAGAATACTTTATCCAGGGGGCGCCTGGGTGGCTCAGCTCTTTAAGAGACTGCCTTCGGCTCAGGTCATGATTCCGGAGTCCTGGGATCGAGTCCCATGTCAGACTCCCGGCTCTGCGGGAAGTCTGCTTCTCCCTCTGACCTTCTCTCTTTCTAATAAATAAATCAATAAAAAATCTTAAAAAAATTTAAAAAAAAAAAGAATACTTTATCCAGCAAGGTTGACATTCAAAATGGATGGAGAGATAAAGAGCTCCCAAGACTGGCAAGGTTTAAAAGAGTATGTGACCACCAAGATGGCACTACAAGAAATATTAAGGGACGGTTCTATTAAAAAAAGAAATAAGCCATGAGTGACGCAGAACAGAAAATTATAATCTATAGAAACAAGAACTTCTCAGGTAACATGATGTCAATAAAAACTTATCTTTCAATGATCACTCTCAATGGGAATGGCCTAAATGCTCCCATAAAATGGTGCAAGGATACACACTGGGTAAAATGACAAGACCTATCCATATGCCGTCTACAAGAGACACATTTGAAACCAAAAGATACATCCAGACTGAAAGTGAAAAGATGGAGAACCATCTTTCATGCCAACGGCCTCACAAGAAAGCTGGAGTAGCGATTCTCACATCAGATAACTTAGATTTTAAGCTAAAGACTGTAGTCAGAGATACAGAAGAACACTACATCATTCTTAAAGGATCTATCTTCCAAGAAGATCTAACAATTTTAAACATTTACAGCCCAATAAAAGAGCAGCCAACTGCATAACCCAACTGTTAATCAAAATAAAGAGTCATATTGATATGAATACATTAATAGCAGGAGATCTTAACACACCACTCTCAGTAACAGACAGATGATCTAAACAGAAAAATCAATAAAGAAACAAGAGCTTTCAAGGACATATTGGACTAGATGGACCTCATAGCTATATACAGAACATTGCACCCTAAAACAACTGAATACTAATTCTTCTCAAGTGCACATGGAATTTTCTCCAGAATAGACCACATACTGGGTCACAAAGCAGGACTCAACAGATACCAAGAGATTGAGATGATTCCTTGCATTTTCTCAGACCACAATGCTTTGAAACTGGAACTCAACAACAAGAAAAAGTTTGGAAGGAGTTCAAGTACTTGGAGGCTAAAGACCAACCTGCTCAAAAATGCTGGGATCAACCAGGAAATCAAAGATTAACTCCAACAATTCAAGGAGACCAGTGAGAATGAAGACACATCAATCCAAAACTTATGGGACACAGCATAGGCAGTCCTAAAGGGGAAATACATAGCCATCCAAGCCTCACTCAAAAAAAAATTGAAAAATCCCGAAAACACCAGTTCTCCTTAGACCTTAAAGAACTGGAAAATCAAAACAAAGTAAGCCAACCCCATGCACAAAAAGGTAATAATCAAGATTAGAGCAGAGAATAACGAGTTAGAAATTAAAGAAACAGTAGAACGCATCAATGAATCCAGAAGTTGGTTTTTTGAAAGAATCAATGAGATCAATAAGCTCATGCCAAAACTAATGCAAAAGAAAAGAGAGAGGATCTTAATTAACAAAATTATGAATGAAAGAGGAGAGATCACGACTAATCCAAATGAAGTAGAAAAAATCATCAAAAATTATTATCAACAGCTATATGCCAATAAGTTAAACAACCTAAAAGAAATGGATGCATTCCTGGAAATCCATAATCTTCCAAGACTGAAACAGGAAGACATTGACAACCTGAATAGACCAATATCTAGTAATGAGATTGAAGCAGTGATCAAAAACCTCCCAAAAAACAAGAGCCCAAGACCTGATGGATTCCCTGGGGAATTCTACCAAACATTCAAGGAAGAAATAATACCTATTCTCCTGAAACTGTTTCAAAAAATAGAAACAGAAGGAAAACTTCCAGACTCTTTCTATAAAACCAGCATTACCCTGATCCCCAAACTGGTCAAAGACCCCATCAAAAAGAAGAATTTCAGACCAATATCCCTGATGAATATGGATGCCAAGATTCTCAACAATATCCTAGCTAATAGGATCCAATAGCACAATAAAAAGATTATTCATCATGACCAGGTGAGATTTATCCCCGGGATGCAAGGGTGGTTCAACATTCCCAAATCAATCAATGTGATAAAACAAATCAATAAGAGAAATGAGAAGAACCACAGGGTCCTCTCAATGGATGCAGAAAAAGCATTTGACAAAATTCAGCATTGGTTCCTGAGTAAAACTCTTCAAAGTATAGGGATAGAGGAAACAATGTTCAACTTCATAAAATCTATCTATGAAAAACCAACAGAGAATATCATTCTCAATGAGGAAAAGCTGACAGCCTTCCCTTTGAGATTAGAAACACGACAAGGATGCCCACTCTCTCCACTTTTGTTGAACATAGTGCTAGAAGTCCTAGCGACAGCAACCAAACAACAGAAAGAAATAAAATATATTCAAAGTGGCTATGAAGAAGTCAAACTCTCTCTCTTCGCAGATGACATGATACTTTATATGGAAAACCCAAAAGACTCCACCTTCAAACGACTAGAACTCATAGAGCAATTCAGTACTGTGTCAGGATCCAAAAGCAATGCAAAAATCAGTTGCTTTCCTCTACACTAACAATGAAACCACGGAAAAGGAAATTAGAGAATTGATTCCATTTACTGTAGCACCAAGAACCATAAGTTACCTGGGAATAAACCTAACCAAAGAGGTAAAGGATATGTACTTGAGGAACTACAGAACACTCATGAAAGAAATTGAAGAAGACACAAAAAGGTGGAAAAGCATTCCATGCTCATGGATCAGAAGAAAAAATATTGTTACAATGTCTATACATCCCATAGCAATCTATACTTTCAATGCTATCACAATCAAAATTCCACCGGCATTTTTCAAAGAGCTGGAACAAACAATCCTAAAATTTGTATGGAAACAGAAAAGCTCCGAATTGGTAAGGAAATGCTGAAAAAGAAAAACCAAGCTGATGCATTGTGTTGCCTGACTTCAAGCTTTACTACAAAGCTGTTATCACCAAGAAAGCATAGTTCTGGCACAAAAACAGACACATAGACCAGTGGAACAGAATAAAGAACCCAGATATGGACCCAAAACTCTATGGTCAAATAATCTTCGACAAAGCAGGAAAGAATATTCAATGGAAAAAAGACAGTCTCTTCAATAAATGCCACTGGGAGAATTGGACAGCTATGTGTAGAAGAATGAAACTTAACCATTCTCTTATACTATACACGAAGATAAACTCGAAATGGATAAAAGACCTCAATGTGAGGCAGGTATCTATCAAAATTCTAGAGGAGAACATAGTCAGTAACCTCTTTGACATCAGCCACAGCAACTTCTTTCAGGACATGTCTCCAAAGGCAAAGGAAACAAAAGCGAAAATGAACTTTTGGGACTTTGTCAAGATAAAAAGCTTCCGCACAGCAAAGGAAACTGTCAACAAACCAGACAGGCAACCCACAGAATGGGAGAAGATATTCAGAAATGACACTACAGCAAAGGTCTGATATCTAAGATCCATAAAGAACTCCTCAAATTCAACACTCACAAAACAGATATTCATGTCAAAAAATGGGCAGAAGGCATGAACAGACACTTCTCCAAAGAAGGCATACAAATGGGTAACAGACACATGAAAAAATGTTCATCATCATTAGCCGTCAGGGAGATTCAAATCAAAACCACACTGAGATACCTCCTTACACCAATTAGAATGTCCAAAATCAACAAGAAAGTAAACAACAAATGTTGGAGAGGATTTGAAGAAAGGGGAACCCTCTTCCACTGTTGGTGGGAATGCAAGTTGGTGCAGCTACTTTGGAAAGCAGTGTGGTGATTCCTCAGGAAATTCAAAATAGAGTTACCCTATACTGCAATTGCACTACTGGGTATTTATCCCAAAGGTACAGATGTAGTTAAAAGAAGGGCCACATGTACCCCACTGTTCATAGCAGCAATGGCCACAATTGCCAAACTGTGGAAAGAGCCAAGATGCTTTTCAACAGACGAATGGATAAAGAATATATGGTCAATGTATACAATGGAATATTGTGCCTCCCTCTGAAAGGATGAGTACCCACCTTTTGTATCAACATGGACAGGACTGGAAGAGATTATGTTGAGTGAAATAAGTCAGGCAGAGAGAGTTAATTATCATATGGATTCACTTACATGTGGAGGATATGATAAAATATGGAGGACTTTGGGAGAAGAAAAGGAAGAGTGAATTGGGAGAAATTGGAGAGGGAAACAAAACATGAGAGGCTGTGGACTCTGAGCAACAAACTGAGGGTTTTGGATGGGAGTGGGGGATTAGGTTAGCCTGGTGGTGGGTATTGAAGAGGGCGCATATTGCATGGAGCACTGGGAGTAGTGCATGAACAATGAATCTTGGAACACTGAAAAAATAAAATAAAATTTTAAAAAATTAACATAATTTTAAGAAATGCAGTAATAGATAAGTTTAACTTGTCTTCATTTCAATGCAAAGCTTCTCTTCAAAGTTTGATCAATGATTTACCAGACACTGAGGCTTAAAAAATACCTATTAGTTTTGTTCTTTTTACCTTGCAGATCAAAAAGTTAATTGTTAGTCACATGAATAACTCAAAAATTACCTTCAAATGCTACTTTTTTATGTTGTACTGAGAACAGTTTACAATATCCTTTATTTAGTAATAATAGAATCTGATGGGGGCATGTAAGTGTTTAGTATATAGCCATAGAAACAAGTTATTTGGCAAATACGTCCTAAAAATAAAACTAAAATCATATATATAGAAAGCTTGAATCAAGTAGGGGCTATTTGTTTTTGTTACCTGTAGCAACAATAGGTCAGTACCATAATGCAATGTCTTTTATGAGGATAGCCTGAAATGAGTAAATAATGTCAAGTTGGATCCATTTATTTGGACTATTATATTTAACCAAGTCAATTATTTCATAATCTGACCAGTTGTACCTTTATCAGCAGCTACCAAAGAAACCATATGCAGTATTCTATGTTGGCCATTGTGTAGTTATACCTACATAATATAAATTGAAGAACAATATGATTTTTATTTTTTATTTAAACCTGATATTGTGTTGTGCCTGGGGTCTCAATTGGTTAAGCAGCTACCTTTGACTCAGGTGATGATCCCAGGGTACTGGGATCAAGCCCAATATCAGGCTCCTTGCTCAGTTGGGAGCCTGCTTCTCTCTTGCTTGTTGCTACCCCAACTTGTGCTTGCTTTCTCCCTCTCTCCCTCTCTCTCTGTCAAATAAAAAATATTTTAAAAATATGAGATTGTGTTTTCTGTTGCCCCCAGAAAACACACTAAAATGGCAAAAATAGGACTTTTTAAGAGGATACATCCACAACCATAAAAGTAATAAGAAAGGAAATGATGGTAGGTAAGAGATGTCCACACATTTGAGGAGGATAGAAAATGAACACTTGAGTAGTGATTACTGAAGAGATAGAACTCTAAGATCTAAGAGTTTTCAGAGAAAATGTTAACAAGAACCCAATAAATTATTGTTAAAAATTTTCAGAAAATCTCAAAATATGGAGTCATCAGTTACTTCAGAATGCAGGGTGAGGCAAAGGTCAAACAGGAGAAATGCCTGAAAATCTGCTTATGGGGCTATTAGACTTTCAAGCATCCTTCCTCACTTCTTTTTAAAAATTAACATATAATGTATTATTTGTTTCAGGGGTACAGTTCTGTGATCCATCAGTCTTACATAATTCACAGTGCTTACCATAGCAATATCTTCCCCAATGTCTATCCCTCCTACCTCCTCCACTCTAGCAACCCTCAGTTTGTTTCCTAAGATTAAGAGTCTCATGGTTTGTTTTCCTCTATGGTTTCTTCTTGTTTCATTATTTCCTCTATTCCCCTATGATCCTCTTTTTTATTTCTCAAATTCCACATATCTGTGAGATCCTATAATTGTCTTTCTCTGGCTGACTTATTTCACTTGGCATAATACCCTCTAATTCCATCCACATAATTACAAATAGCAAGATTTCATTTTTTTGTTGGCTGCATTATATATATATATATATATATATATATATATATATATATATATACACATATATACATATATTACACATATATACCACATCTTCTTTATCCATTCACCTGTTGATGGACATATAGGCTCTTTCCATGGTTTACTATTGTGGATGTTGATGCTATAAACATTGGGGTGTATGTGCCCCTTTGGATCACTACATTTGTATCTTTGGGGTAAATACCCAGTAATGCAATTGCTAGGTCATTAGGGTAGCTCTATTTTCAACTTCCTCACTCTTGAAGCAACAGAATCACAGAGGCAGTGAAGTTACGCATGCTAGAACAGACACAGCGGAAGAGAGAAGAGAGGTGCTGTACTGAAACATGAAATTCAATAGAAGTCAACATATTAAATGGAAAAATGACAATTCTCTGTTTGATTCCCAGGACATTGACTGTTAGGATTATAGTTTCAAAAGTATAAAATTAAATATTCCTCTCTGAAGAAACTGAACCCTTTAAAGACTTTGGAGGTCTCTGGTGAAATAACCAGGTTTGTATTAAATTTCACTACAGTAAGGTCTGCCAATACACAGGTCCTGCTCAAGTACACAAAACTTTTAATTAAATTTTTGGTACATCAGTCTTCCACTATAAAACTGAATACCCAAGGCTCATAGTTTATTTGAAGAAATAACAACAACAAAAAGTTACAATATGAAAGACCAAGACTCAAAAAAGATAACAGTGGAAGACTTGAGGAAACAGAAAATTAAGAGATCTCACCCCACCAGAAAGCCATATAAAAATCATCAACAAAATAATTGAATATGTTGGTGTTTTTATTTTGTTTTGTTTTTACTCAGTTATCCAATTTGGCTGTCTATGTTAAACTGGCTACTAAAGTTACTGAAGAAAAGTCAGTAAAGTTTTAGTGTTACATCACAAGATCACAGAATAGGAAGTTCCATGCCTTGTTTTTCCACAGATACATTGATTTAATAATAATGTATAGACAGAAATGACCTCATGAGAATTACTGACTCAAGAAGTGGCAATATCCCTATAACAATTGGGCACCAAGCTGGGAAGAGCTTCACTGAAATAGGTAAGAAGAACAATTTTACTTTACCTGCATAAGGCCCTCATCTAAGCTGGCACAGATAACCAACAGGAGAGAACACCCTGGCTAGTGAATTCTGCTAGAGGAGGGAAAGAAAGGAGATAGAAGAGAGGAGTGTGTACCCAATATTCCAGCTTTTTGGAAAGACACTCAAAGGACTGGTTTCTTTCTTGCCTCATTCAGAGCACTGATGCAACCAGCACACTTTTGATGTCTGGGGGACACTGAAAACAAGGAAGAGTGGGTGGCTCACTACTGTTCCAGTGGATCCATAGTATATTAGATAGAGACCAGTAGAGCTTGACAGTCTCTCAGGAAGAAAAATTACAGTAGAACATGCATTCAGTGTTCTAGATTTTCAGGGGGCTGTCTGAGAGAATGAAGTACAGATAGAATCCAATATATTCTAGAAGCCTGGGGTCTGCTGAGAACATGAGAGCTGGATGACTTGTGGCAGCCCCAGTTAATCAGCAGTATTTCAGACAGGGAAAAAAAAGGAGCAAGAGATCACAAGCTCAAGGAAAGGAAACTAATTCTTTTAGTTTATAATATAAAATAGTATAATATAAATATAATATTTATATTATATTATAAATATAAAATATATTTATCTTATATTATAAATATAAGATAATATTCTTTACTAAGGGATTTCATGCACAGACCCATCCTCCCCAAAAATAGTTTCAGAGGCCCCAAGAAAACCTAGCCAGGCTGATAGAGAGGGCCTTTCACTGTACAAGTCAGTTTGTAAAATCTAGGAGAGGGACAAGCTTTTCAAGTACGCAAAACCCAACAAAAAGTTATGAGAAACACAAAGAAACAGGAAAACACGGCTCAAAGAAACAAAATAAACTGACAGAAACTGACAATAAAGGAATTGAGGTATATGAATTACCTGATAAATAATACAAAATAAGACTCATAAAAATGCAGTAAAGTCAAGAAAATGATTCATGAATAAAATGAGAATATCAACAAAGAGACAAAGAATGTGTTTTGCTTTAAAATTTTGAGCTGAAGAATATAATGCCTGAGTTGAAAAACTCACCAGAGGGTTTAACAGCAGACTTGATCAAGTGGAAGAAAGAATGAGTGAACTCAATGACACATGATTCTGAAGTATGCAGAAGCCTAAGGAACTTAATAAAACACCATAAAGTAAAACAACATATGTATTATGGGAGAGCAAGAAGGAGAAGACAGCAAAAGGGGAAGAAAGTTGATTTGCAGAAATAACAGACAAAAACATTCAAAGTCTGGGAAAGGAAATGGACTTCCAAATTCAAAACATATGTGCAGAAAGTTGGTCTAAATCTAGAGGATTCACTGGTGAATTCTATCAAACATTTGAAGAATTACTCCAAATCTTCTCAAACTGTTCCAAAAATTGAAGAGCAGATAAGACTTCCAAACTAATTTTATGAGGCCAGCTTTATGTTGATATCAAAGCCAAAGTCACTACAAAACAAGAAATCCACAGGTCATAATAGCTGATGAGCATAGATGTAATAATACTCAATAAAATAGTAGCAAATTGAATTCTGTAGCACATTAAAAGGATCATACACAATGGCTAATTGAGATTTATCACTGGGATGTAAGTATGGTTCAATACATAAAATCATTCAATGAAACAATATACTACATAGACAGATACAAAAACCAAAAACCATATAAATGTCTCAATATATGCAAAAAAAATCTAAGAAATTCACACTCTTTCATGACAAAAACATTCAACAAACTATGAGTAGAAGGAAAATATCTCAATATAATAAAGGCCATATATGAAAAGCTGATATGTAACATTTTACTCATAGAAAAACTGAAAAATTTTCCTCCAAGATCAGGAACAGGGCAAGGATGCCTATTGTCATCACTTCTATTAAGCATAGTCCTAGAAATCCTAACTGAAGCAATTAAGTGAGAAAAGACATCCAAATCAAAATGGAAGAAGCACAATTATCTCTTCAGTTAACATGATCATATATGTAGAAAATTCTAAAGATTCCACAAAAGAGAAAAAAATATTACAAGTAATAAACGAATTCAGTAAAGTTGCAGGAGAAAAATAATACACAAATCACTTGTGTTCCTACACACTAACAACAATATAAAAAGGAAGTTAACAAACAACCTCATATATAACAACATCAAAAAGAAAAAAATACTTAAGAATAAACTTAACCAAGGAGGTGAAAGCCTTGTGCAATGAAAATTACCAAACACTGAAGAAAAGAAATTAGAAAAGACAAAAATAAATGCAAATACATCCTAGATTAATGGATTGGAAGAATTAATATTGATAAAATGTTCATATCACCAAAAGCAATTTACAGATTCAATGCAATTTCTATCAAAATCCTAACTGCATTTTTTTAGAAAAATATGAAAAACAATCCTAACATACTATGGAGCCAACCTGAATGGCCAAAACAATCTTGAGAAAGAAGAACAAAGCTGGAGGTATCATACTT
>CM052801.1:61474012-61490566 GCA_028533885.1 Nasua narica | reverse complement strand
TTGAAGGGGGTTCTCTGTGCCTCCTGGATTTTGATGTTTGTTCCCCTCAGCAGATTAGGGAAATTCTCTACAATAATTTGTTCCAATATACCTTCCACCCCTTTCTTTCTTTCTTCTTCTTCAGGAATCCTAATTATTCTAATATTGTTGCATCTTATGGTATCACTTATCTTTCAAAGTCTTCCCTTGTGGTCCAATAGTTGTTTGTCTCTCTTTTTCTCAGCTTCTTTATTGTCATTTGGTCTTCTATGTTGCTAATTCTTTCTTCTGTCTCATTTATTCTAGCATTAAGAGCCTCCATTTTTGTTTGAACCTTATTAATAGCTTTTTTATTTCATCTTGTTTAGATTTTATTTATTTTATTTCTCTCGAAAGGGATTTTATTTCTCCAGAAAGGTATTCTTTAATCTCTTCCATGTTTTTTTCGAGCCCAACTAGCACCTTGATAACTGCCATTTTGAATTCTATTTCTGACATGGTACTAATGTCTGTATTAACTAGGTCTCTAGCCTTTGGTATTGTCTCTTGTTTTTGGTTTTTTTGTGTGTGAGTTTTTTCACCTTGTCATTTTATTGAGCTATGAATAGATGAGTGAGAAAGAAAAATACTCTAGAGTTCCACAGTTTCCACTTATTGATAAACTTGGTCTTGACTGGATAGTCTCACTGATCTTCTGGGGGAGAGGCCTTTTGCCTTGATTCTCCAATGTCTTTGCCCGAGACAGGATTGTTTTGCCCTTGCCAGGGGATGCTCCAAGCAATTCACTCAGGTTCGCTCTTGGGAGTCTTTGTTCCCTGAGCACTTTCCATCCCGCCCTGGATGCCAGGAATGCAAATGGCGACCTCCCAGTCTCTGGCCAGAGGAGCTGAGCCCTCTGGGCCTTGCTCCCAACCCAGCAGATTCCTGCTGCACTCTCCTGTGCCACTCTGCCTGGAGAAGGAAGGAGGCAGTCTCTCCAGAGCTGCCTCCTGCAGGGTCCCTGCTCGAAAAGCCCCAGCTGATTGTGCCTCAGATCATGGTCCACGGTAAGCCCAGGCTGAAAGTGCACTGCGCAGCTCCTTCTCTGCCCTTGGCTTCTCTGCCCTGATACCTGGGAGCTCTGCTGCACTCAGACACCCCTGGTCCCTTTGTGACCTCACGGGTCCTGAAACCACACTCTTCCCCTGAGAGCTAAACCCCCCACTTAGTCTCTGGAGTGATGTCCCTCAGTGGAGCAGATTCTGAAAGTTCGATTTTGTGCTCCATGGCTCTGTGCTGCAGGGAGCTGGACCCTTCTCCCATGGTCTCTCTCCCCTTCGCTTTGGATTCACTTTTCCAAACGTCCTACCTTTCAGAAAGGAGTCGATTTTCTGCTCCCAGAATTACAGTTCTTCTTCTCTTCTCTCTCCTGTTGAGTATGATTGCTTTTAGAATGGTTTGATAACTATCTAGATGAATTTCTGGAATCTAACTCTATCTCAACCTCCTACTTCTCCACCATCTTGCTCCTCCTCCTCTGGGTTTTTATTACTTTTAACTCAAAAATAATTTTTATGCCAAAGTGCACATTTTTGGGTGTCTCATCCTGTACCCTTTCAAGGTGTTATGCTTAGTTGAAGTAAGCCAGTCACATAAGGAGAGATCCTGCATGATTCTATTTTTATGAGGTATCTAAAATAGTCAAACTTATGGAAACAGAAAGTAGTACTATAGTTTCCCAGGGTTAGATAGAGGGGGAAGTTTGGTGTTGCTTACTAAGTATGGAGTTTTGGTCATGCAAGATTTAAAATGTTCTAGAGAGGGGCATCTGGGTGGCTCTATCAGTTGATCATTGCCTTCAGCTCAGGTCATGATCTTGGGGTCCTGGGATTGAGCCCCAAGTCAGGCTCCCTGCTCAATGGGGAGTATGCTTCTCTCTGCCCCTTCCCCCTGCTGATGCTTTCTCTCTCTCTCTCTCAAATAAATAAATAAAATCTTTAAAAAAGTAAAGTAATAAAATAGAAATTTCTAGAGATCTGCTGTACAACTTTGTGCTTATAGTTAACAATTCTGTACAGTTAAACATTTGTTAAGAGGGTAAATCTCATTCTGTGTTTTTTACTATAATTTAAAAAAATGGTAAAGTTCTTAGCACTTTCCTCTTTATTTTGACCTTCTTTCTGTACCTCTTTTCAGTGAATGAGCTGTATGAAACACCAAACATGGGGAAGAAAATAAGAATTTTTTTTCTATTGGAAAATAATTAATAGTTAAAAAATATATTGAGCTGTTATTTGTTTTGTTTCTTAATTACACATATGAGTAAAAACCATATATTTGTATTTCTCTGACTGACTTATTTTTCATAGCATAATACTCTAGTTCTGTCCATGTCATTGTAAATGGCAAGATTTAATTCTTTCTTATGGCTGAGTAATTAAGGAGTCCATTTGTAATGAGCACTGGGTGTTGTATGTAAGTGTTTCATCATTAAATTATACACCTAAAAGTAATATTATACTGTATGTGAACTAAGTGGAATTTAAACAAAAACTCATATATATAGTTATATATATATATAACTAATATATATAAGTAATATATAAATATATAAGTAATATATATAATGTTATATATAATATATACATATAATGTTAGAGCTCAGGAGGTTTGATAGATTGAAGTTATCAAATATAATTTAATTTTTTGTACTTGGTAAGATTACTACAAAAAGAAATGTACTAAACAGAAGAAAAGGATAAATTCTGATTTGCTGAACCATAGGAAACAGCTGAGGTAGTACAATATTACTCATTAACTACAGCACAGCAAAATGTAAGTATTTATAGTACATATAATTTTCCTGCCTAAGGGTCTGATTAAGTTTCATAAGACTTCCTTTTGATCTATAGGATTTGATGTACCATATCATCAAATGTTTTCTCTGCTATGTATTAAACGGCAGCTACATTTAAGCAAATATATAGCAAAAAAATACACCTGGAACTAGACCAGTGAATGACATCTCCTCATATGCTTTTTAGCAGACAGTTCTAATTCGCGTAATCTTAAAAGATTAACTTCCCTTACATGACTATTATCATTTGCTTTCTTTCAAGTTTCAGGTATTTTTAAAAACATGTGATGTGGAAATGTTGGGGTTCAGAGCCAATGGACAAGAAAGAATTCTTGAGCCATTTTCAGTGCAAAAAGGTGTTTTTATTATAACACAGGGATAGGATCTATGGACAGAAAGAACTGCACTGGGTGTGTGGGGAGCAACTGATTATATACTTTGATATCTGGGGAGGTAAAGACAAAGGGAAGTTTCCAAAAGAACCAAAGAAGTATCTAAAAGGGCTAAAGAAGACTCACAGGATCCTGAAGCCTTAGTTATTGCCAAGCTAAGGTTGCTTTCCTCTTTAGCAAGACATTAATGTTAAGATTGGGAGTTTGTGGTAGAATGTCATACTCTGCCTGCCTCGAGCATTTGTCAATGGGCTGCAGATTATAAGGAAATTTAATTTTATCCACATTTCTTTTGCCTTTATTATCCACATCAAATTATTCTCCCTGACTTTTTTTTTCTTAATATGTAGAATAAATGGAATAATGATTGGGACGAAGAAGGCTCATGAGCTCCTACATGTTTATGTAGGCCTTGACTTGTAAAATAAAATATATTTCTGACTAGATGTTGACTTATCCCTGGTTCAGTTTTCAATTTTCCTGCTCAAGCGTTTAGGAAAAACAAATAAACAAACACACAAAACTACCTCTAATGGAACTTTTCCAGAAGGTTCAAAGACAGATAACACGATTTATCAATGAAATATTTTCCAGTTGGAAACAAGATACATCTCCAGCTTAACTTTGTTAACGGTTTAGCCTACGTAAGACTTGGATAGAAATTTGCTGACGGTCTCCCCCACAGTGGTTGCCACTTTTAGTGAAATGTCTGCCTGTATCTTGGGGGCTTTTAGTTTTATTTGTTAGTTTAGTTTAGTTTTGTTTTGTTTTAGTTCTAAAATATTCTGTATTTCTGCTTATTAAGAATACCGATGAGTTGAGTACTAAGATTGCCCTTATTTCTTGTAAATGTCTTGGACCAAAGCGGATGAAGTCCATTTGAACAAAATTGCTTTTGGAAAAACAGGCAGGTTATCATTGCAACACTGCCATGCATTTTTTTTTAATGTTACTTCAAATTGCAGACACAAAGAGTTAACAATAGCTAATGTGCTACTGCTTACCACCTGCACACTGATAATTGAAACAATGCAGGTGGATTTTAGAGGGTACCTTCCAAGACCAAATCATCATGGTGACATCATGGGTTAATAGTACTCCTGTAAAAACATAGGAAGATGTCTCTTCTCCACACTCTGCCCCTGCCCCAAAGCCTCTCCTTCTGCTTCAGGAATGTGCTATAGCCATTGATAAAGAAATGAGTTACATTTGAAGATAACTGATCCCCTTCCATAGGGCATTATCAGCACAGCTGCACAACTTTAATGCTCTGTGTCCATACACAGATGGTCAGGCTAGAGGAAAGAGAGCATGTAGATTTCTAGTTCTGTGCTCTCCTGGCTTCTCTATTAGGTTGGCTGACATGCTCTAACAGCTGCAGTTCTGCCGGCATCTAGTTGGAATTCACCCATCTTTTAAAAGATGATATTGTTGAAACATTGAGGGCAATCTGCATACTTGGGGATGGTCCAGAATCCAGGTACAAATCAACCCCCAACCTTTGAAATGGCCCTTACATTGAATTTACTGTCCAACTTGTTGAGCTTATTCCTTTTTTTCTCCATAATTTGGGCAAATCAGCCTAATAAATTTAGCTTATGTGTTAAATCAGGTGGGAAAGTTTAAGGTTTACTTAAATGTTCTTAATTGCATCTTACATCTGCAATTCAGCACCCAAAGTTTGAGTATTTTGAATCAGAAAACAAGACCTTATGCTGGCGGTCAGCTTTGCAAGAGAAGTTCAGAGACACAGAACGTTCAGACAAATCACAGAGAATCCATTGAGCCCTTGCCCATTTCAAAGAATGAATCTTGTGGAAGATAGAAGCAATATATAACCATGAACAGGCAAGCCTTATTTTATCTTTTGTTTTCTAACTTTGTGTAAATTATAAGATACAAAAACATCAAAAGCTTTACAATCTTAGCTGAGAACATAATCAAGTTTTCATTTGTTGTTTTGTTTCGGAGAGCTGAGATAAGAACTTTTCCACGGATTTAGCATTATGCAAGTTTTGGATTATCCCTACTTTTTACTTACCACACCCCACTTTCTGGTATAGTTTCTGATAGCAGCTCTTCTATTTTGGCCTAGCTTCTACTCTGCAACAGAGAACACAGCAGCCTCTTTCATAAGTAACTGACTTAGATCAAATCCATAGGCACGTATCTAAATTGAAGTGAATTCTGCTTTCTATACTTTAAATAAATTCTTTATTCCAGCATGCCAAAAATAGTGTGCAGTTCATATTGTGAGGGCTACAGAATGAAACTTGAAGTATGGTTGTCAAATAGATATATTTATTAAGCACTTTTGATACTCAAAGTAGCTGTGATAGGTACTACGACATTTAGGAAAATGTAAGACTCAGGCTTGTCTTTCAGAAATCCTCAAATCAAAGTAGATAGTAAAAATATGTGTGGATAATTTTAATAGGAAAACATCTTTAAGGCTCATAAACACTCGTGGAAAAATGTTCCAAGATAAAAGCATTAGTTGTGAAGGAGCTGATGCGGCTTACATGAGAAACATCTTGAAACTTGAGGTTTAGTTGATAGAGAAGCTGCACACTGATCTTACGAATTTATTATATGTAGCAGAGATAAGCTGCATATGTCTTATTTACCTCTGGACCTCACTGTACAAAAATATGAACATTATGACCACCAACAAATCAGTTCCATGATACAAGGTGTTGAGAATTTACAGTTTCTCAAATACAATGGCAGAATTTGGGGTTTGGGGTTATCTGTTGAGGAAAACAAAAAGAAATGAAGTTTATCATATGGTCCTGTAGAATATATCTTTAAGATCCACTCAGCTTTTTAAGCAAGTCTTTACGCAGTTTCATAGCTAAGAGGAAAAAATCAGGTTTGGAGAAGGGATAGGTAAGTACATGGCAAATGATTTCAGTAGTCAAAAAAGATAAATATTGTGTGAACCCTCTCTAATGTTTAAGTCAATCTATCAATGGTACAAAATTCCTCTCCTTTCATATGGTTTTACTTTCCAATTAAGGGCTTTAGATTTTTTTCAGGGCTTACTAAATGTAGTTGAGTTTGTATAGATTTGTACAAAAAACTATGTTCTTTATTGTTTACCACAGCTTTGTCTTGTCAACAATCACTACACATTGATCGCTATTCCTGGAGCTTCTATTTCATTATAAATAGTGCATCTGAACATATTTAGGTCATTTTTAATAAAATGTATGAATGCAGAGTTACAATAAATTCATTTGCAAGAGCCATTGATGTATTTTAAATTCTTTGCTGTAATATATTATAAATTATTTGTAAGGTGTACATTCCTGTACATCATCTTTAGCAGGCTTATAAATATATTATTAGCTCTTTATACTTCATTGACAGCCTCTTCTTAAAATAAAGCATTCTTGTATCCCAAATAGCTTCTTATGCTAAATGTAGATCTAGCCAGAAAGGCAAAATGCAATATGATACAACTATTATTTTTTTATTTAGAAAATCTGAGAATATGAATACCTCTTGCATTTCTGAGCAGAGACAACATGGGGAAATACTGCTCCATGTCTCTTCATCAAAGACTAATTGATCATCACAATTTAGAAACTCCAAAGCATTGGCAATGTATACACTCTATATTCACACATTTAGAAATGGAAACTGGTCCTTTTTCAGACAATAAGATTTCAGCTAACACATGACTTTGTCTAAATGCATTTGCATCTCAGACCATTCCTTCTTACTTTATTTTGTAGCTGTTCTTGCCCTCTTCCAGAGTCATATTTGTAAGGAAGATGAAACTATACACTAGAAGCAAATTAAAAACTGATCATGGCACTATATATCCTCTCATTCACTCTGTTTTCTGTGTAGTCTCTATTCAGATAACAGATAAGACCTAAAATAATTTTATTCTTTAAGGATCTTGAAGGAAATTAGTATAGTGGAGTTTTTATGACAGGCCTAATATTTGAGTAATAAGACTCTCTTTAGAAAATTGTTAGAAGACTTAAATGAGATACTATGGGCAAATATCTTTATCACAATGACTAGCAAAAAGGACATAAGGTATTAGTTTTCTTATACTTCTATCTAGCTTATACTTGTTCCAGCAACTGAAGAGTTAATCATAGCACTTTAACTTAAAAGTCTGGCTAGAACAAATGTAGAGTGTCAAAAAATTTGTTTACCTTTATAAAGTATCCAAAAGTGCTTCCCAGGAACAACTAATGTTTAGGTAGAATTATAAGAGCTTATATATTTTGCAACCAATGAGTTTATTTTTGAAATCATTCCACTTTGTAATACATTCAGTTTTGTGGCATGTGTTTTACTGATGAAACACTTAAGTTCTATATTGCTTAGCTAACTCATAACTATTTCCCTTTAATATAAACAGATCCTGAGAACCCAAATCAGAATGGCTTTCTGATCCTTTCCATGGGTCCATTCTGAGCAGCAAACTTTACTCTTAACTTGGTCCCATCTTAATCTAGTATCACTAGATAAACAGAAAGGCCCCAGCAGCCCTGCAAAACTTTACAGCCTGCCAATGCATAGGCAAAGACTGCTCAGCCTGCTGCTGCTGCCTCTGAAACAGCAGTAGAATGTTACAAAGTGACATACCTCCCTTATTCAGTTAGCGTCTGATCACTCTGGGTTTAGAGTTACAACAAGGATGCAGCTGCTGCTTTTACTCTATTAAAGTTTGTAACTATGGCCCATGTGGCCATTAGAACCATGGCTTTCATCTCAAACAAGAAAATAAACAAAACAAAGCAAAACAAACAAGGACTCTATGGAGTAATCCAGGAAGAGAACTTCAGAGCCTGAATCTTTCCATCTACACTTCTTCTTCTTTTTTTTTTTAAGTCAAATTCATGAATTTGGTACATTGCCAGCTTTATCAGACATGACAAAAAATGAAACCTCTGATATTGTGAGTAATGCAAACTGGAAGCTGAGAGACAGTTTCATTAATTCTTGCTATGATCTTGTACATGGAGCTTGTAAAAATGTGTTAAGAAAACATAACTCAGGACAGGATGGAGGTCTGAAAGCATTGAAGGGAGGGGCTCTCAGGCATGTACCATTTGTTGCAGCTTCCATATTCCAGCAGAACAAGGAAGACTTCTTGGCTGAGGAACAGCAAGCTGCCCTGGCCTAAAGCCATGAAAAACTGCCGTCACTTTAAACTCTCCATTTTCCTCTAATAAACTGTGTTCAAAGCAACCACTTTCAACTTCCTTCTTTCCTTTATAAAAGAATGGTCTTCTTTGTTCCCCAGACTTGCCAATGCTTTGTCATAGTTTGCTTGTCCCAATTTGCAATTTCTCAGCTATTCCTGAATAAACTCAATTTTGCTAGTTGAATCACTTACCTTTTTCTTTTAAAAGTTTGACAAGCTCTATCCTCACTCTTCCAGTGATGTGTTTAGAGGAATACCCCTCAACACGCTACAAATTTATAAGACTCCATCATCACTTTTCACATATGCCTCTTTCTCACATCTTTGCCATAGGTGTTTCTAAGAAATGAAGAAGATATCTTGCTTCCGTGTACCTGTCTAGCAATGCCTTTCTTGTTATCAGAGGAAGGCCCCTTGGGAGGAGCACAATATTCTTATGAATGGGTAGCCATGTTATGTAGAAAGGGAAACCAACTTCTTTAAATCAGTTGTGCCTCAGAAGAGGAAACCTAAATCATAATTCCCAAGTTATCTACCTGTCCTCCATGAATAAGCATATATGGAATTTTTAGAATAAAATATAATAGATAACCTAAAAAATTAGAAGATAAGTCACTCATAGAATTGTGTTATTAAAATGTAATAAATGAAATAACTCAAAAGATAAGTCATTTTCTCCAACATTTCTGCCAGTATTAGAATAAATCTTTTGTTGTTGTCGTTCCTTCTGTGAGGCTAATTGTGCCGCTACTTGCTAGTATTTCATAGCACATACAGAGGGTCCTCAGCCATATAAATTCTTCAGGCAAAGAAATTGTCACAGCTTCACATACCAAGATGTTTTCCTCACTGAAGGATAAAGAAAAGAAACACTTCTTAAAATTCATGAATGTATGTCATATATCCTAAAGATAGAGTAAGAGTGACTGTCAACAGGGCCCCGCAATACAGTTTTCCAAGCAAAAATTCCAGTTGAAGTTTAGATACCATAGAGCAGCATAATTTTGTTGCTTTTAATGCACACTTAAAGGCCTTTGCAAATGATTCTATGGGGTAAGAGACATAGAGGAAAGATGAAGAGAGGAGAAGAGATGATGAAGGACCAGGTAGCTCTGTCAACAAAGAAACTGACAGGAGCATTCAAAATAGCTGAGCTTTGAAGTGGAACAGCCTATCAGTATGCAGGGGAAAAAAATGATCACAAAACATCTTTGGCATTTTTATTTATATCCAGTGGAATAAGTGAATATATTTTAGCAACTTTTTCCTAATGAGGAAACTTTCTTTTTCTTTTTTTTTAAAGATTTTATTTATTTATTAGGAAAGAGAGAGTGAGAAAGAACATGAGAAGGGAGAAGGTCAGAGTGAGAAGCGGACTCCCCATGGAGCTGGGAGCCTGATGTAGGACTCGATCCCGGGACTCCGGGATCATGACCTGAGCCGAAGGCAGCCGCTCAACCAACTGCGCCACCCAGGCGCCCAATGAGGAAACTTTCTAAGTGTGGACAATTGTTTCCCACAATAATGGGATGCCCACAATTTTTCCTTTTTGATTATTCATTAAAGAAAGTGATGGAGAAAGAATAAAATAGACTTATGTTTTTCTGCAATGGTACATCAGGTTTCTCTCTTCACATTTCTTTTTTGAAGGAAAGAAGAAACTGAAAAAGTGTAAAGGAAGAAGGAAACAGAAGATTAGTTTAAATTCGTTGGAATATTATCTCACTTGAACACTTGTCCCAGTAGTGAATTTAACTAAGGAAACCACACTAGAGAATTTCTGTAGTATAAGGAAGTTCAATTTATACTTTTTTGTTGGCATTAGATTATGAATGAAAGAATATGGATTATTAAGGGGGAAAACTAGTGTGAGAATCAGAAACCCTGCATCCACTACCCTCCAAGGGCAAGACAAAAGTAAAAATGAAAAAGGTCTAAATACAGTAAATACAATTTAATTTAGATATTAGGAGATCATAGAATTTAGAATTTAATCCAATCAAAGGAACATTGATTTCAATTTGTAACTCTTAAAAAATCTCTTAGACTCAGTTCTCTTGTCTGTTAAATAGAACTAGTATTGTCTAACTTGCAGGATTGTTATAAGGAGTAGATATGACCACAGACATAGATATAAGAAGACTAATACATACCTGACATGAATCAAATTATGTTTACTTTTATTGTTCTCACAGGTTTTTACCTAAAGAACGCATGAAATATTAATGTGCCTTGTGAATTCCCGAGACCTGACCTACATCTAGCCAAAAACCATAGTAATCCTGGATCTCTGTCACATTGTTAATATTAGAGAAAAGTAGGAATTTGGAGAAGGTTGGGTGGTCCAGGACTAGGTGGGGATACGTTAGAAAAGATTCAGTTTCTTTCACACAATTCCCAAATCCACTGGAAATTATGGCACATAGTATTCCAAATATTTTGATGTCATTTTACCTAATGTAGGTGATGCTGAGGTTTGATGGTGCTATAGCTGTATGCTATTTGCAATTCAAAATCAGATGCAACTGTAACATTTTCCTGAATTTCCTTAGCCATGTTATGAGAACTTTAAAATAAAGTTGAGTGATAGAAACTATGATAACTTTAAAAATCTATTCAGGACATGCAAGCCTGCTTTTCAAAAAAATTTTTTAAGTTAACTTCAACTTAGTTAACGTATATTGTATTATTAGTTTCAGGGGTAGAATTCAGTGATTCATCAGCTGCATATAACCCCCAGTGCTCATTACATCAAGTGCCCTCCTTAATGCCCATCATCCAATTACACCTCCCCCCCCACCTCCCCTCCAGCAACCCTCAGTTTGTCTTCTAGAGTTAAGGGTATTTTATGGTTTGCCTCCCTCTCAATTTTCATCTTATTTTATTTTTCCTTTGCTTCCTGTGTGCTCACCTGTTTGTTTCTTAAATTCCATATATGAGTGAAATCACATGGTATTTGTTTTTCTTGGGCTTATTTTGTTAAGCATAATACCTACTAGTTCCATCAATGTCATTATAATGTCAAGATTTGATTCTTTGTGATGGATGAGTAATATTCCATTGTATATACATTACCACTTCCTTATCCATTCCTCTGTTGATGGACATCTGGGCTCTTACCATAGTTTGGCTACTGTGGACATCGCTGTTATAAACATTGGGCTGCATGTTTCCTTTTGAATCACTATGTTTGTATCCTTTGATAAGTACTTAGGACTGCAGTTGCTGGGTTGTATGGTAGTTCTATTTTCAACTTTTTAAGGAACGTTTACACTGTTTTCCAGAGTGACTGCACCAGTTTGCGTTCCCAACAAAAGTGGGACACTTTTTCATGTGTCTGTTAGCCATTGGTATGTCTTCTTCGGAGAAGTATCTGTTCGTGTCTTCTGGCCCATTCTTGACTGGCTGTTTTGTGTTTTCGGTTTTGAGTTTGACAAATTCTTTATAGATTTTGGATACCAGCTCATTATCTGATAAGATAAAGATTTGCATTTTCATAGATTTGCAAATATCTTCTCCCATTCCATAAGTTGCCTTTAGTTTTGTTGATTGTTCCTTTGCTCTGCAGAAGCTTTTTATCTTGATGAAGTCCCCAAAGTTCATTTTTGCTTTTGTTTCCCTTGCCTTTAGAGACATGTCTACCAAGAAGTTGCTGTGGTCGAGATAAAAGAGATTTCTGCCTGTGTTCTCCAGGATTTTGGTGGGTTCCTGGCTCACATTTCAGTCTTTCATCCATTTTGAGTTTATTTTTGTGGATAGTGTAAGAAAGTGGTCCAGTATCATTCTTCTACATGTGGCTGTCCAATTTTCCCAATAACATTTGTTGAAGACACTGTATTTTTTCCATTAGATATTCTTTCCTGCTTTGTTGAAGATAAGTTGACCATAGAGTTGAGGGTCCATTTCTGGGTTCTTGTTTCATTGATCCATATATCTGTTTTTGTGCCAGTACCATACTGTTTTAATGATTACAACTTTGTAATGCAGCTTGAAGTCTGGAGTTGTGAAGCCTTCAGTTGGTTTTCTTTTTCAATATTACTTTGGCTATTCAAGATCTTTTCTGGTTACATACAAATATTAGAATTGTTTGTTCCAGGCCTATGAAAAATACTGATGGTATTTTGATAGATATGTCATTGACTGTGTAGACTGCTTTGGATAGCACAGACATTTTAGCAATATTTGTTCTTCCAATCCATGAACATGAAATGTTTTTTTTTTTTCCATTTCTTTGTGTTGACCTCAATTTATTTTGTAAATGTTCTATAGTTTTCAGAGTACAGATTCTCTATGTCTTTGGTTAGGTGTATTGTTAGCTATCTTATGGGTTTTGGTGCAATTATTAATGGGATGGATTCTTTGATTTCCCTTTCTGTTTCTTCATTGTTAGTGTGTAGAAATGCAACTGACTTCTGTGCATTGATTTTATATCCTGTGACTTTGCTGAATTCCTGTATGAGTTCTAGCAATTTTTGGGTGGAATCTTTTGAATTTTCTACCGAGTATCATGTAACCTCTGAAGAGTGAATGTTTGACTTCTTTGCCAGTGAGGATATCTTTTTTATTTTCTGTTGTTGTTTTCTGATTGCTAAGACAAGAACTTCCAGTACTATGTTGAACAACAGTGGTAATAGTGGGCATCCCTGCCATGTTCCTGATTTTGGGGGAAAGTTCTCAGTTTTTCCCCATTGAGGATGATATTTGCTGTGGGTCTTTCATATATGCTTCATGATATTAAGGTATGTTTCCTCTATTCCTATATAGCAGAGGGTTTTTATCAAGAAAATGTGATATATTTTGTCAAATGCTTTTTCTCTATCTGTTGAGAGGATCATATGCCTCTTGTCCCTTCTTTTATTAATGTGGTGTATCACATTGATTGATTTGCACATGTTGAACCACCCTTACAGCCAAGTACTGAATTCCACTTGGTTGTGGTGAATAATCCTTTTAATGTACTGCTGGATCCTGTTAGTTATTCTCTTGGTGAGAAACTTTGCACCCATGTTCATCAAGGATATTGGTCTGTAATTCTTTTTGATGGGGTCTTTGTCTGGTTTGGGGATCAGGGTAATACTGGCCTCTTAGAATGAGTTTGGATGTTTTCCTTCCATTTCTATTCTTTTGGAAGAGTTTCAGAAGAATAGATATTCTTCTTTAAATGCATGGTAGAATACACCTAGAAGTCATCCTGACCTGGACTCTTGTTTTTTGGGAGATGTTTGAATACTGATTCAATTTCTTTGTTGGTTATGAGTCTATTCAGGTTTTCTTTCTTCTTGTCTCCATTTCAGTAGTTTATATATTTCTAGGAATTTATCCATTTCTTCCAGATGCCTGATCTGATGGTATATAATTCTCATAATATTCTCTTTTAATTTCTTCATTGTTGCTTGTGTTCTCTCCTCTTACACTCATGATTTTATTTATTTGGGTCCTTTCTCTTTTCTTTTTGATAAATCTGGCTAGAACTTTATCAATCTAATTAATTTTTTCAAGGAACCAGCTCCTAGTTTTGTTGATCTGTTTTACTTTTTTTTCAATTTTTATATCATCGATTTTCTCTAATCTTTATTATTTCCTTTCTCCTACTAGATTTAAGTTTTATTTGCTGTTCTCTTTCCAGTCCTTTTATGTGTAAGGCTAGCTTGTGTATTTGAGACTTTCTTGTTCAGGAAGGCCTGTATTGCTATATACTTCCCTTTACTAAGACCACCTTTGCTGCATCCTAAAGCTTCTCAACTATTGTGTTTCATTTTCATTTTCTTCCACATATTTTTTAAAGTCTCCTTTAGTTTACTAGTTGACCCATTCATTCTTTATTAGGATGTTCTTTAACCTACATGTATTTGTGGTCTTTTGAATTTTTTTTTCTTGTGATTGATTTCAAGTTTCATAGCATTATTGTTTGAAAATATGCATAGAATTATGTCAATCTTTTTGTACCTATTGAGACCTGATTTGTGACCTAGTATGTGATCTATTCTGGAGAATATTCTTTGTGCACTCAGAAAGAATGTGTATTCTGCTGCTTAGGATGAAATGATCTGAATATATCTTTCAAGTTCATCTGTTTCGGTGTGTCATTCAAAACCCTTGTTTCCTTGTTGATTTTCTGCTTAGATGATCTGTCCATTGCTGTGTGTGGGATGTTAAATATCCCATTATTTTTGTATTATTATCAATGTGTTCCTTTAATTTTGTTATTAATTCATTTATATATTTGGCTGTCCCAAGTTAAGGGCATAAATATTTACAATTCTTAGATCTTGTTGGGTAAACCCTTTTATTATGATATAGTGTCTTTCATCTCTTATTACAGTCTTTGCTTTGAAATGCAGTTTGTTTGATATAAGGATGACTACTCCAGCTTTCTTTTGCTGTCTATTAGCATGATAGCTGGTTTTCAACCCCCTCAGTTTCAATAATGAGGTTATTTTGGGTCTCAAATGAGTCTCTTGTAAGCAGCATGGGGTTTGTTCTGTTTTGTTTTGTTTTAATCCATTCTGATACCCTATTTATTTTGATTGGAACACTGAGTCCATTTACATTCAGAGTAATTATTGAAAGATATTAATTTAATGCCATTTTATTACCTGTAAAATCACTGTTCCTGTAGATTGTCTCTATTCCTTTCTAGTCTTTGTTACTTTAGGTCTCTCTATGTTCAAAAGGTCCCCTTAATATTTCTTGCAGGGTTGGTTTGGTGTTCACAAATGCCTTTAGTTTTTGCTTGTCCTGGAAACTCTTTATCTCTCCTTTTATCCGGAGTAACATTCGTACTGGATAAAGTATAATTGGCTGCATATTTTTCTCATTTAGCACATTGAATATATCATGCCAGTCCTTTGTGGTCTGTCAGGTCTCTGGGCAAGTCTGCGGCTGACCTTATGTGTACACACCTATGGATGAAAGACCTCTTGTCCTGAGTTGCTTTCAGGATTTTCACTTTATCTTTGAAATTTGCAAGCTCTGCTATAATATGTTGAAGTATTGACCTGATTTTGTTGATTTTGAGGTGGTTTCTCTGTGTCTCCTGGACTTAAATGCCTGTTTCCTTCCCCAGATTAAGGAAGTTCTCTGCTATAATTTGTTCAAATAAACCTCCTGCCCCTTTCTCTCACTCCTCATCTTCTGGGATCCATATAATACAGATATTATTTCACATTATGGAATTGCTGAGCTCTTTAAGTCTCCCTTCATGATCTAATAGTTTTCTCTCTTTTTTTTTTTTTGATTCATTATTTTCCATCACTGATTTGCTATTCTGATGCTTTCATTCTTATCTTTATGGCTTCCACTTGGGACTGCATCTTAGTACTCATATTTTTAATTTTGGATTGTCCAGATTATAGTTCTTTTTATCCCTACAGTAAGGGATTATCTAGTGTCTTCAATACCTTTTTCTTTCTTTCTTTTTTTAAGATTTTATTTATTTGACAGAGAGAGAGAGTGAACACAAGTAAGGGGAGCAGCAGAGAGGAAGAAGCAGGCTCCCCACTGAGTGGAGAACTTGATGCAAGGCATGATTTCAGGACCCTGGGATCATGACCTGAGCCAAAGGCAGATGCCCAATGATTGAGCCACACAGGCGCTCCTCCAATGCCTTTTTCAAGCCCAGCTGTATCTTTATAATTGTTTTAAATTTTAGTTCAGACATTTTACTTCTATTTGTATTGATTAAGTCCCTGGCAGTGAGTACTACCTCCTGTTCTTTCCTTAGGGTGAATTTCTCCATATTGTGATCTTGTCCAGAAGATAAAAAAAGAAAGAGAAAAGGGAGGGGGGCAAGATGGCGGAGAAGTAAGAGATCCTGCAGCAACCGATCCCCAAAAGTGAGCTGGAAATCTACCAGAACACACTGAACACCCATGAAATCACCCTGAGGAGAAAGATTTCTAACCCCGGGATCTCTCCAAAAGCACAAGACAGCAGTGGAGAGGTAAAAGCAAAGTGGGAATACTCGAGCTGATATCGGAAGATAAACAAAAGGGGGAGGGAGCCACCAGAAGCTAACCAAGGTCAGTAATACCCCAAAGGAAAGTGCCCGGTGGCGGGGGACCAGCATTAACGTAGAGCCCATTAAAAATACTTAAAAAGGGCAAAAAGTTTTGAGGAGTAACTAGTGGAAGGTGGTGGTCGCGGGCACCAGAGCGTGGAGCCACTCTCCCAGG